>CM051268.1:48319991-48411991 GCA_027921565.1 Artemia sinica | reverse complement strand
TTGATTTTCACGGGAACCTGGCTCTGAAGGTACGTCAGGTGTTAATTACAAATAAATGGATAATGTGTGAAACTCAAGAATGAAGTTCATTTCTGTTAGTTGTTAAAGTAACATTAATGATTTTTACAACTAGAATAAGCCAAGCCCAAAATCCAACATTTCCCATCAGTAAACTGCCAAAATAAAATCTGGAAAGATTCCCAATTTCCATCTGCATAAGCTGCTATATCCCCAGGTTTTACAATACTAAATTTTCGTTTTTATTTCCATTTTTTCCACATTAGATACAGAATAGAAATAGAATCTTTCCTAAAATACTATTTTTTCACATTTAGATTCTTATTTTTGTTTTTTTCTTTTAGGAAAGTCTTGCGCTCGAACCAAAGAATAATTCATGCTTTAGCTCGTTAGCGAATGACGAAGATTTGCTTGTTCACTCGGATGATTTTTGCCAGCATCTTTTTGCTTTCCCCTCAGGCTCGTTGGGTGGCTGTTTAGGGTAGTGCACATTTTCTCTTTTTCTCTGTTTTTGAAATCCAAATGTTCTCTTTACGTTTTTGTAAAATTATGTCAGTTTTCCCCCAAATTACCTATCAGTTTTAGATTAGTATGTACTCCTTCCCCTTTAACTCTCGTTTTGCCCCAATATTTGAGAGAACTTCTAACATGAGATGAATTTCGTCTAGAGCTGATTTTACTTTTGTTCATGGTAAGATGTTTTCATTGCCAATCTGTAGTGCGCTACTGTTTTGGATCAACGTGGGGATTAATTCCATGGCCACAAAAATTGTGTCTAATAAGTAAAAAAAAAAATCCATGTTTATGGGCGCTGGTAGCTATTGGTATTCTTCTTTAAGTGGGTATTAAAAAGGGATTTTGTTCAAAAATCTCTATCAGACTTTAGGGACTTTTGCTTTTAGTCAAACATACCAACAAATTTCATGTAGCGTTTTTTTTTTTCCCCAAAAATTTATTAGTGTTCTGTCAGATTTGGCTTTAACAGTCTTCATTTTTACCATATGCTTCTGATTTATATTCTCTGTAATATTTTTTCAGAAATACATATTGTAGTGCTAATATTTTCTTTATTTTCTCTTCTGTTTTCGTCAATTGTGGGGCGGGTGCCGAGAATGAAACTTCAATTGAAGCAACCTGAAGAACTTCCCCCCCCCCTTCACTATGAATCTTTGTGTAAAAAGGTAATTTGTCTTCATTTTCTATTCTTTATCGCACTCTGTGGGCTAAGAACAATTATTTTAGGCAGTAAGAAACAAAATGCAAAGAGCACCGTTTTAGGGTACAGCTCAGAATTCAGGACGCACGCAATTCTGACCTAAGTATGATTGAATCCATTGAAATATTTGGAAAATTATACTACTTTAACGACAGCAAGTTGTCAAAGAGGTAATTGAAGGTTTATTTTTTATTTGTTTTTTTGAAGCTAAGTATATACTTTTCCTGTTACGCAAGGAAAGTGCTAGGAATACTCTTACTGATTTTAAGTTGAGAAGATAATTGAATAGCGACTTGTTTTCATGCTCGTTTATCTCTTGCCTTAGCTACTGAATAGGTGGCAAGTACCCCCCCCCCCCCCACACCCCCCCCCCACTCATCCCACCCCCCCTTTTTTGAGGAACTCGTCTATTTGTAATAAAAGATCCAACAAACCGAAACTACAAAATATTGCGCAAATATGAGTAGTTTGTAAATTCTAAAATTTCTTAGTTAAGGGAGGTAAAGTATATGTATATAATAATCTAATTTATTTTTAACCTGCTTTACAAAACTTGAAACTGCTGAATATATGACGAGAAAAAGAATACACAATAATACAACATAAAAGTACAAAACAACGAAGATGATGTTAACTTATCTTCACAAAACAAAACTACAGCCTAATGATTACCTCTGATGAATACCACTACAATTTACCCCGGATGCAATTCAGAGGAAAATCAACAATACGTTCTTTCACTTTTGGATCTTAACGAAAGTTCTACCATTTTCACGGCAATATAAAAAACTCTGTATTTCTTCTCGTGATTTTTAATGTACAAGTACAAATATTAGCAGGATTAAAAAAAGAATTCTTCATCTTAGCAAATGCACTCATAATCCATTTGCTATTTGTGCAGTAACAGCATCATAGCTGTTTCTCTGGCTAATTGTTCGTTAGATATTCTAGTATGGTTGACATCGCTGCTTTTTAAAAGTCAGAGAGTCCAAAATCAGGGAACACAACCATCCATCATTTGTAAGCGAATCGCTTGCTCTTGTTGGCTACTTGGGACCCGCCATTATGCACCTGGTTTAAGATTTTATTTCGCTATTATGGTAGTGGCACGTGGGTTCTCATTATTCGGATTCTGGAAAATTGAAGACTGACAGGTGGGTAGACCGTCAAGACAAGTAGCCTAGATAGCCTTCCCATTCAATTTCTCAACTCTGGAGTATTTGAATTTGAGTGTTATTTTCCGTTTCTTTTATAATTATATTCTTATGTATTTAGTATATATTATTATTATATTATGCTATTAATTATTAGAATGTTTTAAATATTTAATTATTACTTATAATTATTCTTTATCCCAATGACTGTTAGTTATTTATTTATTTTTTTTAGCAACAATACTTCCGTAATCAAGAAGTGGTCCTAATCTGCAGATTATCCACTTGTTTTGTCAGTTCCTATATTGTTGTTTTTTTGTATTTTTTCCTTTAGTTTAAAATTTTTTTTCCGGTTTTCAAAAAGCAAAATACTCCATAAAAATAGCTATTTATTTTTTCTTTCACATAATCGATTTGCATTAACTTTCTAAGGTGACAATTGAGTTTAAATAAACTCCTTGCTTAATAATAAGAATGACAGAATAACAAGAATGATCAAAAAAAAGGAAAAGGAAAGGGATCTTCCTGCAAAACTCCCTTATACTCAAATTTCCTACATCTGGAATCTCAGGCTGAAGACCTAAAAGCCTTGACTTAACAGCTTCAACTCTTCCTTTTTTTTTGCGCATAATCAACCTTTATAAAAAAAAAAAAAAAAAAACTGCAAAAGTTTTTAAAAACTACATCATGAAATACAAGTCAGTGAAAATCAAATGGATAGAACGAGCTACGAACATAAAACTATTGCGGCCATTATCTAACCCGCTTCAGAGACTGTATAACAGTCTTGATACGTATCGATTTTGCGTCCAACTGAAAGATAAACGATATTTTTACGAATCGAAACCGAATCCGAAACAATTAATTTTCCGTTTGGAAAACGTAAAAGAACTTGCAAATCAAACCAATAATAAACTATGAGGAGCACAGAACGAAAAGGCCTTTGAATATGACTACCACTCCTGGGCAATCTCTTTCTCCTTTCGTAATCATTTTTAAGGCGTTTTTTTTTTGTAAAGTGTTCTGATTATTGCAAAACTGAAGAGTTGGACTGAGTTGGTAGTCAAGGCTTTTAGGTTCATCGTCGGAGATTGGGCCCCAAATTAATCATTCCTTTCAATTTTCTAGATCGAAGGATCTAAAGTTTTTTCTTGACTAGAGAACAATAAAAGTCGTATTTATCTTCCGACATACTGTTTTGTGGAATTCTTGCTTTCACTTTTCCAGGATGTCCTCCATCGAAACTTTGAATGTATCTGTCGTGTCACAACAAAATTATAACAGGGTTTTATGTTTCGTAAAAATTATACTGCAATTAAGCTGTAATAGCCTAGCCGCACCTCACGCCGTCAAGTGTTTGTCTGCCGGCTCAAACTTCAGTTTCTGTTTTTTCGTCCTTTTTTTGTTTTTCTGTTGTGTTGTTTTTTTTTATCAAATTTTGTTATCTATTTTTTAGTTGGTTCCTAATTCAATAGATTATCTGATGATTTACATCGCTTCTAAAGGTATCCAACAAATGAGATCGTTTCTTTTTTATTGTTATGAAATTTGTAGTATTGCACAATTCGCAGTTAAATCTGAAGGTTTTACCGGCAGTATTGAATCGAACTACCAACTTCTTCTGTGCAATTTCTTTTCTTTTTTTCTGATTTTTTACCCTTTTTAATACTACTACAACATCTCACCCTGACACCAACCTACATGAGGCCAACCAGCTACGCAATCGTTCCCCTCCTCCATCCCAATCTTTCAAGCTCCTCTTTAGACTCTCCCGGAAGTTCCATTCGTTTACATTTTTCTTTAGACTCCACTCCCACCGAACTTTTTTAATCAAATGTTTTGATTCTGGAACTAAGCTGAGGATTGATAGTTATAAGTGAAGACTTGTGATTTCAGCTTTGATTTGAGCCCCAGTTTAACGTTTCCAGTGCAATTCTTTAAACTCTGAAGTATCGAACTTTTTAGCGCAGTCCAGTTTTTTCTTTTTCTTCTTCAAATTGATGCTACTATTCGCCTGTCCTAGCCGATATATCTTTATTCTATAGTGCAGCCGATACCGGTTTAGGGAGCCTCAGCTAAGAGCTTACAATCCATGTTGGTAAGATGAAGGAATGAAATAAAAACCTATGGTTATATTTTGATCTACGACAAATTGCGAAAACGCTTGTATGGTTGACTACTTTTTCGAAAAATCTTCGTTGAATATAGTGAATTATGATTCCATATTTAACAACAATGTAATTGGGCAGTTTCAGGCATATAACTTGTGGACGAGGCGTTAAACGCTGATTGTTTTAATTTGTACATAATTTTTTTTATGAGATTTCCATTTTCAGGACGTCCAACCCCAAACTTTGATTATTATTGTGGTGTAGCACTGGTGCGATACTTGCTTTACTTCTGGAATCCCAAACACCCTAGCAGAATGTGACTATCTATATAGAAGATGGGCACACAGGTATTTAGTCGGAATCGATCGATGCCCTTTTAAGTCTGTCGTCCGATCCATGCATACTTGACACCCTTGTAATGTTAGAAGATCTCTTCAGGACCGTGGAGGGTTTGAACCCATGTTAAGTGCATCGAGGACGGATTTTGTCCTAAGGTGAGGCTAGTACTCTTTTTTCTGATATGTAGATCAAGGCAATAGTATGGCTATTGTATGCACAAGCATAGCCCTGATATGTGTTTTTTTTGGGGAGAAGGGGGTGGAGTTTAATGGCTTATGTTTCTTTTTTTTTTTTTAGGCAAGGCAAGTTGATGAGTTACAAGACGTTAGTGGCCAGTGAGCCAATTT
Source organism: Artemia sinica (assembly GCA_027921565.1). Lineage (NCBI taxonomy): Eukaryota > Metazoa > Arthropoda > Branchiopoda > Anostraca > Artemiidae > Artemia > Artemia sinica. The sequence continues at coordinate 48,406,806 of CM051268.1, read as the reverse complement.
GAAACTATAGATGCCCGTGTACATTTTTATACAGGAACGAATTTTTTAATTTGTCGCACAGAAATTTTTGGTTTTCCACAATCACAAATAAGTTTCATTTTCTTTTTAAGTTTTGGGTTGGATTTGTCGCACGAAAGCAATTTGTAATTTGGCTCCGTTTATTACCACGTTTGCATGTTACTAATACTAGAGAAGATCTTAATGTCAGAGGTTTTTTCTCTTTTTTAATTTGTAACGAAGGTTCACAACACATTCAATACTGGAGTAAACATGAAATTATTCATTAGGGTTGAAAGCTTGTTTTGAAACGGCCAACTTTCAATTTGCTCATACCTGGGATTCTCCCTATTTTTTTTGGGGGGGGGGATTTCGTCTTTATAAGTCATGTCATTTTATTCGTTATCACCCCCAGTGATTAACTGTACTCTCTTAAAATCACACGTGGAAAGATTTCTATCTATCCATTATAGCAATCTACGCGATTATGAAGGTACATAAATCCCCAATGTGGCTTCCCAAATCATTAACGCCATGAAACACAGAACGAAGCAGAGAAAAAACTAAGAAGCTGTATTGATTGTTTTTGGTTATTTTGGATTAGGTTAGAATGCTAAAAAACTATAATTCGCTAGTTTTTTATAATTGCTGAGATTCTTAATAGCAAAAAATATTAAAAAACCAAGAATCCTTGATCTTTCTTTATTTGGATTTTCACAAAAAAAAAAACATAAAAATCTGAGGAGGTTGGCTGGTTTGCGTCGCGTTGATTTTAAAACCGTCCTTCCCCAACAGAATTTTTTCTCAGCCAAATTGAATTGTTGGGCAAGATAACTGGAGAGAGCAAATAGTAGAGATTACTTCTTTAATTGTTTAAGAAGGAAGTCGAGAAAATGGAACAGGGTAAGGTAATTTCATCATCCCTTCTTAAATAATTTCTTATAACTTGTTTGTCCCTCAAAACAGTTTCATAGAAGACAGCAGAGTAAATTGTAAAGAAGATGCATTGCGACTGATCGAATATAGCACATTTCAACACCCGACAGAATAAGAAGAAAATTATCTGGCTGGTAAAACTTTTTTGTTTTTTTCGGTCTTTGTTTATGTTTTTTGAGCTTGTTTGTTTACTGCTGAGCTCCTTAAAATAATATACAAACAAAATTTTCAGTTTGTGTATTCAAAATGATTGTAATGATTTTCCATTGCTACGCTTTATATGTAGACACTTTACTGCGTGTGCGGATTCAGATTAATCAGATCTTTGAAGTAAATCTCAAAAGGTTGAAATAGACTTTTTTATTCATATTGCGGGAGGTTTCATTGCATTTTGTAATGGAAAGTAAAATCAGGTGTTAGATAAGAAAGTAGAAAGTATATTTTTATAATGTACATTTCGCCCCCTCCTGTCTTCCCAGCTTGCATTGAAACTTTACTGGTAGTTCCAACTCCACTATAAGTTTTTTTTCGTGACCATGTTGGATTTTTTGTTCTGTAACATAACTTTGATTATGTTTTCCTAAAAATTCACACTGTGGTCCTAACCGGATTGCCACTGAGTATTTTTAACAATATCCCGGATTTACCACGAAAAGCCTAAGTTTAGAACACCCACTGATATCAATAATAATATTTACTGTATATACTTGTTCGGGTAATGTTAATATGTTACCACTCAAGGATACCAAGTTTAGAGTATGGAATCTCATGTTTTGGGATGATTACCAAGAGTGGCAGCCCCTGGTTTAAATATTAAGGTATATTGAATGGAACAAATTTAAGGATTGCTAGAGTATAGGGTGCCCAATGTTTCAACTCAAGTACTTAGTCCGTCCTATAAGATATCTCCCCTAAAATTGGGGTTTATGTTTATAGTGGAATTTTTAATTTCAGGTTGGTGTTGTCTTCCCTCGTTGTAACCCATATAAAAGCTTTTCCATTTTTCCGAAATTATAATCTACCTCCGCGAATCAGTCTCGCTACCACGGATCGAGTCCGACATCGTCTTGGGAAGACCACAAGGGCTTCGTCAGCAGCACTCCTGTTATTTCAGTGAATTTTCTCTTGAAGACAGATGTGCATCAGTTTTGGTAAACTAGTTTTAGAGGTATATTGGTGTCCCAGATGTGATATGGGTATGATTGTATTACATTATGAATACCAAGGATTAATTTGTACAACTGAATGGAAGATACAACAGAAAGTGGAATAAATATTCTTACAATGAATAATGAGGTTGCAAGGAGTAAAAATATTTTCACTTCTCTCCATAAATGAATGTTTCTAAAATATTGACTAGTTTTTTTTTATGATCTTGAATATATGAGCTGGTTTTTTTATTTAGAATGTTGCATATAATTGTGCATCACACTCTATGACTTCTTTGCTTGATTTTTTTTTTTTTTTTTTTATATATACTATAACATTTTTGTTTTATGGAAGGATCAAGATTCTCCAAAGCCATTATAGTGCATAGGTGTCGATTCGCCAAGTATCAGTTGCTAGGGGTCTCTTTACAGACAGATAGGAACGTCTGCCCAATATGAGGCGGCAGCGGGAATTTGAGCCTCGGTCCTCGATTGCGAAGCAGAGCATCAATCCACTTGCGCTGCCCCCGTATTTATGAATCTTGAAAGTTAAAAATTTGGAGAAAAGATAAAAGTACAATACAACATAAAATAGATGACCATTGGGGCCCCCCCCTGAAAAGAAATTGCCTTGTTTTTTGGGCCAACATTCCCAGCCTTTTCAGTGTCAGAGCCACATAAATAGGAAGAATATACAATCAGTCACGTCACGACCCCTTTTGAAAAATCAATAATTCCAATCTAATAATGTTTTATTAATAATGATATTATTTATTTGTACCTACGTTAACAATAACAGTTAGAAGTGCTGAATGGAATTAAATAAATCAATAGAAAATGGCCCATGAGCACACAAACAAGATATAACAAATACAGTAGAACATGGACAGTTGCGTAAGCATTGCTAAAGACTTTATATTTTGTGTTGTCTCCTCGGAAATTTTTTGTATCTACTTTATCCAGTTCTATCTCGATGTATTCTCATACCCAGCGAAAATTTTCGCGTTGTTTTGCGTAAGATGGTATTTTATCAATCGATAGCTGAGATTAAACTTTTGGCCAGCTGCCTAATTATATTTTTTACATTTGCTTTGTATTTTTTTCTGAATTCTATATTTTCAAGCAGTTTAGTCATTTTCTGTAGAAAATTCCATCACCATCATGATACAGGTTCGGTTAATGAAAGGTCCAAATCAACAGTTGATGTGTGAAATATATTGTCCCCTCTGGTGCACAGTTATTAGCTGTATTCCTGTCGCAAAATTTCAGGTTTACAGCCATGCAAACATTAAAAAAAGAGTACTTTACGTATTGTGCAAAAGAAAAAATGCATTTAGACAACAAAAATGGTATAGGAAAATCAACACAACGTCTGAACAAACCTACCCACTGTTTAAATGACACATCAATATTGAATTATCACACGTATTACAATTTCCTCATTTTAGTTTCTTTTTTTTTACATTTATACGCTCAGTTGATGAACTCTACCACTTATGAATAAAGTTCCGTGCTGACTTTTTTTTTTTTTTTTTTTTTTTTTTTTTTTTTTTTTTTTTTTTTTTTTTTTTTTTTTTTTTTTTTGGGGGGGTCTTCACTACAGTTGCATTTGTCTAAGGAGCTTTGAACTTTCATCCGTGGGGGGATCACGATCCTTCTGGTTGGATTGAACGATACTTTCACATAAAGCTTACATAAATAGAATTAAACATATTCATAAACTTTTATTTTTTGGGTTCCTTTTTTTTTATTGCGATAGCGTAAATTTGTGAAAACGCTCAGGTATGCCATTAAAATTAAGACTAAATATATTTAGGCTATAATAAAAAAAAAAAACATTTTGCTTCAGTCTCTTTTTACAGTGACCAAAACAGCAAAGTTGAATAATGTTTTGGTCAACGTTTCTAATGCTTGGCGTTGAATCATTGGATAAACTTGAGTCATGGAATTTTTGATCTGCTTTGCCTAGGAACTCCCTAGTTACATACTGGCAAACGCTACCTAAATGATTAAAATTCAGATGTTCGAAGTTTTTGCTCAATAATCATAAGAAATGACCGTCTTCAAACTTTTTCCTTGTGGCTTAAACATGATTATGGTATTTGTACTTAGTGTACTTTAGTGTTTCTGTTTAGCTTGTGTTTTTATCGTATTATCCTTGCATTAGCTGTCCCTCCAGGGACACCGGAGCGTCATCAGGAGTAGCCTACCTTAAGTGAGCCGCTGCGTAGAGGTCCTTCTGGTCTGGTATTAGATTCGTTCCCTGAATGGCTCTTATGTCACGTGCGTAATCTGAATCATCATATAATCAGCCAAAAATGTTTATAGTTTGAAATCACGCAACAGTTTTAGCTGCTTTGATAATGTCATGTTACATGTGAATTTGTCAAATGGTGCTGGTGCTGGCCGTAAGAGAAAATTGTCGCCCAAAAGCTTCCCAAATTCATCATTTGATTTACCACAAGTTTTAGGCGAAATATTCATAAATCATTCACAGTAAGTTTTACTGTTTTAAGACCAAAATGCCTTCAGACAGTCGTTGATAAAAATTTTGCAAATATTTTTCGTCCTTGGATGGTAGATTAAAGTTTGCACTAATTGCACTCAGCTTCAGAGATGTGAAGACCACTTCTCCACCCTCCTTAGCGCCGAGGCTGTCCCATTCTTCTGACCCGATTCTGTTAAGGCTGCTCGTCAAATAATTTTTCAAAGCGTAAAAGTACCATACATACCATCAATAAAAAAATGAAACCCAAAACGAGCAAGAAACTAAGAGGAGTAAGCTGACTCCCTCTTAAAGTAGAGTAGACGAAACATATTTTGGTAGTATACATCTTTGTGTACTCAATACGCTCAGGGGTTTAACAAGAATTAGCTCACAAAATTTTTCGGTGGTAATCAGTGTTTCGGCTTCTATGATGTTTTTCTTATCAATTTTTGTTTGTTACGTCTCGACTAGCGGTTAAACGCTCTAACTTATAGTTTTAATTATTCCTCTACTATACTAGTTTCATTTCGTTCTTCGATTGAATCTAAATTTATCCGTCGTTTATCGAATGCATAGAACAGGAAGTATGGAAACAGCCTATTTTAGCATGGTTGCCACTACCCGTTCTTATTCAATATTTTTTAGACAGTGATGGACGCTCAGGGATCATTGAACGAATTATAATTTTCCAGGGAGCGAATTATGCTTTATTGTCATCCCTTAATCTTACACTGGAACAACATTAATATTTAGCTTGTATCTTCATTAATGGTCTGGTTTCGTCTTTTACTAGGTTGCAGCTACTGCACTGCACCACAAAAAGAAAGTAGACATTGCACATTCCCCAGCATTGTTGACATCACTTGGCAGCCTATATCACCAAATGAATTAGGGTGATAATTCACCACACCCGATTTTCCTGGAAGTGAAGTAGTCTTTTTGCTAAGACCTTCACTTTTCAACCCAAACTACAGCTCCAGGAGAACTACACTACAGGAACAATCGTTCTAAAACACTATCACTTATTATTGATTTTCATTATTCTTAGTCCTTTATTGTCAAGGCTTGGTTCCATATATTAATCGTGTAATCTGGGATTTGCCTGTAGAAACTTTAGAGAAGAAAAGTGGTAATTTTGAGAGCAAGTATTGGGGCGTATATCTTGTTGGGGGTTACAGGAAAGATATTGTCCCAAATCATTAATTGAGTCCTGTTGGCACATCTACCGGACTAATACATTTCTAATTTTCTTTTGTTATTCCCTATTTTTTGTTTTAATTATTTTTTTTTATTGTATTAGGCATTTTTCATTTATTTATTTTTGATTGATCACTGTTTGTGAAAGTTTAAAAATAAATACTGACACATGGACATAGATTAGGGAACGCAAATACTGCATATTTTAGTACCAACTTGACCTCCCTACTAAGACGTAATGAGACATTCTCGATTATAGCATAAATAGAAAAAATGTCTTCTGATATAACTTTTTAGTACATTATAATCAAAAACAAGCAGTGTATCTGGCATTAGATCGGATCATATAAGTTTTTGTAACTGAATCTTTCAGTTAGTGCCAAAGTTCTTGAGTGTCATTCCTTCATTTTTATACGTAACATTCTGCGTATAAGAGTGCTTACGAGATGTTTTTTTTTTTTTTTTTTTTTTTTTTTTTTTTTTTTTTTTTTTTTTTTTTTTTTTTTTTGTTTTTTTGTTTTTTTTAATGAACAGAAAATATGAAGTAGAATAGAAAATAAAAAGAATTTTAACTGGTGAATGACCAACCGCCGTAATTTAAATCAAAACTAGGACTCTTATGTTATGTTCTGGATAGGTTAGGTATACGGCTTTGACTAAATCATTGTAGATCATACTGGCTATACATGACGTTTCAAAGCGAAGACAAGATAATTTACGAAACAAAAAGAATCACACAACGACAACATTTTCAACCAGTGAAAGAGGAAAACTAAACAAAGTAGATGTGCTTGATAAATACCTACGCCGAGCTGTCTTCATTCAACCTTCACTCAACATGTAAAGACAAACGGCAACCCATTCGAATTGCGCAGAAATCCTATTAAAACCACTAAAAAGAGATACAGTCAGTTGATTTGGGCGGGGGGCTTCGGGCTATTTCATTTTCATCCTTTGTATTTTTCTCTTTAGCCTCCGGATTTCATGTCATCGATAGAACTAGTAATCTTCAGGTATCGAATGTTCATTGTTTTCTATTTTAGAATGAATTTGAAAAATGTATATACCTTGCAAAATTATGTTTTAAAATTTAAGAAAAGGTTTTTTGTTTTGAGCCGGGCAGAAGTGTATTATTGTTACATTGTTCTAGATAGGTATTTTTTTGAAGTTTTGATTTCCTTTTAGATTTCTTTTAATAGATTTTATTTGTAAGACTTCAGGTAATTTCGTTTGCACCATTTATATTGGCTGAATTCTATAGCCACGTCGGAAGACCGCGCTTTTACGAAAACGATGTATCCAATTTATTTGTAAGTTTCAGAGGAGTTTCCGATTTTGCGTTATAATATTGTTACCTTCACCTCCAAACTTGAGTTTAGAATACGAATTGTAGATAAGCTATTCTTATGTCTTATTTTAGGACGGGAGGCTTACTCCAAATAAGTCCGCATCAAATTGCCATCCATGAGGCTAAAAATCTAGTGGCCTCGTTCAAGATTCACTGCGTCGTTCTTATAGGCACAGGAGAATCGTCCTTTGTCTACAATGGAAGTGGCTATTCCAACAGACATCTTTGAAACAAAAGCTTGTCAAAGTATGACAGCGCAACGAGATACGAAGTGTGCATTTTTTTACGGTTAGTTTGCTATAATCGCGAATTTTTTTCGATTCTTCCATTATTTTCATCATTTTCCGATTTTTTTTGGTGGTGGGGGGGGATTCTAAGTTTCAACGTAATTTTTTTTTTTAATTTCGGATCAAATCCTTTGGGCAGGGGGCTGCTCAATGATAAATTAAATGACGAAATTACTAATCTTGATGAAGCAAAAAGACAAAATGCGCAATTCATTATTTCAATATATCCAATAAGCCGACACTTATCCTTATCGTTCACGGGGATAACGCCGTCAGATGCTGGTAAGTTCGATCTGCTAACCCCGAAATGCAGGACAGCGACGTCATATGTTACTAAAATTCTTTTTTTTTTTCAACAATAGACTTGAGATATGTAAAATTCGATGCTTGAAGAACAAGAAAGGACAGTAATTGTGAAATCGGGCACACAGTACGTACTCTAATAAGATATCTTTAGAAGTAGAGCACAAGTGTTAATGCTGTATTCCGCCCAGTACCCATATCGTTCGCAGTTGACAAGTTTGCTGAATCAGATTTTGTTATTATCTTTTTACAGATTATACCCGTTGTAGATTAAGTCCGGTAAGGCATAAGGCATGCTCGGACCCACTGATTATTATGATCAGTCAAGCATCAATTCTATTCCAGTTGAGCGCTGCCTTAATAACTTCATTTACCATTTGTCCCTTCTTCTTCGCCACACACTCAGCTCCGTACAGAGCTTTTCAATATATAGTAATATAACCGAAGAAACTGTATGGGTTGAATTTTAGAAAAGGGTGCTGTCTTTTTTTTTTAACGAACACATTTAAAGTCTAAAATTTGAGTCTAAAAATATACAGTTTTCATTAGGGATAGGAAATATAGAGGAAAGGGTCTGAAAAAATAAATAAATACTAAAAGCGACAGTTCCTTAGATCCTACCTTATTTTTTTCCCTTGGAAAGAAAATACACTGTAGCTCCCTCTAATAATTTGTGGAAAGATGTAAGGTCTGTCTGTTTTCAGGCAATTGGCTATTTCTTTTTCAAAAGAAAAAAAGTCATTTTTATAATAGATTGGAGCCTATCCGTGCTTATATTACCACTTTGGAGATACCTGTAATGAAATATCCAAGAACACGATCACGGATTATGGATCGCGTAAATTGGAGTACTCTGCCCAAATATTTGTTTTCCTGAATGTTTGGTAAGAAATTATAAATTAACACTCTAAAGATTTCTTAGAATTGACACATAAATAAGTCTAATAGACCACAGCTCAATGGTGCCCATAAATTGTATGTTTTTTCGAACAGTGGCAATGCTGGTCTTTGGCATATGAGAAAACAAATACGGAAACGCAATATAATTTTGAAGCAGTAAGAGTATGCACGTTTCATTGGTATTCAAATTTCGTCTATTTGAGCACAAACGTATGAAACCTGGAGTGTACGAGGAGATAAAAGTGCCGAAAGAGTCGGTCAAAAAACAGCAAAGAAAAATTTTTGAGGTTATGGGTGTTTTCAAAGCAGAAAAGCTAATTCGAAAGTTCAAAAGAACCAAATGTCCTTACTTATCACTTGTGTATAAGTTAACTTTCTAAGACATTCCCATAGTTTTATTTTATAATCAGACTTGTTTACTGGCTTTTCAACAGACCGTTTTTTCTGTTTTCAACTGTTTTTGACAAAAAGAGACGATTCTTATTTTCTTTGTTTTTTTTTTAAGAGGAATGACTGTTTTTTTCGAAAACCATATGTATGAGATGCAAAGCCAGGTTTTTCGAGCAATTGCAAAGTGGTCAACGTAATCACTTTTGCAACAGCTTCAAAGCAATAGTGTTTCAGCAATTCGCTATTTCTTTTTTTTCCCATGTTTAAAAACTTTTTGGTGAAATTTCAAGAGAAAGTCTGATTGTGAGAATTATGATTTGACGGAACGCAATGAATACTGAACAGCTGTATTGGTCATAAAATAAACTTATTTGGGAGGTCAGGTACATTTATTTTCTTTGCTAAGCGATTTTTGAGTGATGAGTCGAGTATATGCTGCTCTTTGCAAAAATTGCCAACGGAATCGGGGGGATATTGTGAAATTTTGTCGTGCTGAGAATTAAGGCAATTTCTTTGTGGCAAAGTCTCAAGGTGATTACTAAAGAAAGAATATTTGTCTTGCAGCAAAAAAAATAATTATTGTCTTCGAAAAAATTCAGACAGTAATCAGTTTACAAAGCTACCTATCTAAATTATTTTCTTTGATTTGCCTTATTTTAGTGTTGTGGTTGTTCGATTTCCGCATTCCACCAAAGCCAAACCAAGACATGTGTAAGATTAGCCCAGTAAAACAAATCCTAACCTAGGTTAATTCTGTTTCAGTTTTTTCAATTGTTATATAGATTCAAAATTTAAAAACTAGATCATTTTCTTTGATTCAATTTGAACGTTTTGTTTTGATGGCCCATTTAGTCAAAAATTGGGTCTCTTGATCTTTAGTTCGATAACTTAGAATGATTAATATAAGTTTAGAGTAATTTTTATCGGGTTTTATAGTTATCTTATGATTTTGTCAGAATTGCAGTTATACTTGTTAATCTTTTTTGGAAGGAAGTGGTGAATGTTATTTTTCTCTTAATGGTAAAAATATATTATATCCCTTCATATTTCTTAAGCTTTTTACTGTATTTCGGATAAGAAAACCCCGTGGTTTTAAAATATAGAGCGATGGTATATTGGACAAATAACAGTGAAAGATTGACTATTTAAAATCAAGTTCATTATCCGATATCTTCGTCACAAAAAGAAATTAACCAGGAATTCTAGAAACGTTTTAAGGAAGCGCTAATTCGATCAAATGCCTAAAAAAGAACGACTAAAATTGGAATGGCAGCGAAACAAGTTAATAATTAATCAGACTAACTTTACAGTTATCAAACTCTTCACTTGATATGAAATACAACTGAATTGCATGGGAAGAGGGGGGGGACGAGGCACTATTGGAGGTGGATGGTGCTCAGTCCGGGGTTAGTTTCCATGCAAATTGGTGAATACAGAACGACCTCTGCGTGCCTCTGGATACACAGCTATCCACCGGAGAACCAAATGCAATCCAGGGATGGTTGGGCTGGCATCAGCCCTCCCGTCCGAAAATCCTGTTGCTGCGAATGAACCAGAAAGATTCAGGGCATCGGGGACACATTATCTAAAAATCCCTCTTTGACCCTGGACCGCCGCAAGGACGATTTTCCTCTAAACATCGTATGACCTAAGATGGCATTAATGTTGTGCACCTGGAACTTCCTGACGCTGAACCAGCAAAGAAGTGTCCCGGTTCTAAGCTTCTTCTAGTCAAAGAACTAAAAAAAAAATAAATAGAAGTGTGATTATAGCTGGGAGTGACATGAAACACAATCTCCCTGGTAATGATAAAGAGTATCATTGGCGAAAGGCGCACGGTTGCTCTGTTTGGTGGTGGCAGTCAGAGAAGATTAGGTGTTGGGCCAAGCACTAAAAATGAATAGCGCCGCCCGCAGAGGGCTGCTTCTGTCCCTCTTACCATTACAACCAGACTCATCGAACCTATTCGATGGAATCGATTGTGAAAAATATAATATCTCATCATGCTGTTACCCTCCCCCCCCCCCCACAATTTAGCCGAGGAAGGAGATAAGGGCATTTTTTCCTATTAATTACTGAGGGCTCAGGTCGTCAGTTGCTCCTCATGACTACCTTGGTCCTAGTAGGAAATATAAATGCTTACGTATTTCACATGAGTCAGAACCAGTGGGATTTCGCGGCGTTGGACCCGTTACAGTGAAATGGCCTGAATGACAATGGTAGTGGTGGGGAGGGAGAATGCTGAACTGCTGTCTGACCCAACAATCTTACGACAGTCGGAAACACTGTGGTTTCAGGAATCGGGCTACATAGCCAGTATATTCTGCTATAGCAATATGGATTGACAAAAAGATGCTTCATCTTTACTCCAGCGACGGCTGTCGTCTGTGCAAAATTGACGCACACTACCGAGTGTGCAAAACTTGGGAACACCAATCATCGGCTGGCTGCAGTCAAATTCAGGCTTTCGCTTTTTCTTTAACCTCTTGCCCCCCCCAGGACATCGCCACTTTAGTAGACGACTAATTGTGCTGATGTCTGGCTCCCTCTACCCTGGTGACGGTGTCGAGCTGAGAGCTTTATAGTCAAGTTAGCTATAAAAATACCTCCTGAAGCTACGTCGAGATCCCACCTTAGTGCTTAAACCTTAAGGGCCGCCTGTGACCATGATGAGGGCACCCAGGGTCATTATGAAAGTCATCATAACCCTCATGTGTGCTGCCGCAATTAAGTCCTTACTATCCTAAGTCCAACTAGATCAAAATAAAATCAGAGTATATACTTAATTGCCACTTGATATTTTTTTGCTCGGGCCTTGTCAGCAGGCAAGCCTTTTGATAAAATTTGTCTGATGACCAAATTTATGGCATGATTTAATAAAGTAGTCAATACGTTCTGGTTCACGGTATTTCCGCTTGGAGCATCTATTCCACGGATTAGCCTAAGTCTGTCAGACGACAGGCCTGACAAGAGAAAGAAAAACCTAGCTTATACGCTTTTGTGAAGAGTTCAGAGAAAACCAATTTTACCCCTCTTTCTCAAAACAGACGGATATTTAAATCCCTTTAACCCCCTCCTGCTAAAAAAAAAAATCCTGAAAGTTGTAACTTAATTCCCGATCGGGTTAGACGAGACAGCTAAATAAAATTATTGAGTGTATGTATTCTCTATAGTGAGAAATACTTTCTGGCTTTCAGGCATGAAAAAATAGAGAAAAAAAGATCTCTGGAGAAAGTGTCTCGCATAGCATGTACCCGTCATGACCATTACGTGATTTGTTTTTTAGATTTAGTAAATTAAATTAAAAAAAAAAACAAGTTTTACAACTGTGGACTGAAAGTAAGGAGTAAAATTAAACTCAAACTATATTTAAGTCATTATTTATGTGGAGAGGGTTGTCCCCTCCACAATACCTCGCTCTTTACACTAAAGTTTGAATTTTTGTTTCAATTATTTCAGAATAGCTATTATAGATAATAATGCCTTTTAAAAGTTATAAAAAAAAAACTTTTGCGTAAGAGTGAGGTATTGAGGAGGGGCAACCTCCTCATATACGTAATAGTTTCTGTTCGTTTTAAGTTTTAATGTTGCTAGTTCCTTACTTTCAGTTGAAAAACTTTTTTTTTTATTTGATATCTGATCGTTTTTCAAATAATGCCGGGAAATTCGGCTCCCTCCATAGAAAATTCCCTTCCCCTCTTCACAAGAATTTCCTCAATGGTAAAGGATCCTCCCACGTATTTCCCCTCCAGAAAAATCTCCCCGGAAATATTGTATTACTTCCCATAGCCAATACTTTTATGAAAATAATGGGCAAGTTCAAAGCTTGCAGCCTCTATCCCGGGGCACTCGGAGGGGTTAAGTCGTCCTCAAAGTTATCGACATAGTTACTAGATTTTTTTTACTAGTATGCTGACAAAATAGCTTATCGATCGAAATTTTTAGCAGTGACCTTGGGAAAAAAGGGTGTGTGGCTAGGAGGGCTAGATTCCCTCCAATATTTTTGGTCGCTTAAAAGGGCACTCCGGAAACTTTTGATTTTCCGATTAATCTAGCCCTCTCCCGACCCTCAGGATCAACTGGTTTTGGATAAGAATACCCTGGGAAACAAAAAAAAACGAAAAAAACAAATAAATACGGGATCCGTGATCATTCTTCTGGCAAAAAATGCAAAATCCACATTTTTGTATAATATGGTAGTTTGAAGCTCCATCAGTAAGATTCTCTGGATATGGACTGAGTCTGATGGTGTATGATTTTCATTATGATCACTTGATTTTTTGGGGGTGTTTCCCCCCTTTTTAGAAAATTGGGGCAAATTTTTGCCAGGCTCGTAAACCTTTGATGGGTATCATTAACTTGTGATGAATTCTCTATATTTTGAATAACCTTCAAAATTCGATTCTTTGATGTATCTATTGTTATCATACTCTGTTTCTTTGTCTTAGAGTTTCGGTACTATTGAGCAGCATCGCTCCTTACTTACAGTTCGTTACGCCTACGAAACTGTTTGATTGGCTTGGAGTTTCGGACACTTATAAATTTATATAAAGTAATGTTTTTTTTTCTGTTACTTTCTTTCACTTTAATTTGCCTTGTCCTATTGTTCTTTTATTTTCAAAGTCACTGGTTTCCTTATCTTATTAGTTTATTAAGTGTTTTATATTTACAGGAGTTCATAATATCCTGCATGACTTGTTACCTCCGCCTCGAAGTTATTTTCGATTCAATCCGTATTTGACACAGGTTTAATGGGTTAGACGAGGTGGATCCCTCCAGACTTGATTCGATGCTGCGAGATGTAGATATGTACTTGAGGAAGAATGAGAATAAATTAAAAAAATGCTGTGGTCGCCTTAAAAGTTAAACGTACTGGACACATTCTGAGAGGACTAGATTGGATTGAAGAAAAAAGGATAATGCATCAACCTGAAGTCTTGAGAAATTCATTTTTGAGCGTTTTCAAAACACATAGGCGAATTTATTTAATTTATTCTGGAATATTTTAGCCTTGTTTTAACGATCAACCTAAAATCGACAATTTTTAAACTACATAAAGAGTGACGAATAACCTCTTAAAACCCCACTTGTGACGTTCAAATGGTTACTGGTGTTTAATGAAAACACATACATATTTTCAATATTTGTGTTTGGAGAAATCGAAAATGCATCCACTTTTTTTAAACTTAATCAAGCACTTTTAGTCGGCAATAGACTCTGTTGTGTTGTAATAAGTTTTTCGAGTAAAAGCGCAAGCAACCATTTATTGGTAAATAATTGTGTATACTTACCGTGTCGTGGTAAAATTTATTCGTTCCTTTTTGTTTTAGGTATCGTTTGTTGAGCATCGTTTAAAAAGTAAATTGTTCATAAGAATTTATTTCGTTTTTTCTGTTTTCCCCTCATTTCAAAATTTTTAAAACTTGCTTAACTCAGGTGACAGGGTGTCATACATTGACGATTACATGCTTTTTCTGACGATGGGATACAATAAATGATTAGGATCCTCTCAGATAAGCTGTACCGCAGTTTAGTGCCTCTGGTAAATGTAAAACTTTAAAAAGCTTTTGGATATTTCTGCTGGTGCAAATCACACGATAAAACTGAATATGTCTGGAATTTTTCAACAATTTGGGAATGGCAAAGAGAAAAGAGTATTTAAGCAACGTAAAGTTGTTGTTTTTTTTTTTTTTTTCTTGTCTTTTTTGTTTCTTTACTCAAACCGTAATAATTATATTGATATAATCTTTGCGAAAACTAAGTTACTTTTTTCATTAATGAAATAAAAAATCAGTATTTTCAACTGAAACTAATGAGGGCAACACTAAAAAAACTAAAACGAACATAAGTTATTCCGTATATGACGGAGAATGCCCCCTCCTCAATACCTCGCTCTTCACGCTAAAATATTTTAGAAATTTAAGAAAGCTTCTTATTCTAATTAAAACGGCCCTTCTAGTTTCGAGGAGGCGGTCTTAAATAACTGGGACAAAAGTCAAACTTTAACGTAAAGAGCAAGGTATTTAGGAAGGGACCAGTCCCCCCTCATATACAGGATAATTTTCTATTCGTTTTTGAAGTTTTATTATTGCTCCCCTGGGGACTTTGGTTTTCCCCTCAAGACTTTGGATTTCTGTGAATGACGTAATTTACGTATATTTGTTCCTTATAAATCCTCTAATGCTCGATTCACACTGAAATTTTACTAATGTCAATATTTAACTAGCTCTAATTTAAGTCAATCAAATGTTTTTGATAGAATTTGCCAGCCAATGAAAAAATGCTGCAAAAAAATCTAATCAGCCCAAGTATCGCTCTAGCTAAATCTCAGTATCAGTAAAGTCTTGTTGTGAATGGGCCCTAAGTATTTAACACGAACTGCCAAGCCTTAAGATGACGTGAACGAATATGTACTTCGAAGTAGGTAATATCGAAGACCACACTGCCTTCCATGGCGATAAATAACAGTTCGAATAGGGATAAATCCTTTATCAGAGTGAGAAAAAAAAAAAAACAAATCGAAAAATTATTGGACTATATGATCCCCTCCACCCCATTGCATTATAATTTTTTCAGCTGTGCTTGTATCAAGTCAATGGTCACTGAAATTAAAACCAATTAATTTTTTCTTTAATAGTGTGTCGCGATGGTAAATTTAATGCAAAGCTTTCATAAGTCACGCTTTGCTGACTTTCTTTTAAAACATTCGAAGTCGAAATTTTTTATGACGTAAATCATCGTTTCTCAAGTTTTTAGTGCTCTGACGACCAAAAACGTTCAAAATAAACTTGGATGCGATCACCTCCTCGTCCACTTTCATTTTTGGCTTTTAATTTGTTTAATTAGACTTTTACTTTAATTAGACTTAGACATTGTGTTTAATTAGACTTTTAGACCTTTAATTAGACTTTTAATTTGGGTCAAGGAAGGGCCAAAAGGCTTTTTTTCAAACGCAGATTTTTGAAAACCAACGATAGTTTTTTTCCCAATTGGTTGTTAAAGTCACATATAGACAGGGCCAACAAAAAACCTTAATACAGACGAAAAAATTTAAATTAAAATAGGCTGTATCGATTTGTAACGTCACTAAATAAGTGCAGTATTTTCTCTATCTGTTCTACGGTCTAAAAACCCGACATAGTATATCGCGTGTAGTGACTTGTTAGTGAAATAAGCTTTCAAATGTGAGAAACAAAAAGCCCATCTAGTTTGCTTTTGTTATGTGACAACAACAAAACTTTTTTGACATCTGCTGGCGCCCTTCGGGTTGCACCTTCTTTTCATCCCAAATTCTATAGCATTGGGCTGAATCTTAATTCTCCAAAAAAAATTATTACAATCCAACATTTTCTTCATAGTGTAAGTTAAAAAACTTACAAAAAAGTAAGTTAAAAAACGAACAGAAATTAACTAAGATTTTTTTTCTTTTTAAAGAAAAGAAAAGAGCTATATTAAAGACTAGAACGAACAAAAATAAAAGTCTCATAATAATCCCAGATTTAAAAATGAACAGAAATTACTATGAACGAATTAATGAAATTTGAATTAAAACGAATGCTCGCATCAAACATAAAGATTAGAAATACTGCTATGGATGAATAGATGAATCCTAAAATGAATAATCCAGTCGAACTTAAAGCAAACACAAACTACCATGTATAAGAGTAGAACTACTATCCACCTAAACCCTCTGAAGCTAGGGTGCTATTTTCGCTCGCTTACTGAAAGCTCAAGTATGTTTTTTTTTGTAAAGAGATTCTCTGATCATTATAATTGTGAGGAATCAATGATTACTCGGACTTTCTGTAGTTAATATCATCTTTTTGTAAGCAATCAACCTAGTTGAAGTACTCGAAATGCTGTAAAGTATTATCCATTCTTTTAAAAAAACGTTATGTACAAATTTATAGAAAAGCACTGTCAAATCATTTGTAGATTCATCAATTTTAAATATTGCTTCGGCAAACTAAACAGGCTGCTTTAAAAAATTACCTACGTCCATTTAAAGGTTTATTTAGGCATGGAAGTACGGAAGGGGGGTAGCTGCCCCCCCCCCCCCAAAGAACTTCAAATTTACACTAGATATGGCTGAAAAAAGCAGATAGTTGAAAAGGTAGATGGCTAAAAAAAAGCAGTTGATCAAAGGAAGAAGTTTGAAAAAAGGCTGGAAATAACAGCTTAAATGACAATTTAAAGTCAAACAAGAAGCAATTATCCATAATTTCTTGGAAAGATTTAGCTCTAATCCAAGAAGATTGATTAATGCTGAAGCTTATTGGTGATTTATAATTTTTTTGGTGATTACTTATTAGTAAAGATTTCATGGGTATGATAGAACTTGCTGGCAATGTAAGGTTTTGTGAACTGCCAACATAACTTCAGCCCCCCTCTCTTCATCGCAGAATTGGGGCAGGCATTGTAAGCTATGTCGTGGGGGTCCGCCGTACGTTATATTGTTCTTATGAAAGGGATGCTCGTATAAATTTCAGAGAGGGCTCATTTGAACGGAACATTAAAAGTTTTAGTTCATTTTCTCAGAGTAAAAAAGATCGGAGAGCATTAGCCCCTCCCGCCCTCCACGCCTTTGGGTTTATCGGATGGATAAAAACCTGTCCGATTAAAATTTGAGGTGACAATTTTGTTAAAAATAGTTCAAACATCAGATATTAAAACTCCAAGGTCGAAACAACCCCCCAGGTCCCAGGGACAGGAGTTGTAAGTTATACTCTGGAGATATATATATGGTTCTTATAGAAGGGATGCTCGTATAAACTTCAGAGAGGGCTCATTTGATTGAAATTGAAAGTTCTGGTTCATTTTTAAAGAGTCAAAAGGGACCGAAGGGTAATTAGGCCTCTCCACGCTCTTTTTTCCAAACCCATCGGATAAAAAATTTCGAGATAGCCATTTTATTTAAAAATAGTTCAAACATCAGATCATAAAATCTCCGAGGTTGACACAAACCCATTTTTTAACTTTGATATTGTTACTTTGATACCAGTTTTGATGCTTTGATAGCTTTTTTTATAGCATTGATTTTTTTTAAGTTTGATTTCGAAATAAGGAATTTAAAAACTTGAAGCTTTTTGCAATAAAAAACAAAAACAAAAATTATTGAAAAAAAACTTTCGAAAAATAAGTTTTTCAAAGAAAAGTAAAGGCCATTTTAAACTTAAGCTCAGCAGATACAAAATACCTGTTGAAATTCAACTCAAAACGACCAGAAATTACTATTAAAACCCAAAACGAACAGAAAATAACCCAAAACGAACAGAAATTAAATAAACAATCATAGCAAAAAACATTCAGCAAGCAATAATATAAATGAATAAATAGATCTTAAAGCGAGTAACGCTTAAATTCAATATGGAAATCAAGCTTGAAACGAAAAAAACATTTTGCTATTGGAAGTATAAATGAAACTTAAAACGAACAGAAATTAAATAAACAATCAATGCAAAACAAACATACAATAGATGTTATTGTAAATGAATAAATAAATCTTAAAACGAGTGAAACTTAAATTGAATTTGCAAATCAAGCTTGAAACGAGCAAAAATCACTACAAACAAGAGTTTGGATATCGCCTCCTTCTCTCACTGTATAAGTCTAAAAACTCTACTGCGTCATTGGCGCTTTACTGAAAAACTATATGTGTCTTGAACAGTCTTGGAAAGTATAAACAACATCAAACTGAAAATTTGATGTATAATGATATAATTGTTTGAAAGATCCACCAGTTCAACAATTTATTTCACTGTAATTTTATTTTCAATGATGTAAGAACTGGAAAAGAAAATATTTGTAATAATTCGTTTTCAGTTAAGCGCCAATGACGCAGTAGGCTTTTGGTTTTTATCATGGGCAGCACAATCGCGCTGCCTAAGTAAAGAACGATGTTGGCACAATGTAGTATTTATTATTTATTAATCAAAAAATTTGCACAAATAAAGTTTTTCAAAAAAAAAAAGTAAAGAACTCCATTAAACCAAAAATAGAATCAATATCTACCAAGCATACAACTACCACAAATCAGTTTCAATAAATAAATGATACCCAAAACAAACAGAAATAAAATAAGTCAAACTCAAAACGAGCAGCAATTTATCTGAGTAGGGTTCTAAACTTTATGCTTTCTAAAGGCCAGAATGTAATTTGCACTTTACTGAAAAAAAAATTCAAATGAATTTACTGAAAAAAAATGTGCATTGGCAGTTTAATATGCATATGCTGATATTTATTCCTTAAAATCTTAATTAATTTTTTTCTTAAAATTATAAGTGAAAACATTTTAAAAGAATTTTTTTCAGTAAAGTACAAATTATATTCTGGCTTTTAGAAAGCATAGGGTTTTACAACCCTTTACTTTTTTTATTCTTTACTTTTTTTTTGAAAAACTTATTTGTGAAAAATTTTTTTTTGATTAATTTCTGTTCGTTTTATATTGACACAGTCTTTTTCAGGAAGAAAAACTGAGCCTCTTCTGAAGTTAAACGACCATTCCTTCCATAAAACACCTTCAATACCCCTTGGGCATAACTTACAACCCTTGCCCCTAAACTCTGGGATGTTTTTGGGAAAGGGTGGGCGTGGGAGGGGTATTAGTTTTCCTCCAATCACTTTGACTATTAAAAAGGGCACTAGCCCTACGAAGTTTCTATTACAACGCTCTAAAAAACCTTATATGCCCCAGGGCATAATTTACAACCATTGCACTTGAGGTTTTTTTTCTGGGGGGGGGGGTGATCATCCTCAAAGACATAATATCCAGAACTTTCAACTACGTTGAAAAAGAATGACTATCTCAAAATTTTGATTAGATGTGTTTGGGGAAATAGCGGGTGTAAGAGGGAGGTTAGTTGCCCTCCAATCAGTTTCGACTAGCCTATTAAAAAGGGCCCTAGCCCTTTCAATTTCCAATTGAATGAGCCTTTTTTAAAGTTTCTACGACAACATTTTCTATAAAAAAAAAAACCTTATATGCCCCCAGGGCATAGCTCACAACCTTAGCCCTGAGGGCTCCTGGGGGAGTGTCGTCCTCAAAAGGACCTAATTTCCGGAAATTTCATCTACGTTGAACAAAATGGCTATCTCAAATTTTAATTGGGGCTAGTTTCCAATCAAATGAGCCCTTTTTTGAAGTCTCTCTACGAAAATGCTTTCTATAAAGAACCTTATATGACCCCAGGGCATAACTTACAACCCTTGCCCCGAGGGTTTGGGGGTTTGTTCATCCTCAAAATCGTAATTTCCAGAACTTTCAATCTACGTTGAACAAAATGGCTATCTCAAATTTTAATTGAATGTGTTTGGGGAAATAATGGGCGTGGAGAGGGGGTTAGTTGCTCTCCATTCACTTTCGACTATTAAAAAAGGCACTAGCCCTTTCAATTTCCAATCAAATAAGCCCTTTTTGAAGTTTCCAGGACAACACTTTGGTATAAAACCTAATATGCCCCCAGGATATAACTTACAACCCTTGCTCTGAGGGGGTTGTTATCCTAAAAGACGTAATTCCAGAACTTTAAACTACGTTGAACAAAATGAATATCTCAAAATTTTGATTGGGTGTGTTTGGGGAAATGGTGGGCGTGAGAGGGGGTTAGTTGCCCTCCAATTACTTTCAAGTATTCAAAAGGGCACTAGCCCTTTCAATTTTCAATCAAATGAGCCATTTTTGAAGTTTGCGACAATACTTTCTATAAAAACCTCATATGCCCCCAGGGCATAACTTACAACCCTTGCCCTGGGGGCTGTGGGGGGGGGGGGGCGTTTTGTCATCCTCAAAGGCATAATTTCAAGAACTTTCAACTATTTTGAAAAAAATGGCTATCTAAAAAATTTTTGATTGTATGTGTTTGGGAAGAGGGTGGGCGTGAGAGCGGGTTAGTTGCCCTCCAATTACTTTCGACTATTAAAAAGGCCACTAGCCATTTCAATTTCCAATGGAATGAGCCTTTTTGAAGTTTTCTACGATAACGTTTTCTATAAAAACCTTACATGCCCCCAGGGCATAACTTACAACCCTTGCCCTGAGGGTTGTGGAGGGGCGGGGGTGTCATCCTTAAAGACCTAATTTCTAAACTTTCAACTGCGTTGAACAGAATGGCCATCTAAAAATTTTAATTGTATGTGTTTGTAGACCCCGGCGCCGCGCCGATGAAGGAAGGCCGGCGCGCGGCGGGGCTGAAACAGCGCGACGCCGCTGATAAGATGTCTGCGGTGCGCCGCCGGCGCGATCAATGTTGACTGCAAACATTAATGTTTTCTTCAGTCTTTCTCAAATCACAGCTTAAATTTACAACAGATTCGAGTCTATTCATGAGTTCAAAAATTCACAAGTCGCTGGCTGGGAACTGGTCTTCTTTGTTATTCAAACGGTTTAATTTTAAAATATCTGTACAAAATAAACATAAATAGAGGGTAAACGCCAGAGACACAAGGTCGAATGACAAAAAACCCAGTACATTAATCGGAATAAACCTATTTGACAACAAAAAATAAATAAGAGTTATTCTGTGACTCACCAATAGACGGGCACCCACCCCACAAACCCACCGACACCAGGCAAAAATCCACCGAAAACACAGCAATAAAAAAAAAAAAACGACGGGCGAGCAAGGGTAAGCGATGACCGGCAGCTCACAGGGCAAAAACACCCAACAAAACAATATTATCAAATGTACCCAGTTTTTTAATGTATTATTAATTCTTGAATTTATTTATAAGGATAGAATGAAGTTTGCTTTTTTATATTTGGAAGAGATTTGCTGCAATCAATAATGGTAGATAAAGACACCATAAACCTGTGATTGAAAAATAATGGCGAGAACCGCGATCTCTCTGTGCTTAATTTTAGGTGCTGAATGTTCCATTTATGTCGGGTTTCATAAGCATGGGCACGTTGCACAGGGAAAAAATTATTCGAACGAAAGTACGGAGGTAATTCCGACCGGTCTATTTTACCTTAAATAAAAAAGAATTAAGGGTGAATATCTGTGAAACAGGCAAAATATTAGTTAGAAGATATAGAGTTTCAGTTTTACTCTCATTAGGATGCGAAGACGGTAATGGTAAATATTTCTGTAAAATTAGAGGAGCCCGGTTTTGAAGAATTTGTATCGGTTTCACATGACATCTGAATGTTGCCAAATATATCAGAGGACAATATGTAAGATGGGAATCACAGTTTAAATAATTATCCAGTATGATCTTTCCCTATCTCACCATTATAAAAACCCGGACGAAAGTGCGAGTGCTCCAGAGAACGTTTTTGCAGATAGAAACATAAGCGGAGAATCAGATCTTTTCACGGGTAGACAAGTCAGACTGTGATCTAATCGGAAACAAGTGAAACCCGCTATTACGAATAATGCACTTTGTTGGAAACAATCGGAAACAGACTAACCCGCTAATGCAGAAAGAAGTGGGAGGAGCTTTTTGTTCGTACCGAGAATGAAGACCAGAAATGATCTGCGATAAACTTACTGGATAATTATATAAACTGTGATGGGAATGAACCAACGCAAAATAAATTAGACGTAGGATTTCATATGGAAAAAAAAATGCTGAAACCTTCGCATTATACCAACCCCTTGGGCAACTTTAATCCGTAATGTATTACAATGTTCTTTACATGACAGATTTTCATCAATAATAATACCCAGATACCGTAGCGAAGTTATCCTTTGAATTTGAATATCTGTAGCATGATCAAATATTGTTGAAATTCCTTGTGTATTCTGCCCAATTCTACTATAAATGATAAATCTGGTTTCTGATGCATTTAATGACAAACGATTAGCTTTTAGCCATACAAGAAGTTGTGAAAATACGATTTGCAGCTTCTCTTTGAGATCCTCTTCCGACTGTCCAGTAAGTGATGATCCGGTATCGTCAGCGAAAAGAATATTCAGACCATGGTTTTCTGTCGCTGATGGAAGGTCATTTATGTATATTATAAAAAGCAGTGGTCCAGGATTGAAAACCTTGCGGGACACCAATATTGACAACAGACATGGATCCGAAACTGTGTCGTTGATCATAGTCACTTGGGAGCGACCACTTAGGTAAGATGCGATAAAACCGTGCGCTGGTCCTCGTATCCCACCATGGTTTAATCTGTACAACAATATTTCATGGCATAACGATACGAATGCCTTCTCAAGGTAAAAAAATATACTCGCCGAGATCCATTTTTTTGTCTAGACATTCGTGAATAAATTGTACCATAGTTAATATAGCATCCTGCGTACTATGCTTTTTTTCTAAATCCATATTGTTTTTGAAAAATAATCTTTTGAACAGAGGAAATTATACATTCGATTATAATAACATCGCTCCATTAGTTTAGAAAAACCCGAAAGAATAGAAATGGGTCTATAATTCGAACAACTATTCTTGTCGTCACTTTTATATAGCGGTAACACTTTCGCTTTTTTGAAAGAATCCGGAAAAGTTCCAGATCTAAATGACAGATTTATTAAATGACACATA
This sequence comes from Artemia sinica, assembly GCA_027921565.1. Classification (NCBI taxonomy): domain Eukaryota; kingdom Metazoa; phylum Arthropoda; class Branchiopoda; order Anostraca; family Artemiidae; genus Artemia; species Artemia sinica. The sequence goes on along the minus strand of CM051268.1, from coordinate 48,383,316 downwards.
ACTTTATTAATACTAGGTAAAATGGGTTTAACAATATTGGTCGACGATTCATCAATCCCCGGGGAATTTCCATTCTTTAAAAGCTTACCAACCTTAGCAAGCTCTTCCTCTGTTACCGGAGTTAAAAACATATATTTTTCAGAAGGACTTCCTAGGTACGTACGATAATTACATTGCCCATGGGACATATTACGTTGGAACTTATAGCTACTGACTGCCCGATTGACACGAAATGAAAGTTTATGTAATTTGCCATTTCTAGTTCCCTTTCAATTGTATTACCATGGGCATCCCGTATGTTTGATGGTGAAGAAGACGTCCGCGATTGATTTAGACTTGAGTTGATTAGTTCCCAAGTTTTCTTTGAGGACTTACTTACTTTCATTAAAAGAATCGAAATAAAATTTCATTTTAGCATTACGTATTATTTTTGAAAGTAGGTTTTTATAATTTTTGAAAGTTCTTCTATTTTCTTCACTTGGGAAAGATATTAAAGTTTTATAGAGATTGTTTTTATGTTTTATTGACGTCAAAAGGGCGGGCGATATCCATGGTTGGATGAGTTGATTATATTTCCGTTTTCTTTTTTTTACTCTGGGCACGACTCATCAAGTGCAGCATTAAATCCTTCAAAAAAATAATCCGTCGCAGAGTTTATTTCATCAGCATCAAATACAGGAGACCAATCAGTCAAATTCAGTTTATCCTTTAAACATACAAGATTTTTTTTTTATTAATAATCCGGGTTGCTGTTTCTGGTGATTTTATTTTATGAATCTAGTATCTCACATCAGAAATTAACAAAAAAATGATCAGAGAAATCCGTCAGAACAACCTGTGAAGACGTGGCTGGTGTAGTTAAAAATATGTTGTTAATGAGAGTTGCACTAGTCGATGCAACACGCGTTGGAATTGTACACGAAGGAATTGGGGAATTCGATGTCATTAATGTAATAAATTCTGTTGTATGGGTATTTTCTTTGAATTCCAGTAGGTTTATATTAACCCCCCCCCCTAACCACAACATCCTTATCGTCCAAACATGCTAGTAAAGACTCCAGAGATTGCAAAAAAGCGGTATTGGGGCCGACGGGGGGCTTATACACAACACAAACTTGAATTTTTTTTAGTCCCAAGCCGACATTCAACAGCCAGTATTTCACACACTTTTTCAACATTATATTTTTCAGTTCTGGCAGTCGCTCAAACTGCGCTCCATCGTTCAAAAATAACCCAGGGCCACCTTTTCATTGACTAGTCGATTCTTATCAATGAATTTATATCCCGGGATTTTCACATTATATTTTGTCTCATCATTATTAAATGTTTCACAAATCCCCAAATGTCAATTGGATTTGCTGGTAATAAATTTGTTTAGTTCATCAATAGAACTCATGAGTCCTTGTACATTCACAAACCCCATTCGCAATGAATTATCTTCAAGTCTGTTTATCTCATCAGGAGAAACGTACTATGACGGTCTTACTTTAGAAAAAGTGTTGTTTTCTCTTTGACCGAATACATGAAAAGTTTCAGAAAGTAAAGATAGGTTAAGGGGTTTTTCCCTCCGAAGCCACCAGTCTATCGGTCCCCCCCCCCCGCACCCGCAAACTTTAAAGTCAACTAAATAATATTCGAAGATCCCACCCCATGCCAGTAAACCGCGTGACAAGAAGCCCGTACCACTGCCGAGTCATGAAAACCTATTATGCTTATCATCCTTCGAGAAGACCTAAGTTGAGAAGGTATAAGTAGAACAGAAATAAATGGGGTAGAAATAATCAAAAGAAACTTGAAAAAACAATTTATCTTCAAGTCTGTTTATTTCATCAGGAGAAACGTACGATGACGGGCTTATATTTTAGAAAAAGTGTTGTTTTTCTCTTTGACTGAATACATGAAAAGTTTCAGAAAGTAAAGATAGGTTAAGGGGTTTTCCCTCCAAAGCCACCAGTCTATCGGTCCCCCCCCCCCCGCACCCGCAAACTTTAAAGTCAACTAAATAATATTCGAAAGATCCTACCCATGCCAGTAAGCCCGCGTGACAAGGAGCCCGCACCACTGCCGAGTCATGAAAACCTATTATGCTTATCATCCTTCGAGAAGACCTAAGTTGAGAAGGTATAAATAGAACAAAAATAACTGGGGTAGAAATAATCAAAAGAATCTTGAAACCGAGCTAGCCTAATAAATAACACATAAAAATAAAAAAATCAACATCTCTCAAACACAAAAACGAAACAATTATCAATCTAGAGCGGGATTGATCTAATATCTATACACTAGTCGCCTTTAATATGTCTTATGCTTTTGCCCACTGCGACTCAGAATTCGGTTTATAATCTAGCCAGAGTTTGGCCCTTTTTTGTTTCACTCGTGTGAGTTGTGTGGATCCATTCTCTCGTAGCTCCTTACCCTTAGACAGAAACTCGTTTCTAAAATAGTTTTAATTTGGGCGGCAAGTCCGTGCAAATCCGGATCCCAGTTCCTTTCAGCTTCGATATCGAACTGAAGATTGATTAGATATCTTTTTCTGACGACACTGTTACGAAAACTGGAGGGGCGATCGGCTTACGGCTAGACGCGCATTTGACTTCTGAGGCACCCGGTAGCACTGTGATATTTGGATTTTATCCATGATTTCCATTTTTGATGTCAGTAACGTAGACAATATTCTCAAGAACTGTCTGTTGGTTTTTCTCTTTCGGTAATCCGAAGATGATTAAGTTGAGTTTCGGTCTTTTACTTCGATTAAATAAAAAAAAAACAAAGTGTTTTTTAAACTGAAAGTAAGGAGCGACATTAAAACTTAAAACGAAAAGAAATTAGTCCGTATATGAAAGGGGCTGTCCCCTCCTCAACGCCTCGCTCTTTACGCTAAAGTTTTTTATTGTTTTAAAAAATAAAGTTGTGAGACAGAGTCAAACTTTAGCGCAAAGAGCGAGGCGTTGAGGAGGGGACAGACCCCTTTCATATACGGAATAATTTCTGTTCGTTTTAAGTTTTGATGTCGCTCCTTACTTTCAGTTTAAAAAACTTGTTTTTTTTATTTAATTTCTGGTCGTTTTTTTTGAGTTAATGCAGCTTTTATTTTGGCTCAACGTCATTGAATAAGTAAACAAAATTTGCATAAGAATTTTACTTTTCTTTTGCTAAATGGCTGTCTCTAAATTTGGTTCTGACGTAATTTACAAATTAACTTACGTAACGAACTTCTATATTCGTATATTTTTTTTCTGGTAAAAAATACAAAGTTTCAGATTTTTTTTTCAGATATGATCTTGAAACCTATGTTATAGGGTTTTCTGATACGCTGAATCTGACGGTGTGATTTTTATTAAAATTCTTTCACTTTCAGGGGATGTTTCCCCCCTCTTTAAAAAATCAGGTAAATTTTCTCAGGCTCGTAGCCTTTGATGAGTAATACTAAACTTAATAAAATTTATATATTTAGAATCAGCATTATAAGCCCATTCTTTTGATACATTTATTGACATCAAAATTCCGTTTTTAAAAAGTTTTCGATTACTATTGAGCCGTAGCGTATTGTTTTTTTTTTTTATTGTTTTCTTTTTATTACGTATATGATGGGGTTCTCCCTTTAGTCAATACCACGCTCTTTACGTTAAAAGTTAAAAAAAAAATTAATTCACAAACCCCTGAATCACAAAGGCCGTTTAATTAGAATAGATAGCTCTTTTGAAAGCACTAAAAAAAAAAAAAACTGTAGCGTAAAGAGCGAGGTGTTGACTTGTGGGAGAACCCCCTCATATACGTAATAATTTTCTGTTCGTTTTAAGGTTTCTAATGTTACTTCTTACTTTCAGTTGAAAAAACTTGTTCTTTTTTTTAATTTAATTTCTGATCGTTTTTTTAAATAATGCTTGGAAATCCGGCGCCCCCTTCATAGAAAATGTCCTTACCCCGAAGAAACATCCTCCACGGAAAGATCTCCCGAGTAACCCCCTCCTTCAGCCCCCCCCCCACCAGAAAAAAATTCTTCCTGAAAATGTTCTGTATGCTTCCCAATAACCAATACAATATGTAAGCAATGGGCAAAGTTCATAACTTGCAGCCCTTTCCCTTGGGAATTGTGGGGGATTAAGTCATCCTAAAAGACATATTTATTAAATTTTCGACTATGCTGAACAAAATGGCTATCTCAAAAATCTTAATTGGGTGACTGTGAGAAAAAATGAGCGTGGGGGGGGGCTTAGTTGCCCTCCATTTGTTTTGGTCACTTAAAAAAGGGCACTAGAACTTTTAATTTCCGTTACAAAGAGCCCTCCTAAGATATTCTAGGATCACTGGGTCAATACGATTACCCTGGGAAAAAAAAAATAAACACGCACCCGTGATCTTTCTTCAGGCAAAAAAAATGCAAAATTCCACATTTTTGTAGATAGGAGCTTGAAACCTCTACAGTAGAGTTCTCTGATACGCTGAATATGATGGTGTGAATTTCATTAAGGTTCTATAACTTTTAGGGGTCATTCCCCCTTTTTTCGAAAATCAGCCAAATTTTCTCAGGCGCGTAACTTTTGATGGTAAGATTAAACTTGATGAAACTTATATATTTGAAATCAGAATTAAAATCTGATTCTTTTTATGTATCTATTGGTACCAAAATTCCGTTTTTTAGAGTTTCGGTTACCATTGAGCCGGGTCGCTCCTTACTTACTGTTCGTTACCACGAACTGTTTGATTTCCAGCAGTTTTTAGTTTCGATTGTATCACAATTTAACCTTTGCTCCTCAAGCTGGCTTTCTAGACTAGCAATCTTCGCATCACGAGACTTCGATTCATTTTTCAAAGTCTGAACCTCATCTGAAATCGACGACAGTGTAACAGCAAACTATTTTTGTTGGTTAATTATGAGATCGAGTTTCTTTCCCAGTTCCTTCTTTCCATCATCAAACGTTTTCTGGCTGACTGGATACAGACTTACTGGCAAGGAGCAGTATCCAAATGACAGACTGGTCTAACGCCGGTATAACTAGTCAAACAAGTTCACTCGTTGAATGATAGATCGCTACGCCTCTAATTAAAAGATTCTGACGTCACAGCTATAACAATTCACTAATACACAGTGGGGTCAAACTAGTTAGTTTACGCAAGCTAAGCTGTTGAGATTTTAAGTATGTGTTTTACCCGACTGAATTGAAACTTATTTAGCTGTTAACTCTTTGAACTCTAATTCAATCAGCGATGCCACCCTGGCCTGGAAGAATTTACTAAATCTGAGAGGAAAAATTACTAAATCGCATCTGTGTTTTTACTAAATGCTCAAAAAAATTTTGCGCTTAATCAATAGGATTTCCACAATCTTTTATCCTTTTCCGTCTATTTTTCTCTTTTCCTCTTTTCTTTCGTTTTCATAGTATGATTGAAAATCCCGGAAATCTATAAGCTCAAAAATCCTTTTTTTTTTATTATTTGGATGTACTCATGGGCGTAGGCAGCATATTTTTTAGGGGGGGGCAGATATTGTCTAGGGGGGGCAGTCGATAGTGTGATGGAGTTTTATCAACTGCTTTTTCCAAACCATCTGCTTTTTCAGCCATATCTAATGTAAATTTGAATGTCTAGCCCTCCCTACGCCCATGGATGTACTACTGGATAGGCTTCATATTCCAGATGCGGTGTATCCACGACGTCAAACCATAGTCTGGAATCTTATATCTGGAAATCCTGCTGGTGAAGCCCGGCTTTTATATTTATCAATGGTCTTTAGGTCATAAAATTCAGATGTATTGAAAAATTAAAAAACAGTCAACGAAGAAAAACATCTACAACTCATATTCACGAAGCAATTCAGGCGATGGAGTGCTTAAAATCTGAGGTGTGTTTGAAAAGTGACGGCTTTTGAAATTTATCTCCCAGTTTCCGTTTTTTAGGTTTGAAATCTAAACCCTTCAATTTTGCATTTTTAAGAGGAAAATTTGCCACTTTTAAAACACTAATTGGGCTGGGTCTTTAAATAAGGGATAAGTAACTTTACAAAGATTTCTGGCAAATTTTAAAGCAATTAATTTAGGATTTTTTTTAACTGATTTTTTTCTGGATTCTCTTGTTTATATTCAAGGGAATCAAAAACCAACACAATCTATGTCACTTCAAAACGTAAATGACGTAATCGGCTACCCGTTTAGTTGTAAAAATATGTAAACTTAAAAAGTGCACCTCAAATTGGACTAGGGCTGCCAAGAAAAAGAAAATTTATATAACATAGAATAATTAGTTTAAAAAAATAACATTGTGTCATATCCTTCAGGTCAGGCAAATCATACAAATTGAAAAGTAGAAGAAAAATATGTAGTCACAATTAAAAAAAAAGTCGCACTTAAAAGGCTTTAATCGTCCTCAGCCTCATCCGAATTTAAAGTATCCACTAGTGTCGAATCCTGACTGAAGGGATCTACTTGTTTCCATTCCTTGATAGCCGAGTCAAATCGCTGGGATCACCCAGTCATGTACACCACTTGACGACCTGAGAACAAGTGAGCTTCATTTTCTATCAGGGACGAAACATTCGAGGCATTTAGCCTATTCCGGTTTTTAGTCTTGATGACCGACAAAATCAAGAACTGTCTCTCTGCTCCAGCACTTGAATGGGGCAAGCTGCAGAGAGTCAGAAAGAACTTGGGTAAGCATGGAAAAACTTAGTTTCCAGCAGTAGTCCCCGAAGCCACGCCACGCCGACATGACGGCGGCGAATGTGTGATTTAGTATCGGCGGCGGCCCGCCGCAGGCGTGCCGAATTTTTTTTTTGGCGGCGCGCCGATTTTTTCTGATTAAAAATAATAATAAAATTCCACTTCACCAAGCACGTTCAACCTCGATTGGTTTTAGTAACGATTTTTAAATGGTTGAATAAAAACATACAAGAACAATATGACAAAACAGGGAATTTTTTGGGCAGTGCGGAAATTGTTCATGTTCACCGTCGATCAGACCAAGTAGAATTCTCTTTTTTAGCCACTAGACCCACGGAAACCTATGTTGTGCTTATGTTTAACATCGCATTGTTCCTACAAAATCGCGTGTTTAGTCATTTTCTTCTTGTTAATGATTTGGGCTAATGTGTGTATAACTTTCAAAGTTTGAAGTTCAAACACACTCCTGTTCATCAAATATATACGAAAAGGAAGTGAAAAGACAAATAACAACACCGAAAAAAACACTGTATACAGGTCAGATACCATGGCTTAATAACACCAACAATTTTAAGTCAGCGGTTACATCACTTCAGTTGCAATTGATGTAACAAATTGAGTTTGTTCACTCTGCCTGGAGCCAGTGATCTTTTTGCAATCATTATCAGTCCGGTCGTGCTAAAAAGCCGTTTAGCTGGGGAGCTTCTGACCGGTACAGTCAGAACTTGACGAGCGTAAACTGCCACTCGCGGGATCTGATACTAGCATTGGACCTTGGGGTCCCACAGAATGCCGCAAATGGGCTTCTTCTTTGTATCTGCTGAAATAAGTTGTTTTTATAAGGGAGAACTAACCTGCACCTTTACCATAGGGCTTCTGCGCCCTACATTACATGGGGGAACTAAACTGCACCTTTACCCTCTTTTCTTGTCAACACAGAATAACCCTCCTAAATTCTTTTCTGAAGAAGTGGTCAAGTTATGAAGTTTCAGTAGAGATGACCCTAAAGGTCCGGACGAACCACGTGGTTTATGGTCCTAATATGGGCATAGACTCCCTAGGGAGAACATGTGGTTAATGGGGTCAATGACCTCTTTTTCCAAGGTCGATTTATTTGTTGTTGTTGTTGTAAGTGCACGCTCGAGGCGAATGTCAAGGTGTCCAGAAATAGGAAACAGTATTTGTTGTTGTTGTTGTTTTGGTCAAGTGCATGCTCGAGGCGAATGTTATGAGTTTCCAGGAATAGGAAACAGTTAGATCACGTGTTTCCTTCTCGGCCAATCAGAGGGCTGCTTACATATTAGCGGCGGAGGGAATATGAGGAAAGGATTTTTTACTATAGTTTATTAGTCTGTGAATAGAATTCAAAGGAGTGAGAAGAAGAACAGTTTGACTTTACTCATATGTATATATATTTGTGTGTTGATGATGACGAGTGGAATGTTTAACCCTATTAGAAGTTGATAGTGGAGTTGATGGTAATAATACAAGAGCACCAAACATTGCGTGGAAATCACGAGAGGATGACGACTTTGTCTGGAATGGGATGAAGTATATGCAAGATATGTGATATCCTTGAGCAAATTTAAAATGGAGGATCAATTATGTTTCGCTGCAAAAGTTGATATAGCACATGTGAATAGACTTCAATGTGCTTTAAGTGCATTGGTGAAACATATCGAAGACAATAAAACTATATCGCTAATTGTACATGCATAGTATTATTGTTGTTGTAAATTATTCAATAAAATTGTTTCTAAATCGAAAATGTTCCCTTTCTTTTCTGGTTAGGGCTAACGAATCAGGGTCAGTCTAGAGCAGCAGTCAGAGTGAAAGGTTTTGAAAAATGAATAAATTTGAGAAAGAGAGAATAGGTCAAATCTAGTGTTTATGGAAAAATTTGATTTTGGATGATGATTTTCTCGAGTTATCTCTTCAACGCAGGATATTCTCTCGTCAGGGAACACTTGACAATATAATGAGGAGTGATTCTCTCCCATTGGACTATTGTATGAAACTTTTAAAAATGTGATTCAAATGCTTATAGTCAATTTATTGATATATTAATTGGAACAAAGCAGAATAATATCGTGGATATACTTTTGAAAACATTGCCAATGGATTCAATGTAGATGGCTTTCCACCATTCGAAAGAGGTAACGTCACAGAGCTACTCCTCTCCATATTCCTCCACATTGAATTTATCGAGCGAGGGCGATCAGTTTCGTTTTAGCTGTGAGTGAGTCAAGTGACATTGGAAACCCAAAAAATGTTCTATACATGTCCATTGTGCATGTACACTCTTGGCAGTTGGACTCAATATGAGAATTGCACAATTATTGATGACTATAGTGAAAAGTGTAAATTATGTAATCCTTGTAAATTACATAGAGGCTATGCAGTACAAATTAAAGGATGTAATTCATGTCTTGACGAGGTGCGTGACTCTCACCCTATAGAGGGCACCTGTGCTCCAATTGTCACTATGATAAATGTGATCAGTGGGAGAATACCTACCCCGCTATGATTGGAAAGAATCCTATAACACGTGATTTTAGTTTATTTCTTTCTACGAGATTGGTATCGTCGTGGATTTAAATTATTCTGGGAAGAGGAATCTGGTCTACGATTCAAACTGTTGGGGTAACAAGACAATTTGGTTTCTAAGTCATCGTTGTGACGACACTGCCTACTATGACTATAAACCAAGTGATTTTTATTTGGCAGTTACGAATGTGATTCACCATTTGAAAACACTCTATGTGATATTGCTTCAAATAGACAGATTGAAACTCGTGAAATTTCATAATATGAATGCAAATAGTATCATTTGACTATACAAAGAGATATGACAAGAGTGAAGTTACATTGTACTGTAGAAATGTGACCCTGACTTTGCAGTCAATCAAGATCAATATACAGTGAATCCAAATGATTTACCGGCATTAGTGGTTCACGACAGTTTGCCTATACATCGAAGAAGAAGAAATCTAAAGTGAAGATTTAAAGACATTGTTTGTATATATAAGTGCATTTTATTAATAAACAAATTCACAAACATTTTTTTAAGCACTTTACTCTTAGGGCACTGAAATCAATATCTGTATAGGTCTGAGAGGATATTTTCCACTAGAAAGTCGTTCAGACGAGGATTGTCACCATAAATGTGGAGAAACTGCTTGTAAGTATAACTGCGACATCGGAACACAAAATTAGTAGTGCATGGAAGCCACAGCTTTTAGTCGTTAGATCCTGCACCCTCTTCCGATTTTGAATAATAGTTTTCCCACTGCTCTCAATATAGTTGCTGATGTGGGGTGTGTAGAATGTATAGGGTAGACCAAGAGGATCAAAAAATTCAATCGTCTTCATTGTTTGAAAGATGCACAGCCAATGACCCGTCAGCACAGTCGACGGACTGCTATTAACAATAATCGAGGTATTGTTGAAACTTTTTTGAATTTTTCCAAGAAAGTCTGAGGGTAGACAATAGGATTTGTACTGGGACATGTAGGGGTCCATGTTAAATACATTGATTATTTGACTGTTGTTCATGGTGCCAAGTCTAGTAGAACACTGCCTTCGGGAGTGATTTTCCAATAGGTTTCATATTGATTTAGTGAGATTAGTGCAATACTCTCAGCCTAATGGGTCGGCAAATGTACACTCTAAACACACACTCCCCGTACGTACTATACTCATATCCTGTGTGCCAGACAAATCCAGTACAATGATACCATGTGTTTTAGCAAACATATCTTCGGTTATACCATTTTCAAATAGTTGAGAGTCATGATCTAGGGTTTGCATGGTCAACTCATACAATGTTCTATAGGATTTATAAAAGATAGATTGTAGAGTGGGATACCGTTTACTTTGCACACAAGAGATGAAAGTCCAAACATCTCGAATTTATGTGGGCATTCAGTCCACGATCTATTGCACTGGCGCTTTTTACAAATGCCAAATGTGAGTTTTGATAAAATTTCGCCATTGATAAAGGATGAATCGGTGAAGGTGCGTGAGCCCATGGCAATATGAAGTTGATTGGTGATTGTATGAGGAACAAGTAGTTTAATATTATTTCCATTGGCTCTCAGTTTTTTCCACTGCCAAAGCAACAGAACTCATGACCTGTGTTGTTTACGTACATGAAGTATTGCCGAGGTGAGGGAGAGACTTACATCAGGACTGGCAGCAAGTTCTTTCTCAATATGAAATTGGAGGGTGCAAGCGTCAGTTTTTATATCCACTTTAACATTGGACGGCAGCCATTGGGGTATATTAAATATTTCATGATATATTTTCCAACTAGATGTAATTCACTAGTTTGTAGCATTTTCAAGTGCATCTGTACTATCAGTATTAGTAATATATTCATATCTATTGGAGGTGCCTCTCAATTCCTTGTATAACTTGGGTGTCATCAGTATGAATTGCATATAGCTTGTATAATTTGAGAGATTGTTGCTTGCGCTCACCAGCGTGCCATTGATGTAGACACTAATTTGACGAAATAGATTATGTAATATACAATTTTCATAGGATATTCCATCGGCCCGAATTGGCATTGTATTATCGGATTTCCGGACTTTCATTTGTAAATCTATAAATGTTGAAGACATGTCCATAAAGTAGTCTTCATTAGAATAAATTTGAAAGTGGATATTATCGGAGAGGGGTTGTTGTGGATAAAATTGTTCATAGTATCCATGCTTGACACTCACATCAACATTTTCTGCATTGAATAGATTCAATGAGGCGGTGATTGAAGGTTGAGAATCCTTATGCGGCAGGTAGGACATCTTAAGAGAATAAATCTAGTTTCGATCTAACAGTTTTCTTCCTGGGGCTTCTTCTTCTGTTTACACTACGTGTCGGCTTTTCCTTCTTTTCTTTGACAAGAGGGATGATGTCTTTCGTTTTTCGACCTGAGTGGAGACTGATGAGTGGTGCATTGTTTCTTGACCTTTTAAGCCTTACCATTTTGTTTTTAGTTGCTCACCAAGGGCTCGCGCACTGGACCTAAGATTTTCCGAAGCACTTTTTTTTTAAAATCCTTGCCAGAGCCCCAATCGTATAGTGTAGAGGATGCAAAATCTGTCGCAGCCGGTACAAGATATTTTCTAGCCAGTGGTAGTGAAGAGCGAAAGAGCTTAGCAAACCAACTGCCAAGACCGTAGCCAGACATTGACGAGTGACCCTTGTAATAGTCCATTCCATTGCCCTGTTGTCTTGGGCCAAGAGTATTAACATAGCAGTCAATATCAGGACAAGTGAATACCACTTTTCTATTAGACATCTTTTGTTGAATTTGAACGATGGGACGAAAATGGCATGTAATCACAGCCAAACCTTTTGAAATTGCTATGGGATCACCCAATTCGGTTCTTAGTGTTAACTGACAGAGTTCCAAATAGGAAGTGTTTACGGGAATATACTGAAGATGCTTTATATTGTAGTGGTGAATATGTTCTTCATTGGTTTTTCGTTCAAGAACTCGTAAGGAGGGGAACATTTGAATTACCAACCGAGATGTTTCCACAAATGAAGCGTAGAGAAATATACAAGTGTCCTTGGAGAAGGCAGGTGGGTAGTCAGCAAAAAATGAAATTAGTGTTTCCGGCACTTTTACCATTGATTATATTGAGCTTAAAGCCAAGAAACATCCTTTAGGTTATCATTGAGAATAACCTTTTCGTTGGCAATAGGTGAACTAACGTAGATCTTACCCTCCTCCTTTGAATAGTTGAAATGAAAAGCTCCTTTTTTACGAGCCCGGAAATTCTTTTATTAAATAGAACGACATAAATCATTCATACAGGTGAGTTCTTTCGTAGGGTAAATCAATATATGGATAATCCATCCAATTGATTTTTGAATTTGTTCTTGATCACTTGAGGATGGTGGTGGCAGCCAATCATAGGGTCTAATTTTTATATCATATTTACGATCTTTTCTCAGGATGTCGTAGGTATTTTTTTGAGAATACAGTCGACAAGAGCCACTTCATACTTTCCGTCGTCGAATTTGATGGTGGGGGAGAGTTTCGTCCAAAAATCACTTGTTCTATTCAAGTCATTGTAGAGAGGATATCGGAAACATTGGACATGAAAGTCACATAGAAATCATTTGGCATTGTCAATGTCTTCAGCACTGACCCAAGAATCAAAATCTGAGTTGTATCCTAGCCTGCGAACAAGCAACTGTCTCTTGCCCCTACGAGTACGATTCTTTAATATCTTTTCAATTTGATAAATTTTACTAGTGTTTCTAACTTTTTGCAGTTCATATTCATAAAAACCGCCGAGAATCTCATCATCTTTGGTGTCTCGCAGTCGATATGTCGTGGGCTCGGTGTCCAGGATTTTGGACACTTTAAAAAGTTCGGTGCTCCATAAATAATTCCCCTTTTCAAAAATATTGGTGGTTCTATTAATTCGTACAGTATCACCAACATTGAATTTCTTCTTCATATTTTTTTTTTCACCATTGGAATATTGCTTTAGAAAAGCATCAAATGTATTTTCATTGTAGTGAACATCCCGAGGGCTTGAGTTGGAGAGAGATCGATTAGGTCGATGGTTATATATCCGCATGATTTTATCTAAATCATGAATAAAAAGCCGGTGTATTTTTCAGGGTACAATATCTTGAAATTAATAGACGAATCGTTCTTATTAATCGTTCAGCCAATGCAGCCTTTATCGGGCTGTGACTATGATAAAGTGTTGTATTATATTTCAATAGAACCTTTTGCACATGTGGATTAACAAATTCACTGCCACGATCCGATTGAATTTTTCTATATGAATCCTGTTCAAGAATACTTTCAATGGCCTGAGCAACTTCAACATCTCTCTTTGATCGCAGTGGAATGGCATAGGCATAGCCACTAAAGACACTGATTGCCACCAGAATATATTTGTAGGGTGCATTGTGACGCTGTTGAACTGCGTCTAAAGTTAAAAGATACGTTTGCATTATATGCAGAGGGAAAAAAAAGGCTTTAGTTTGTCGATATTGTTTGCCGCGAAGCCTGTGATTCCGATGCAGTGTGTAACTCGATTCATTCTCTAGATACTCTTTTGCTTTTTTCAATGTGGTGCCGGAGACAGCTTTAGAAAGCGTTTTTGGGAGAACTTAAACTTCCCGCTTCACCAATATTTTCATAGACACCTTTCAGAACTTCATCTATTTTGAACGCAAGCCACATAGTGTAATGCCCACTCCCCTTTTGCACACTGGAGGGTGAATCAATACGTCTTCGCTTTTGACTAGCATCCACAGGTGTTGTAAAAATCATTGCTGCTGATAGTGTTTTCAAATATTGAATCTTCTTCTTCTTTTTTAAATGGTGTTGGTGTTGGTGTTGTTGGAGGACTATATTCTCTTAGTTTCTTTAGAATTTGCTTATTGCCAATAAGACTTTTGGAAAGTTTGATACACTTAGAAAGGTGTATAGATTATTGTCAAAGGATAAAAGTCCTTTACAATTCGTCACCATATCACAAATTAAATCAACTAGATTATAACCTTTTCCGTTCCCTGAATTTAATTCGTCCCCTGTTAATCCTTGAGCTTGATCAGCAGTTTCCAACATGAGATAAGATAATACTCTTTTACTCTGTTCTCGATAGGTCACTGGCAATAGGTTTCCAATTTTCTATACAATTGAATTCAATTCCTTCTCCTTTGATTGCACTGCTGAATCTTGAGGAGATGTTTCCTGTTTAGAGGGATCAGTTGCGGCGGCGGTGGGTCTCTCACGATAAGGTTTATGTTTGTCCACACGTTGCAATGCATCTTGAAGTAAAAGCAGTTTTTTTTGTCATCGGCAATATTCTCATCATTAATGAATTTGCTTAGATTGTCTTCAAAATGTTCGACGGGCGAGAGGACAAGTTCAAATGGTGTCAATTTATAGGGTTTTGCCATTCTCTAGAGAAAACTGTTTACAAGTCCTGCAATTATTGGCAGTAAAATTGTGAAAAAGCTACCGCCCGCTTGAAGGAGTCGTTTTCTTTTAAAATTTTTCCCTTGTTTTTTACAAGCCAAGGCGCGTACAGTGGAACGATGTTGCTTTGTCTGTTGTCTAACACCTTCTGGCAGTTGAACATTGCCCTCAGTTAAATTTAAACAAAGTTCAGATATTAGATTAATGAAATCATTGTCAACACCATGTTTGAGTATGGCCTTCCTAAGCAAGGGTTTTGAAGTGCTTAAAACGGAAAACAAATGCCGTTGTTCGTTGTAGTTTCTTCAGTGTCATAATGACAACTAATAGCCTTTTTTACTGTTTCACCGGAAGATATAGTGTAATTTCATTGTTGAAAATGTCGGTGACTACGCGTAGATCCTCGGGTGTGCTCTGATTAAGATCCAGCAAAATGTAACCGTAGGGTTTATTAGTCTCCTGAGTGTACGCTGACAACAGAAATTTAGGGGCGCCGGGGTATATCTGTTTATTGAGAGTTATGAGCGAGCTAGAAATCAGGAACAACTCGATAGATAATATAGATAGTGCAATTCAAAGCAAGGGTTCGCATACATTTGCTCTGATGAAAACAGATTGTGTAGAACTAGGGTGATGGAAATGTGTTCATGGTGGGAGTGAACAGTGAACAGTTGTAGCATTTCCTATGAGAACTGTTCAATGGATTCAGCCAAATCATCAATAATCAACAAGAGTTCAATTCAATACTATTGAAAACATCAAGTCCCCGTATGAAATGTATTGGTATGGTTGTGGAAATTGCTTTTATTTGATCATAGACTCCTACCAAATACTATAGCAATAGTAGATTTTTTTCGGTTTTTTTTTCCAAAAACATTTTATCGCAATTTTTAATTATTTTAGTTAAGAGTGTTGTTTTCCCCGACATTGAGGGCCCACACAGAAACGATCTGAATGGTGTTTTAAATTGATACATGCTGCTGCTGCTGTTGACAACAGTTGGACTATAACTAACTGTAAATCATACGTGTCCAATGAATAAGTAGTAGTAGTAATAATTTTCCCATGGTGGTGGTTAGTTAATTTATGAATGGGTTGGTGGTGGTGGTTAGTTGGTTAGTCAGATTAGGTTTAATTTATCCAGACCAAGTTGATTGCGATAGTCTATGCATTCAACTCAGTCTGAAATACGGTAGTGGCCATGAGGCAGGACACTCACACACCATTCTCGAGCACATAGACTTTGTCAGATATACATGACATTGCATTCTTTTGCACTCTCACAGTATAATTTCTATACTGTAGAGAGCGAATTGCAAGCACTTGTGCTCTCGGCACTAGGCTACTTTCTACACAGTCTCTGTACACGCTCATGTTGAAATTGCTCGTTACAAAATGTGTAGGCAACCCCTTTACACGCCTTCTTTCATCCCCACTATGAGTTTTAACGCAATAAACTTTAGGACCCGGGAACATCCCCCTGGATATCAAATCACTCACCGTCTCTGATTTTAACATTAATAGTTGGTTGGGGGCTTGACGTTTCACCAACTCGGGGTAGAGTGATGGATTCCAGTTGGTGAAATCCATCCGCGAGCTGATGTGTTCCCCCTTTTCTAAATCACCCAATAAATCTTCGGTCCCATTTACCTTTAACAGCAGAGAATCTGTATCCCCATAGTAAACTTGAACCTCCCCCTCCCGTGGCCATTGCACCTTGCACACATTGTAAAAAAAATCGACAACATGAGCTTTTTTGGAAATTTCCAGTACTGAACTGCCGCCCGCTATATCTTGTTCAGTACCACATTTCTTTTCTTTCTGTGTAGAAGAACCATGCCAGTCTCTATGCTCGTGAACGATGTAAAATTGGGATCGGCAATAATTCGTGCACACTCTAGAGGGTCAGTCACGACGTCGCAGCGAGATCTGTTACGTACGCTTTCACACATTTTGCCAAATGCTGAATTTAGGATGAGTTTGTACATTTCCTTCTCCACCTTTGAGTTTGCCCTAGAGCTTTTATCGACAAAAGTATCGATAAACCTTTTTTAAATAGGGTCGCTGATTGAACTGCAGGACCCTGTGTATTTTGGTGATTTTGAAACCATTGTTCACTATCCAGTGCAAAAGCACATGGTGAACAACGATATTCTCCTTAGGGTCCAAATCAGCAATCAGGTTTTGCTTAGAGGGAGTCCAGTGCATCCCCATATCTTCAACCAATGATCGATTGTAGGGGCTCAATGAGTCCCTGCTCACGGGTCGATTGATACAGGAAAACAAAATCTTTGACGGGAGTCGTGAAGCGCTAGAGGAATGTGACCGTCAATTTCAAAGAACCATCCTTGTGGCCCATTGTCCTCGATGGTGGTAATGTCGGGGAAACTCACAAGGATTCTCAAGCAATTGATAGTTCCCACACGGCAAAGAGTAGTGAGACATTGCCGAGGGGTACAATGAGTTCATGTCCAAGAACACTGCATTTGACTTTACACCGGTGCTGTTTTGTCCGCTCGGATCGGTTGACAAGACGCGGTCCCCATGAAAAACATACCCTCCCCTCATTGAACGCTCTACAAAAAGGTGCTGATCTACATCTGTGATTAGGCCTATTTCCTCCCTACTAATTTTTAAAATCAAATCCATCACCAATGGGGTGTGGAAAAAATAGTAGCCTATATCTAACCCGAACTCTGAATAGATTTGGTCTGTGTTCTTACAGACTATATCCAACAGAGTTAAAACGTCACTGGCCAAGTACAGTCTTCAATAATCCCACCCATTTTTACAATCCCCCTTAGACCACACCTTCTTGGCAAACTCATATTCCTCGGCTGTGCATTCACTGCTGGTCAGTGAATTGTAGAAAGCTTCAATTGGAGGTAATTTTCACCTCGCTTAAGCGAGCGCCAGAACAGTAATAATCGTATGCGTATACACCTTTGCAGGTCAACAGGTCATACATTTCACTGTCTAGAAAGTGCTGTTTAAGCAAGGGAAAGCTATCAAAATTGTCGCTTTTCTGCACTTGAATGAATTGACTCAATGCTTTGGGAAAAAAAAAACTAAAAGAATCTAAAAACCTGATTTTATTCCAACACGTATGCCCATTATCTACTGCCTGTCATTTCAGCTCGAGAAGCAACAACTTCTCGGCCGATTTGGGAATAATGTTATAGGTAAATGAACTGTTTACCCATAGACTATCTACTCCCCCTCCCTCCCTATGCATACGTGCCAGTGCCGGTAAAATAAATTTTAAGTCGTAATTTGAGTTGTGGATAAAAACAGGATAAAAAACTGCTGGCTAACATTTAAGTTACACGATTGATGCGCAAAATCCCCTCTAAAATTACTACCCCTAGAGGATATTTCCTGCCACAAGTGATTATGGTCTCTGACTTTCCTCCTCCCACCACCACCTCTTTTCCCTTTAGTCCCCTTATCCTCCTCTACAAACTCCCCCTTACAAACCCAACATAGTTTTTGATTTTCAATCGCGAGACGATCCTCTGCAGACAAAACCATTGGGTTAATGGGTATTTCTCAAACGAGAAATAGCACCATTAGCTGTGCCAATTAGTTTAGTCAGTGCCTTGACCATACACTCGTTCTCATCCAATGTTTCTACTATTTCTAACAACCGCATGGTGTTAGAACTGTCTCTTTGCGCACGAGCATAGGACACTGCAATAGCTTGATGTTCTTTGACACGGTTTGGAAATTGGGGATCATTCACCTCCACCAGCTTAGCTTCACAGTCCAAAGATATTTTGTTGCACTGGAGGAGGGTGTGTTCTGGAAATTTTTAAAGCGTAAAATGGCCCTATCCCCTTAAAAAACCGTTTCCACTGTCTGGTAGCCATGTCGGCTACAATGCCTCATGTGATTTTGCAACTTTAATTCAGTCCAAAATCGAGAGAGGCATGTTAGACAGTAGAAACGTGTCCCCTATTCTTACCCTCCCCCAGAACTCTACTGATGTCTGTGATCGGATTAAAATGGCCAATGGCATTCGGTTCACTAGGTGATGTATACAACAACCAACCTCAGTGTCTGACCAAATCAATTGACGGGCCCCTTACAGGGAAGACCACCCCCTTCTTTTTTAAACGAACCCCATCTTCAAATTCAGTTTTCATACTGAACCACAGTAACGCCGATATTTAAATGGGCATTAGCCCTTTCAAAAATATCAATAGATCGTAGCGTTACTGGGTATTTTCCTTCTAAACAAGAGAAATCTACAATGGGGAAATTGGACCCTTCCTTCCCATGTACAGCCCAATCGTCTAAATTCGTCTTGGTAGCGTCACGTGCTAGAGGCTCGAATGCTGATATGAGGAAAGCATACTTGAAACATTTTTGACCTGTTTCAAAACAGATCCGCTGGACACCTTGACAACCTTCTAGATCTGGATTATATTTTAAAACTACTGACCTCTCAGACCCCCCGCCTGCCCCCCTCTTAAATAAAATCTTTCTTAAATTTACAAATATTCACACTTAAATTTTCAATAAATAAAAACTAAAGACCCACTACCGTTTTCGTTAAAGTTCTCAAGATGCGCTATAATTTGACCTACCCACTCCGAAAAAACACCCTCAAAATTTTCTAAATTCGAATAAATCAAACGCATCTCAGAATGTACATAATGATAATAAACTTCGCTTTTCCCCTCATTTAAATAAAACACCTTTAAAACAATAGAAACCTTAATTGAATCCCTCACCCCACCCCACAATTGAATTTGGTTCTCCAGCAGTGCACGAATTTTATCTACATAGTCTTGCACAATTTCTACGGGATCAAACACAAATTTTCCCCCCATAAGTGAATTAAATGCGTCCCCAAAAGTCGCAGTGTAAACAACTATTGCATTTAAAATCGAATTTGACAATTGAAAATCGGGAAAAGTCGTAAATTGGTCATTACCCCCTTCCCCCTCTTGTATATCATCAACCACTCCCTCCCCCAAGTTGTTCAAAATATTTGGGGTATGCGAATGTTCCACTTCAATTGTTTTTGAAGTGGAAGTAGGTAATCAGTGGGGGCTAGAGGAGGATTCCCTGTTAAATCGTCTAAAATTAGCATGGTATTTGGACTTAGCAATGGCAAGTCCCCCTCTGAACTAGGAACATTACCTTGAACATTACCTAGGAAAATTATTAATATTAAAAGGTATTTCATCGGAATGAACAAATACCATCCCATTCATTGATATGTGAATTGTCCTGAATGACATGAAATTCCCTAGACGCGAGTTCTTCCTCTCCTTCACCAACTGATGAGGACGATAATGATGATGAATAAGGGACCAATGCTCCAATCTATAAATGAAAAAAAATAGCTTATTTTCAAAGTGTTCAAATCATCCCTACTGTTTTTAAAATTTGGATTATTATTTAAAACGCGCTTAGTAGTAGTAGCAGTATGCGCATAGTAGCATTTGGTTAATTTAACTGAAAGTTCCAAAACATCAAACTTAATATAAGATATTTACAATCTAAAACGCCGCTTTACATAAAATTGACAATTTGTTCAAACAAACCCACTTTCCCAATTTCCCCTATTTAATGCTCCCCCCCCTCCGAGCCGGCATCGTGGCGCTTTCTCGCAGCGCTTCCCGCAGCGCTTCCCCCCGGTGCTTCTCGGGCCCACCGGCGCTTCCCGGCCCCCACCGTGGCTCCCAGCCCCTTTAAATAATGTTCAAAAGTTGAAATATTGTTAGACGGCATAAGTCGTTTTCTCTCTCTCTCTCTAATTCCGTTCTACAGGTTCGGTGAACTCCTCATTAGCTCACAATTATTGTAAGCCACTGCGCGTATGTTCTGCAGTCCAAGACTGAACTTCAGCAGGTAGGAAAATACACAATTAAATGCTGTAAACCGTTAACTCAGACATTGTCAACATTTTCCCCTCGCTAAAATCTTGGCAAGGGTTTGTATGATTGAAAGCTATTTTAAAAATATCCTTGCGCAAATTACGGGATCCATATGTGACAGATAGATAAATGAGATAATCTCAGTTCCTTCTCTTAAAACTAGTGAATATTCAATTGTGAAAAAAATAGCATTTTGAGTTTCAAATGGTGAGCAGTAATTTACTAGAAATTACCTAAAAATATTCGCTTATGAGATAGCGGCGAAGAGATAGCAACAGTGTGGAGGGAATGCATAGAAAATAGCAAAGATTAGAAAAAAAGAGCGGTTTGACTAGCAAAAAAAATTGCATTATATTTAGATATCTCCGAGGGGGGTGGGGGGGGGGGCGCAGAGATATTTAAAACAATGGTTTGGTGGCGAGGGTTAATATTTAAATATCCCGCTGAGATAGGTTTATATTAGGTTAAAAATAAAAGTTTTGTTTTTTATATATTTCTATAAGATAGTTTGAGAAAAAAAATCCTCACATTTGCAAAGTCCGAGGGCAGTATTTGAATGCCCGAAGGCCCAGGCGAAACATGTTGTACCATCGGCGGCGGACCTTGTGTAGACGGGGGGCAGGTATACCATAGAAAGCAGCTGTCCATTTACTCTTTAGTTTTTGACCTGGCTGCATTGCAGCCTGCACAAATGGTTGCACTTGGGCAGTCAACACTTGTTTTGGGGTCGGGCCAGCATACTTAATAATGGATGGTCTTGCCTCATCCTCTCTCGTTTTCTTAGTGGGAGGCGGCGCAAATTCTTCATAATTGTCCTTAAAAAAAAGAAGAGAAAACAGTTAGTATGATAAATAATTTCCCCCTTTTTTACAAAAGGAAAATTATTACCCCCATCCCCCCCCCACACTGACCATAATTTTGTCTAGAAAAGCATTTATCTCATTTCAGTAAAGCAAAACGTAAAAAAACTTCGTGAAATATACTAGTCGCATCCTTTTTTGAATCTGAGAAAGATAAATTACGGTTCACTGAGCCGTTCAAAGTTCAGCCTATAAAAGTCGGCCTAGTTTGTTTCTAAGCTGTTTGAAGAAAATCTCCTTAATACTAAACGTTGAAAATGTGAATATTTAGTCTTTACTTATTTAGCCAAACATCGAAGCATTGATCTAAGCTATGGTTCTTTTTCAGTTATCCAATAAATAAAAACAAGTTTTTTCTAACTGAAAATAAGGAGCGCTATTAAATTTAAAACGAACAGAAATTATTCCGTATATGAATGGGGCTAAATAAAAGTTCAAATAAGGGATAATTCCCCCTTTTTTTACAGAAGGAAAATTAGTACCCCCATCCCACGCCTAACCATAATTTTGTCTAGAAAAGCATTTATATCATTTCAGTAAAGCAAAACGTAAAAAAATTTCGTGAATATACTAGTCGCATCCTTTTGAAATCTGAGAAAGATGAATTACGGCTCACTGAGCCGTTCAAAATTCAGCCTATAAAAGTCGGCCTAGTTTGTTTCTAAGCTGTTTGAAAGAAAATCTCCTTAATACTAAACGTTGAAAATGTGAATATTTAGTCTTTACTTATTTAGCCAAACATCGAAGCATTGATCTAAGCTATGGTTCTTTTTCAGTTATCCAATAAATAAAAACAAGTTTTTAGTCGCATCCTTTTGAATCTGTGAAAACCTTTGGAAACTAAACTGCTAACGCTAACGAACAGGAAGTGCTTTAAAAAAGGGTCAGAGCTAAAGTGTCAAAACCAGAGCGGGTTAATAACAACAGCGTCGGATGTCTCAGTTAGAGAAAAGACTACAATAGAGAAAATTCTAAATTTATCGAGAGAGATAATAATTCCTATTTGCGAGAATTTTGTTTGTAAAACAATGGGGGA
Source organism: Artemia sinica (assembly GCA_027921565.1). Lineage (NCBI taxonomy): Eukaryota > Metazoa > Arthropoda > Branchiopoda > Anostraca > Artemiidae > Artemia > Artemia sinica. The sequence goes on along the minus strand of CM051268.1, from coordinate 48,360,919 downwards.
TGGGTTAGGTTTTGAGGGTAAAAAGAACATATTTTATGTTTTCTATCGAGTATAAAGATTGCATAGTGATGTTTGTATTAGAGTGGGGGGGGAGGGAATTTAACTGAATATACTGGAGGGTGACCAAGGAAAATAATTTTATTTTGAAAATAAAAATTAAAAATGTACTCACATTGCTAATTGTGGCTGTCAAGGCTTCAACCTCATCAATAATATTTAGTGTTATATCCATTGTGTCACAATACTTTCTGATAATTTAATCACAATGCATGTCCGTTATATGCGAAATCTCAAGGGTGAATTGTTATGTAAGCAAGCCCCTCTGATTGGCTGAGAAGGAAACACGTGATCTAACTGTTTCCTATTCCAGGAAACTCATAACATTCGCCTCGAGCATGCACTTGACCAAAACACAACAACAACAAATACTGTTTCCTATTTCTGGACACATTGACATTCGCCTCGAGCGTGCACTTACAACAACAACAACAAATAAATCGTCCTTGGAAAAAAAAGAGGTCATTGACCCCATTAACACGTGTTCTCCCTAGGGAGTCTAAGCCCATATTAGGACCATAAGCCACGTTTCGTCCCGGACCTTTAGGGTCATCTCTACTAGTTTCAGGTCAAAGTTTAAGACTACTTCAACTTCAGTGTGCTTTGCTCACTGTGCAAAAAATGTAATTCATTTCTGTAGATATATTTCTATACTAGCTCTAGCTCTTTTCCAGATTAATTAAAAAAACTTTTTCCACAAAATAAGTTTTTCAAAGAAAAGTAAAGAACTCCATTAAACAAAAAAATGAGCAAAAATAAAATCAAATAATCTACTAAGCGGGAAACTACCACAAATCACCATCGATAAATAAATGAAACCCAAAACGAACAGAAATTACAATAAATAACCAAGTCAAACTCAAAACGAGCAGAAATTAACATAAGTTGGGCTCAAAACCCCTATGCCTTCCCAAGGCCAGAACATAATTTACACTTTACTGAAAAAATATAAATGTTTTTACTTTTATAACTTTAATAAATCAAATAATATTAACATTTTGATTACTAAATATCAGTATATGTATAATAAACTGACAATGCACACACATTGGTATTTTTCTCAGTAAAGTGCAAATTATGTTCTGGCCTTGGGAAGGCACAGGGGTTTTGCGCCTAACTTATGTTAATTTCTGCTCGTTTTGAGTTTGACTTGGTTATTTATTGTAATTTCTGTTCGTTTTCGGTTTCATTATTTATCGATGCTAATTTGTGATAGTTTAGTTTTACGCTTGGTAGATTATTTGATTTTATTTTTGCTCATTTTTTGTTTAATGGAGTTCTTTACTTTTCTTTGAAAAAACTTATTTTGTGGAAACAGTTTTCTTAATCAATTTCTGTTCATTTCATATTGACATAGTCTTTTCAGGGAAAAAGAAAATAATAGTTTAAATCTTTTCGTTTTGTTAAGAATTCATAGTTTGGCCTGCTATTTGTATGCTGGAAAAACTTTTTCAGCAATTTTTAACAACCTAGACCCTTTTAAAAATCTGGACACAAATAGTAGTGTTTAATTTAGTTTCATACCTCCTCTAGTTGACCTGAAATGGAAAACTTGATGCCATTCACAAGAAAATCTGTTTAGTTTCTTTGATAGCTTGGATACACTTACGCGATTTTCATTTGGTTAAATTTTAAGAGCAGAAGTAGCTCCGAAAGTTTGAACTCAGTCTCAGTCATTCTTGGGATACTGCTGAGATGCCTTATTGGGAAATAGCATTAACACAGTGCATTTTGATTTAATCTTAAGACAACATTTACTTTTTAAACATAAAGGCAAATGGGAGGGTGGGCATGGGAGGGGAATTAGTTTCCCTCCAATCACTTGCAACTATTAAAAAGGACATTAGTCCTTTCTATTTTCAATCGAATGAGCCCTTTTCGAAGTTCCTATGACAACTCCTTCGATACGAAGTGCCTTGGTCTAAACAACAACAACAACAACAAAAATGATACATTATACCCAAATCGATCTTTACTATAAAAATGTCAAGCCTTCCAATCACTTTTGATTATTAAAAAGGGCACTAGGCCTTTCGATTTCCGATCGAATGATCCCTTTTTGGGTTTCTACGACAACGCTTTCTTTAAACACCTTATATACCCCGGGGCATAAATTACAACCCTTACCCTAAGGGCTGTGAGGGTGGTTGTCATCCTCTAAGACCTAATTTCCAGAACTTTAAACTACGTTAAACAAAATGGCTATCTCAAAATTTTGATTGGATGTGTTTCGGGAAATGGTGGGCGTAGAAGGGGTGTTAGTTGCCTTCCAATCACTTTCGACTATTAAAAAGGGCACAAGCCGCTCCATTTTCCAATTGAATGATACCTTTTCAAAGTTTCTACGACAACTTCTTCGATACGAAGTGCCCTGGTCTAAAGGAAAAAGACAATAAATAATACATTGTGCCAACATCGTTCTTATACATCCCCAGGGCATAACTTAAATCCCTTGCCCTAAGGGTTGTGGGGGGAGTAACCTCCTCAAAAAATGTTTTCTCTCTGGAAATCAGTTACTCTGAACAAAATGGCTATTTTAAAATTTTGATTGGATGTTTTTTTTTTTGGAAATGGTGGCATGGAATGGGTGATAGCTGCCTTCTAATCACTTTTGACTATTTAAAAGGGCACTAGCTATTCCAATTTCCAATCGAATGAGCCCTTTTCGAAGTTTCTACGACAACTCCTTCGATACGATTTGCCCTGGTATGGAAGAAATAAAAAATAATACATTGTGCCGACATTGTTCTTTACTTAGGGCAGTGCGATTGCCCTGCCTATGATAGTAGCAAGGGCATAATGACTCCGGATTGCACATAAGTTATGCATGTTTTTACTGTTTTTGTCACTGAGAATGAAAAAAACAGGATTTTTTTCTCACTTTGATGTATTTTCATGGTTTATTGATTCTAACGGGTCAATGACACCTCTTTCAAGGTCAATTGATTTGTTGTTGTTTTTCTAGTGTGTAAAGGCTCCAGGGGGAAGTTTTCACATGCGCATTAACGGGGAAGAGATGTATTAATCTAGGGCAAGAGGGGGAAGTAGATTTCCGAGAACTTGATTTACATAATCGACTAGGACAAGAGGGGAACTGGATTTCTGAGAACTTGATTGCGTAATCAAAGGGGAGCTAGATTTCTGAGAAATTGATTGCGTAGTCGACTAGGACAAGAACAGGATCACGTGTCTCCTTCTAAGCCAATCAGGGGGCCGGAAATATTAGCGGGAGAGGATTGCAGAGAATATAAGGAACGAAATTTTGTTATAGTTTTTATTAGTCTGTGAATAGAATTCAAAGGAGCGAGAACAGTTTGACTTTACTCATTTGGATATATTTGTGCTGATGATGAGTGGAATGTTTACCCTATTAGAATTTGATAGTGGAGTTGGTAGCAATAATACAAGAGCACCAAACATTGCGGTGGAAATAACGAGAGGATCACGGCTTTGTCTGGAATGGGATGAAGTATATGCAAGATATGTGATATCCTTGAGCAAATTTAAAATGGAGGATTAATTATGTTTCGCTGCAAAAGTTGATATAGCGCATGTGAATAGACTTCAATGTGATTTAAGTGCATTAGTGAAACATATCGAAGACAATAAACTGTATCGCTAATTGTTCATGTCTAGTATTATTGTTGCAATTATCCAATAAAATTGTTTCAAAATCGAAAAGGTTCCCTTTCTTTTTGTTAGAATGTTAGGCTAACGAATCATGGTCAATCTAGAGTAAGCAGTCAGAGTGAAAGGATTGAAAAATGAATAAATTCGAGAAAGAGAGAATTAGATCGAATCTGGTGTTTATGGAAAAACATTTGATTTTGGATGATGATTTTCTTGAGTTATCTCTTCAAACGCAGGATATCCTCACGGGGAACACTTGACAATATAATGAAAACTGATTCTCCCCCCATTGGACTATTGTATGAAACTTTGTCGATGTAACTCAAATGCTTATACTCAATTTATTGATATATTAATTGGAACAAAGCAGAATAATATCGTGGATATACTTTTGAAAACATTGCCATAGATTCAATGTAGATGGCTCCCCCACCATTCGAAAGATGTGACGTCACAGAGTTACTCCTCTCACCTTACCTCCACCCTGAATTTATCGAACGAGGACGATCAGTTTCGTTTTAGCTGTGAGAGAGTTGACATCGTAAACCAAAAAATGTTCTATACATGTCCACTATGCATATACACTCTTGGCAGTTGGACTCAATGTGAAAATTGTACAATTATTGATGACTATAATGAAAAGTGCAAATTATGTAATCCTTGTAAATTGCATATAGGATATGCTGTACAAATTATAGGATGTAATTCCTGTCTTGAAGAGATTTGTGACTCTCACCCTAGAGGAAATCTCTGCTCCAATTGTCACTTTGACAAATGTGATCAGTGGGAGAATACTTACCCCGGTATGATTGGAAAGAATCCCAAACGTGATTTTAGTTTATTTCTACGAGGTTGGTATCCTCGTCGATTTAAATTATTCTGGGAGGAAGAATCTGGTCTACGATTCAACTGTTGGGGTAACAAGACAATTTGGTTTCTACGTCATCGTTGTGACGAGACTGCCTATTATGACTATAAACCAAGTGATTTTTATTTGGCAGTTACCGAATGTGATTCACCATTCGAAAACACTGTATGTGATATTGCTTCAAATAGACAGTTGAAACTCGTGAATTTCATAATATGAATGCAAATAGTATCATTGACTATACAAAGATATATGACAAGAGTGAAGTTACATTATACTGTAGAAAATGTGACCCTGACTTTGCAGCCAATCAAGATCAATACACAGTGAATCCAAATGATTTACCGGCATTAGTGGTTTACGACAGTTGCCTATACACCGAAGAAGAAATCTAAAGTGAAGATTTAAAGACATTGTTGTATATATACATTTTATTAATAAAACAAATTCACATACATTTTTTAAGCACTTTGCTCTTAGGGCACCGAAATCAATATTATACAGGTCTGAGATGATATTTTCCACTAGAAAGTCGTTTCAGACGTGGATTGTCTACATAAATGTTGAGAAACTGCCTGTAAGTATAGCCCCGACATCGGAACACAAAATATAGTAGTGCATGGAAGCCACAGCTTTTAGTCGTCAGATCCTGCACTCTCTTCTGATTTTGAATAATAGTTTTCCCAGTGCTCTCAATATAGTTGCTGATGTGGGGGAGTGTAGAATGTACAGGGTAGACCAAGAGGATCAAAAAGTTCAATTGTCTTCATTGTTTGAAAGATGCAGAGCCAATGACCCGTTAGCACAGTTGACGGACTGCTATTAACAATAATTATGGTATTGTTCGCACTTTGAATTTTTCCAAGAAAGTCCGAGGGTAGACAATAGGATATGTACTGGGACAAGTAGGGATCCACATTAAATTCATTGATATTTGACTGGTATTCATGGTGCCAAGTCTAGTAGAGCACTGCCTTCGGGAGTGATTTCCCAATAGGTTCATATTGATTTAGTGAGATTAGTGAAATACTCTCAGCCAATGGGCTGGCAAATGTACACTCTAAACGCACACTCCCCGTTCGTACTATACTCATATCCTGCGTGCCAGACAAATCCAATACAATGATACCATGTGTTTTTAGCGAACATATCTTCGGTTATACCATTTTCAAATAGTTGGGAATCATGATCTAGGGTTTGCATGGTCAACTCATACAATGTTCTATAGGATTTACCTAAAGATAGATTGTAGAGTGGGATGCCGTTTACTTTGCAAACAAGAGATGAAAGCCCAAACATCTCGAATTTATGTGGACATCCAGTCCACGATCCTATTGCACTGGCACTTTTTACAAATACCAAAGCGAGTTTTGATGGGATTTCTCCATTGATAAAGGATGAGTCGGTGAAGGTGCGTGACCCCCACGGCAATGTGACGTTGATCGGTGATTGTATGAGGAACAAGTAGTTCAATATATTATTCCGCTGGCTCTCAGTTTTTCCACTGTCAAAGCAACAGAACTCATAACTTGTTGTTTGCGTACATGTAGTATTGCTGAGGGGAGGGAGAGACTCACATCAGGATTGGCATCAAGTTCTTTTCTCAATATGAAATTGGATGGAGCAAGCGTTAATTTTATATCCACTTTAATATTGGGTGGTAAACCATTGGGGTATATTAAATATTTCATGATATATTTTTCCAGCTAGATGTAATTCGCTAGTTGTAGCATTTTTAAGTACATCTGTACTATCAGTATTAGTAATATATTCATATCCATTGGAGGTGCCTCTCAATTCCTTGTATGACTTGGGTGTCATCAGCATGAATTGCATATAGCTTGTATAATTTGAGAGATTGTTGCTTGTGCTCACTAGCGTGCCATTTATGTAGACACTGATTTGACGAAATAAATTATGTAATATACAATTTTCATAGGATATTCCATTGGCAAGAATTAGCAATGTATTATCGGATTTCTGGACTTTCATTTGTAAATCTGTAAATGTCGAAGACATGTCCATAAAGTAGTCTTCATTGGAATAAATTTGAAAGTGGATATTATCGGAGAGGGGTTGTTGTGGATAAAATTGTTCATAGTATCCATGTTTTTCACTCACATCAACATTTTCTGCATTGAATAGATTCAATGAGGAGGTGATTGAAGGTTGGGAATCCTTATGCGGTAGGTATGACATCTTAGGAAAAGAAATCTAGTTTCGATCTAACAATTCTCTTCCTGGGGCTTCATCTTCTACTACTGTTTACAGTACGTAAACAGTCGGCTTTTTCCTTCTCTTCTTTGACAGGGGTGATGTCTTTCGTTTCTGACCTGAGTAGAGACTGATTAGTGATGCATTGTTTCTCGACCTTTTTAAACCTTTTCCATTTTGTTTTAATCTCTCACCAAGGGTTCGCGCACTGGACCTATGATTTTCCGAAGCACTTTTTTTTAAAATCCTTGCCAGAGCCTCAATCCTATAGTGTAGAGGATGCAAAATCTGTCGCAGCTGGTACAATATATTGCTAGCCAGAGGTAGTGCAGAGCGAAACAGCTTAGCAAACCAACTGCCAAGACCGCAGCCAGACATTGAAGAGCGACCTTTGTAATAGTCCATTCCGTTGCCCTGTTGTCTTGGGCCAAGAGTATTAAACATAGCAGTCAATATCAGGACAAATGAATACCCACTTTTCTATTAAACATATTTTTGTTTTTGAACGATGGGTCTAAAATGGCATGTAATCACAGCCAAACCTTTTGATATTGCTAGAGGGTCACCAATTTCAATTCTTAGTGTTAACTGAAAGAGTTCCAAATAGGAAGTGTTTACGGGAATATACTGAAGATGCTTTATATTGTAGTGGTGAATATATTCTTGATTGGTTTTTCGTTCGAGAACTCGTAGGACTGGAACATTGCTATTGCCAACCCGAGATGTTTCCACAAATGAAGCGTAGAGAAATATACAAGTGTCTGAGGCAAAACCAGGTCGATAATCAGCAAAAATAACATTATCTATCCCGTTAACAGTTGCAGCATTTCTACCATTGATCATATTCTGTTTAAAACCAAGATCATCTCTCAGATTATCATTGAGATGAATCATTTCAGTGTCGACAGGTGTGGTAATGTAAATCCTATCGTATTCCATTGAGTAATTAAAATGGAATGAACCATTCCTACGATATGAGATTTTTTCTATTGATTTTTGCAAACAATTCCATCATATTACCATATTCTTTATATTTCAATGTGACATGAGGATATTCACTAGATTTAAGTGCTTCAACCCATTCATACTCTACAAAGAGTGACCAATTGAATGGTATAACTTTTATCTCATATTTACGTTATTTTCTCAGAATGTCATATGTATTTTTGAGAATACAGTCGACAAGAGCAACTTCATACTTTCTGTGATCGAATTTGATAGTGAGAGAGAGTTTTTCGTCCAAACATCACTTGCTCTATTCAAATAATTGTAATGAGGATCAGAAACATTGGACATGAAAGTCACATATAAATCATAGGGCATTGTTAATATCTTCAGCACTGACCCAAGAATCAAAATCAGAATTGTATCCTAGCCAGCGAACAAGCAACTGTCTCTTGCCCCTATGAGTACGACTCTTTAATATCTTTTCAATTTAATAGATTTCAATAGTGTTTCATATTTGGATCATATTTGGTGTCTCGCAGTCGATATGTCGTGGGTTCGGTGTCTAGGATTTTGGACACTTTAAAAAGTTCAGTGCTCCATAAATAGTTCCCCTTTTCAAAAATATTGGTGGTTCTATTAATTCGAACAGTATCACCAACATTGAATTTCTTCTCTTTCTTCCTCTTCTCATTCTCATTGAAATATTGCTTTAGAAAAGCATCAAATGTACTTTCACTACAATGAACTTCCCGAGGGCTTGGTAGTTGGACATTGATCGATGAGGTCTTTGGTTATATATCTGCATGATTTTATCTAAATCATGAATAAAAGCAGGTGTGTTTTTTCAGTGTATAATATCTTGAAATTAATAGACGAATCGTTCTTATCAATCGTTCAGCCAATGCAGCCTTTATCGGGCTTTGACTATGATAAAGTGTTGTATTATATTTCAATAGAACCTTTTGCACATAAGGATTAACAAATTCGCTACCGCGATCTGATTGAATTTTTCTATAGCAATGCTGTTCAAGAATACTTTCTAAAGCATGAGCAACTTCAACACCTCTCTTTGACCGTAATGGGATGGCATAGGCATAGCGACTAAAAGCACTGATTGCCACCAGAATATATTTGTAGGGTGCAATGTGACACCGTTGAATTGCGTCTAAAGTTAAAAGATTAGTTTGCGTTATATGCGGAGCAATCCTGTTCAAGAATACTTTCAATGGCCTGAGCAACTTCAACATCTCTCTTTGATCGCAGTGGAATGGCATAGGCATAGCCACTAAAGACACTGATTGCCACCAGAATATATTTGTAGGGTGCAATGTGACACCGTTTGAATTGCGTCTAAAGTTTAAAGATTAGTTTGCGTTATATGCAGAGGGAAAAAGGCTTTAGTTTGTCGATATTGTTGCCACGAAGCCTGCGGTTCCGATGCAGTGTGTAACTCGGTACATTCTGTAGATACTCTTTTGCTTTTTTTTTAATGTACTGCCAGAGGCAAATTTAGAAAGCGTTTTTGGGGGAACTTAGACTTCCCGCTTCACCAATATTTTCATAGACATACTTCAGAACTTCAACCATTTTGAACGCAAAAACACGTAGTGTAATGTCCACTTCCCTTTTGAACACTGGAGGGTGAACCAATCCGTCTTCGCTTTTGACTATTAGCCATGGGTGTTATAAAATCATTGCTGTTGCTGCTGCTGCTGCTAGTATTTCCCAATATTGAATCTTCTTCTTTTTTAAATGGTGGTGTTGGTGTTGTTGGGAGGACTATATTCTCTTAGTTTCTTTAGAATTTGCTTATTGCCACTAAGACTTTTGGGGAAGTTTGAACATTTAGAAAGATTGTTCTCATTCAGCATCCGCCAGTGAAGGTCACATATATTTTATAAAGGATTAAAGAGTGACACAATTTTGTAATGGATTAAATCTTACGCAATTACCTGAATGCACTCAAAATATCGGAGATTGGATTTTTTGACTGGATCGGTGACGTCACTGATTAGTTATAGACCTGAATTTTGAAGATTGCTTATAATTTGAATTGTTTGGATACTTGTGTATTTAAAAAAAAAATTATTATCTCAGTTAATAATCTTAAATGGAATAAGGTGTGTTTGTTCGATAGAAGTGAATGAGTGAACATTTTTAACTCAAATTGTAATAATGGATTATGATTTACGATCTATTACTGACTAGTTTTTGAATTGCCAAGTTGGTTTGTTTGGAACAAATTAACATTTGTAATGTTTTGTCTTATGATTGAGTAAGACCTGTTACGCGAGAGCCGCTTATTTGTCTATCCAGTGGCGGTTACAAGTTTATTCTGAATATAAACCATTCTGAACTGTGATTCTGATTTTTTGATCGAGTGTTCAAATTATAATTATCGTTAAAATTTGGTACATTAACCCGAAGAGAGATTGTTGCTGACCTATTGGCCTAAATTTCAAGTTGTTTTTGGAGCTGAGTTCGAGATTGGTGTTAGGAGTCGCTCTTGGAGCTGAGTTCGGGGTTGGCGTTTGCCGTGCCCTTGTAACGGCTAACGCTTAATGCACGTTGGCAGCTCCGTGGATAAAATTTGTTGCCTAGTGAGGGTAAGCCGTTTCTTGTTTAATTATTTCTAATATGGGACGTCGGCGTAAATTCCAGCGTGCTGGAGCTGATGGAACTGGAGCAGTTTTAGATGTTTCGGCGACTTCTAGCGAGGAGTCCCAGTCACCATTGTTAAAATTGTCCGAAGATTTTGTTACGATGCTGGCAATCGTGAAAGAAAACGGATCTAAGTTGTACTCTATTGATGGACGTATGAGATCTCTGGAACAAAGGGTTATATCGGTGGAAAAAGCGCAGCTGAGTTTCACGCATCGGTTACGGAAGTTCAAGCCCGTGTAGTATCAGTTGAAAGCGAAACTGATAGCCTAAAAAAGCAGATAAGCGTTATCACGAGTGAAGCGATGGCACTGAGGAAAAACAATATTGATCTGGCAAGTCGGTTAATGATGTGTGAATACCAGGTATCGGACAGTAACATTATTGTTTGGAATTTGCCTTGTGACAGTAAGGAGGGACGCTAGTGAAGCGTTCAAGCAAGTATGTCTGTCTGGGCTTGAAGTAAGTGAGGTTCCCAAGTTTACAGTGCTAAAAAACATGAAAGACCAGAAATTTTTCAAAGTTAATGTTTTTTCGAGGGAAAAGAAAATTGATTTACTAAAAGTTAGCAAGAATTTGAAAGGGAAATCTGTGAGGAATCTGAAAGAGATTTATATTAGTGATGATGCCCCTCTTTCTGTCCGGGAGGCATGAAAAAGTCTTTTTGAGAAGAAGGCTAAGCTAAAGGATATAGGTATTTCAGCTTGGGTGTCTAAAACCGTTCCACCTTTTCTTTATTTTGATCGTCCTAATGGTTCGCGAGCCAAAATTCTGCCCTAGTGATATAATCCCGGAGCTTAATTCACCGCGCAGTGATAGCAATGCGCATCAGCACAGTCAAGTGAGGGAAGAGGTTTACGCGGTGGTAAAGGTAGAGAAGGAGTTTAATATAGGTCCCTATTTGATATTATGGTAATCTTGTGAACGGATGGTTTGTAATCGTGTGAGTATTGTTTAGTGTCAGTTATGAAATTTAAAATAAGCGGTTGTTGCGTTTATTATTAACTTATTAACTTATTCATTTTTTTTGTGTTATGAAGTGTATTCATCGTTTTTGTTATTTATGTCCCCTATGTTGGCGATTCTTTTTGTTGTTATTATTTTTGGTCCATGTTTCTTATCTTTTGTTTTCTTTCAGGATTTGTTGGTCTGGATTTTCTCGGTTCTGGTCGTTTCACTCATGGTATGGTAAGGTTACTATTTTTTCGCATTCCAAAATTCCGGTTCCATCCCTTCGGATTGATTATTTTAAATGTCAAGTTTAGGTAGGGAACGGCTGGGTTTTTTTGAGAGTGATTCGATGAAATTACATGATTTGGGGAGAGGGGTACTTCACAGAGATTTTGATGTGGGTGAGTTTCATGAGGTTAATCCTGATTCCCGTTATAAGTTTCTGTGTGATTTGAGTTCTATTAGTTGTCAAAATGAGTTTAATATTTTTCATTTAAATTGTCAAGGGATTGGAAGTTCATACCAGTTTTTGAATGAGTTATGTCTGCAATCAACCCCTCATGTTTTAGCTTTAACGGAGACTTGGTTGAAGAACCATAGTTCTTCTCTGTTAGAGATTGGTAATTATAAGCTGTATATTAAAAATAGAGAGATGCATCAACATGGCAGCTTAGCAATTTATGTGCGTAATGATTTTGAGGTTAAGGTGAGAGATGATATAAGAGTTAATCGAGAAATGGTGTTTGAAAGTATGGTGTTAGAATTGCAGTGTCTTAATTTTAAGTGTTTTATGATTGTCGTTTATAGACCCCCTTCGTATAATATAGATGAGTTTAGCTCACTTTTAGAAGAGCAATTGGATAAGTTACCAATTTCAACTAGACCTTGTTTTATTTGTGGTGATTTCAACTTGGATTTAAGAACTGTGAATAGTAACCTTAGAGCTAGGAGTTTCTAAACACTATGCTAGGTTATGGACTACAGCCTTCTAAATATATGTACAAGAGTGAGCCATGATTCTGCTACGTTGATTGATAACATTTACTTAAATACTGGATATAGTAGTGCGAGTGTTATTGTAAACGACGGTTTCGGATCATTTCGGTCTGTTAGTATCAATTCCTTCTCTTTTGAACCGGCCAAGATCAGAGCGTTCTGAAGTACCGAAAACTTGTTTTCTGTTATTAATGTACCTAAGTTAAAAAATGAGCTTGGAGGAAAAAATTGTGATTTTTTATATAGTAATGATATGGATGTGAATGATAAATTTACACGTTGGTATTCGATGATTAAGGATACGGTAGTCGCTTGTAGTCAAGTTAGGAAGAAACGTAAGTATTTTGATTCGCCGAAGAAGCCTTGGGTTACGAAGAGTATTCTAGTTTCTCTAGCTAGGCGACAGCAATGTATAAAAAGTCCGCATTAAGTAATAGTATTTAGCGATGTAAATATTTATAAAGCGTATAGTAATAAGTTGAATAGTATAATTCGTAAAGCTAAGTTAGATTACCTGAGTAATAGATTTAAAAATGCGGAGGGTAACCCGAGAAAGACTTGTGGAATGTTTATAAATTCTGTTATTAAACCGAATAAGCCTGAAACTGTCAGTAGTCTTGTTGATGGGGAAAATATTCGCCAAACTACTGAACGTATGTGTGAGCACTTTTCTAGTGTAGGGGCCGGTTAGCGTCGTCTGTTCAGCAGCTTTGCAAGTGATGGTGATTTTACTCAGTTTTGCCTGAAAGTAGTGACGTTTCTATGTACTTGCGACCGGTTACTGAAAAAGAATTGTGTGATGTGGTAAAAGGTATGCTAAACAGTGCATCCGGGTCAGACTTTATTACAACAAAGGTTTTTAAGTCAATTTTTCCTCTGATATCGCAACAAATTTTGTACCTGGTTAATGTTAGTTTTAAATGTGGTATATATCCGGAGTGTCTTAAAAGTGCCAGAGTAATACCTTTATTTAAAGGGGTGATATAGGAAAAATGTGAATCATTATTGACCGATATCCCTCCTTTCTGTTATTTTAGGCTATAGTAGAAAAACTTATTAATTCTAGAGTATCTGAGTTTTTGGAGAATATTTCCTTTTTCCATTCTAATCAGTTCGGTTTTTTGTCAGGGGATGTCTACCGAACAGGCAGTTCTATTTTTGACGACGTTTGTGCATGATGCTTTGGACCAAGGGTTTAAGATGGCGTCTATTTTTTTAGATATTGTTAAAGCGTTCGATTCAGTTGACCATGAAATTTTAATTATGAAGCTAGAAAATTGTGGAATTAGAGGAAATGCGTTGAAGTTATTTGAAACTTTTTTGAGAGGTAGGACCCAGTGCGTGAAATTTCTAATGTGAGGTCTGGTGAAAATATGGTTAATTATGCTGTTCCACAGGGTTCTGTTTTAGGTCCGCTTTTTCTTGGTTTATATCAATGACTTACGATTTTCTGTTTTGGATTTTTTAGATAGTGCACATTCTAATTGTAGGGTGATTATTCCTAGTTTTGCAGATGATACCCATTTTACTGCCGCAGCAAAGACTGAATCTGATTTAATAGAGATAATGAGAAAAGGTATGTTAGGTATAGATAAGTGGATGAGAGTGAAATAAGCTTTTGTTAAACCATAGTAAATCAGGTTTTATTATATATGGTAGATCATCAAATTTTTACCCTTGGGTTCTGATCTGCAAATGGAGAATTATGTAATTAAGCGTACAAATACTATACGATACCTTGGTGTTATTGTGGATGAATGCCTTAGTTTTAAAAATCATGTTTCTTTTATTAGTAGTAAGATTGCAAGGAATGTTGGAATGATGAGAAAGTTAAAAAAATATTTTCCATGATTCTGTTTGAGATTGATTTATTTTTCGTTAGTTCACCCGTATTTAGTATATTGCGTGAGTATATGGTCTAGCACATTTTCAGTGCATTTGCAGCAGTTTACGTGTGATACAAAATATGGCACTGCGAGTGTTGTCCGGAGATAATCGGAGAACCTCGGTGAGATCCCAATATGTACAGTTAAATATTATCCCTGTGTCAGGTCTTGGGAAATTTTACCATGGGTTATTTATGTTTAAGTATTTTTCTAATTTGGTTCCCAAGTGTTTTTTAAATTTATTATTTCTGGTGATGATGTACACAATTATCCTACTCGTCATGCTAGAGATATACGGACACCTCAAGTTACTAGTACTAGATCGCTATTTTCAATGCGTCATGTGGGGCCAGTTGTCTGGAATAATTTGCCTGTTTCTTTAAAAATGTTCAGCGAATCTATGTGAATACCGTCGGGACCTTAAAACCCTTTGTCTCCATAGTTATGAATTTGTTATGAATTTGTTTAAAGGGTGGTATAGTTGAGTCACTCTCAGGTTTGCCCGGAACCCGTTTTTCCCGTTTTTCCTATATATTTTTATTTTTTTGTTTTGTTTATTATTATTTATGGGATGGCGGCGGGAAGTTTTGGAGTATGTGAATTATTGATTTTTGGTTATTGCGACCAGGAGCCGAGTGAGTGTAGGATTTTTATTCTTTCTTCTTTTTTCTTTCTTTCTTCTTTTTCTCTTTTTTTTCTCTTCTTTCTCTTTATTATGTTATTATAAGTGTTAATTTTAAGAGGGTAAATACTTCCGAACAAGCGTTAGCTTATGGAAGGTCATTTTTTTTTTTTGTGTTGTGTTGTTTTTTGGAATAAACCCTTATCTTATCTTATCTTATCTTAAAGGTGTATAGATTATTGTCAAATGATAAAAGTCATTTACGATTCGTCCCCATATCACAAATTAAATCAACTAGATTATAACTTTTTCACTGCATTATAATTCGTTTCCCTGCGCTGTCGACTTAAACTTGATAATCACCACCACTTTCCAACATGAGATATGCTAATACTCTTTTACTCTGTTCTCGATAGGTCACTGGCAATAGGTTTCCAATTGATGTCACTATAGAATTAAATTCATTCTCCTTTGATTGCACAGAATATTGAGGAGATGTTTCCTGTTTAGAGGATCTGTGACGGTGTTGGCGGGTCTATATTTGTCCACACGTCGCAATGCATCTTGAAGTAAAACTAGCTTTTTGTCATCGGCAATATTTTCCTCATTAATGAATTTGCTTAGATTGTCTTCAAAATGTTTCCACGGGCGAGAGGACAAGTTCAAACGGCGTTAATTTATAGGCGTTTTTTTTTTTTTTGGTTCTTCTATCTTCTTTTCTTTTGTTATTCATTAGTTAGCCATTCTCTAGAGAAAACTATTTACAAGTCCTGCAATTATAGGCAGTAAAAGTGTAAAAAAGCTACCGCCCGCTTGAAGGAGACGTTTTCTTTTAAAAAATTTTCCCTTTTTTTTTGCAAGCCAAGGCGCATACAGTGGAATGATGTTGCTTTGTCTGTTGTCTAACACCTTCTGGCAAGTGTACATTGCCCTCAGTTAAATTTAAACAAAGTTCAGATATTAGATTAATGAAATCATTGTCAACACCATGTTTGAGTATGGCCTTCCTGAGAGGAGGTTTTGAAGTGCCTAAAACGGAAAATAAATGCCGTTGTTCGTTGTAGTTTCTTCAGTGTCATAATGGCAACTAATAGATTTTTCTACTTTTCACCGGAAGATATACAGTAATAATAATAATAATAATAATTTTATTACCCATCACCTACAAAAAGATTATAGTGGAGCACAACAAAAAAGAGATACGAAAACTCAAACAAATGCAGGTGAAAAACGACGTCTCATCAATCTGATTTTGAACACTGAATTGTCCCGAATGGTCGACCATCGATTGGATGGCTCCGGAAGTCCATATTTTTCCAGTCTAGAATTCCGGTATCGCTTGGATATATACAGTAAAACTTTTGCATACTTATAGTAGCACTTTCGGGATTTTTTTCGCAGTCTCTCACTGTCAGCACATGGGATGTACCGGCAAGGTAGATTACATTTGTGGCTGGCAAACTGAACGATAAATTGAGGCTAGAGATTTCCTGGAGTAGCGTCCGCGATTTGGCACTACAGACTCGTACAAGCACGTTTAATGGCGATAGTTGTTTGCTTGACGATGGATTGCCTGGTTTTACCGATCGTTTCTGCAATCATGATACCCAGATATCGTAGCTCAGACACTGCAGGGACTACATGATTGCCGAGGATCACAGATTCACTTTTAGGTGCGTTGAAGGTTAAAAACTCGCACTTCTCTATATTGATAGAGAGCCCGATAGAAAGAAAGTCACTGTGGAGTCGTCTCAGGTTATCTTGTAAGTCAGCTTTCGATCTACTGAGCAGAAGGACGTCGTCAGCGTATGCAAGGTAAGAAAGGTCGTACCGTGAAGTAGAAGGGAGGGCGAGATGCGGTCCAGAATCTTGGAAATCGCATGTTTGAAAATGAGAGGACTAAGAACGCTCCCTTGCCTCACACCTCTTTTGATTTTGGCGGGATCTGATGTTCTATCTTTCCATTTGGCAGAAGAAAAACTATTGAATTTTTTTTTTTTTTTTTATACCAGAATTTCAATGTTTTTTCACTATGCTCGCACTTACACCACTCAGCAGCAGAGCATTCATTGCTTGCATGTGGGTTGACGCTGTCAAAAATCTTTTGAAATAACTATAGTACACATATAGAGAGGCAAACTTGTTTCTCTCTGAGTCCATAAGTACATTAGAAAGAAGGCGATGAGCCTCTGGACAACCGAGACCTTTCTGGAATCCAAGTTGATTATCCCCGAAATCTCCAGTATCCAGCTCGGAGAAGATCACATACTCAAAAACTTTTATCAGGATGCAAGAGACTGTTATGGGTCTGTAAGATTTACAGTCACTGGGATCTTTTCCTTTCTTGGCGATAGAAGTGATGACTCCTTTCAGAAAACTTTTTGGTACAAAAACCCCTGGTGATGCACATCTGGAAGATAAGCTGAAGGTAGGAATAGAAACTTTCAGGTAAGTGCTTGAGATGTTTTGTTGTGAGACCATCGCCATCTGTCCCATTTTCTCCTTTGGAAAATACCTCTTTGACCGCGATTTTGATCTTTTCCAGGGATATGGGAACAACACAGCACTGTCCCGAGAAGCGCGCAAGCCAGCTAGTGACTTCCCTTTTCATACTGGTTGGTTATGGCAAGATTCTCGTCTCCGTATACCGAAGTATAGTAAGAGTGTCAGTCATGCAGTGTCAGGGAAGTATTAGGTGCACGGTCGTCCGGTCTAATTAGACTTCGCCATGATTTCTTGTTCTCAGTGAACTGTTGTCCGATAATACGGTACTTTTTCATCTAGCTTTGTATTTGCGTTTTGTAATCCGTTTCAGCTCGAATACAGTCCCGCATAAACGGTCTTCCGCAAGCAATCCAAATGTTTAGCCACATTTTAGCACGTCGTTTATCCGTCTGGATTTCGATGGATTCGGACCACATCGGTTTCTCTGTCCCAATTTTGACTCTTCTTGTAGGAACCGCTTTCGCTTCGGCAGCTTTCAGAGCGTGGGTAACTTGATGATAGTAAGTGTTGAGTTCAATAGAGGCTGCCATGTTGGAAGGACCAGTACAGAGTAGATGAAACGGAACTTTTATGCTACTAAGGACAGAAGCAACAGTGGCAATATATAGGGTAATATTACACTTCTGCCAGTTTTGCTTGTAGACACACCTTCTGGAACAGGCGTTATTAGTGCTTTGTGCTGAATGCAGGTGGAACAAAATTCCGGCATGGTCACTAATCGGATCGTCAGTGCACACTGTAACTGGGAGACCAGGGATGGATGTGGACGAAAGTACATGGTCATTATTTGACGTATGGCCACTAGTATGGATATACGTAACATCTAGGGACTTCGGCCAGATATTGTAAGAGGTTGGGAGGCAGTTTAGAAAGATATCAGACAGGATATGGTCCTTGGTAGGGTCGTAGTAATTTCTTTGTCGAAAATATCTGTGACTACACGTAGATCCTCGGGTGTGCTCTGATTAAGATCTAGTAAAATGTAACCGTAGGGCTTATTTTTCGCCTGAGTGTACGCTGACAGCAGAAATTTGGGGGCACTGGGTATATTTGCTTATTGAGAGTTATTAGCGAGCTAGAATCACGAACAAACTCGATAGATAATATAGATGGTGCAATTCAAAGCAAGGGTTCTCATACATTTGCTCTGATGAAAGAGATTGTGTAGAACTAGGGTTATGGAAATGTTTTCAGGATGAGAGCGAACGGTAAACAGTTGGTAGCATTTCCTGTGAGAACTGTTCAATGGATTCAGCCAAATCATCAATAATCACCCACGAGTTTGGTTCAATACTATTGAAAACATCAAGTCCCCGTATGAATTGTATTGGTATAGAAGTGGCAATGGCTTTTATTGATCAAAAGATTCTTGCCAAATACTATAGCAATAATAAATTTTCTTTTGGTTTTTCAAAAAACATTTTATTACAATTTTGAATTATTTTAGCTAAAAGTGTCGTTTTCCAAGACATTGAGGACCACACAGAAACGATCTGAATGGTGTTTTAAATTGATACATACTGCTGCTGCTGCTGTTTACAACAGTCGGACTACAACTAACTGTAAACCATACTTGTCCAATGAATAAGTAGTAATAATTTTAACATAGATCTATCTAGTACAAGAACAACAAAAACAATATTTCATTCATTTATTCGACATAAAAACTCTATTTGTTCAACATGAAAAAACATAAAAAAACACTTCTGTTCAACAAGAACAACAACTCTATTAAAACAACATTTTATTAAGATGAAAAAAAACACTTTTTTGTTCATCAAGAACAACAATAACACTATATGTACAACAATAACACTTATTGTCATAAAAAAAATACTTTTGTCCAGCAAGAACAACACTATTTGTGCACATACACACACATTTTTGTACAATAACACTTAGAAAAAAAAACACGAACATGAACATGAATAGCACAGTTGAACACTATGAATTTAATACCCTCCATCCTCCGGGGAGCCACGGGCCGAAAAGCCGGCCACGGCCGGGACCCCTGCCCCTCGGGAGCCAAGGGGCCGAAAGCCGGCCCCCTGCGGGACCCCCCACGCCCTGGGATCGCTGTGGAAAAAATGTATACAATAGTCGCCGTCGCTGCTTATACAGGTTAGATTAAGTTAATTCATGAAAGGTTTGGGTGAGGTTAGGTTTGGGTTAACGTTAGGTTAATTTATCCATACCAAGTTGATTGCGATAGTCTATGTATTCAACCCGGTCTGAAATACGGTAGTGGCCGTGGGGCAGTACATTTACACCATTCTCGAGAACAAAGGCTTTGTCAGATATACATGACATTGCTTTCTTTTCCACTCTTACAGTATAATTTTTATACTGTAGAGAGCGAGTTGCAAGCACTTGTGCTCTCGGCACTAGGCTACTCTCTACACAGTTTTTTGTACACACTCATGTTGAAATTGTTCTTTACAAAATGTGTAGGCACCCCATTACACGCCTGCTTTACATCCCTGTTATGAGTTTCAACGCAATATACTTTAGGACCTGGGAACACCCCCTTGGATATCAAATCACTCCCCGTCTCTGATTTTAACATGAGTAGTTGGTTGGGGGCATGACGTTTCACCAACTCGGGGTAGAGGGATGGATTCCAGTTGGTGAAATCCATCCGCGAGCTGATGTGTTCCCCATTTTCTAAAATCCCCCAACAAATCCCCGGTTTTTACTTTTAACAGCAGAGAATCTGTATCCCCATAGTAAACTTGAACCTCCCCCTCCCTTGGCCATTGTAACTTGCACACATTGTAAAAAAACGACAATATGAGCTTTTTGGAAATTTCAAGTACTGAAACTACCTCCTGCTATATTCTTGTTCAGTACCACATTTCTCTTTTTCCTGTGTAGAAGAACCATGCTCGCCTCTATGCTCGTGAACGATGTAAAATTGGGGTCAGCAATAATTCGTGCACACTCTTGAGGGTCAGTCACGATGTCACAACGAGATCCGTTCCGTACGCTTTCACACATTTTTCCAAACGCTGAATTTAGAATGAGTTTGTACATTTCCTTCTCTACTTTAGTGTTTGCCCGAGAGAGTTTATCAACAAAGGTGTCGATAAACGTCTTTAAGTAGGGTTTTTTGACTGAATTGCAGGACCCTTTGTGTTTTGGTGATCTTGAAACCATTCTTCACCATCCAGTGCAAAAGCACATGATTTAACAACGATATTCTTTTTAGGGTCTAGATCTGCAATCAGTTTTTGCTTAGAGGGGGTCCAGGGCATCCCCCATATCATCAACCAATGATCGATTGTAGAGACTCAGTGAGTTCCTGGTCACTGGTCGATTGATAAAGGAGAAAACAAAATCTCTGACTGAATCATGAAGTGCCAATGGAATGTGACCATCAATTTCAAAGAACCATCCTGGTGGCCCATTGTCCTCGACGGTGTTAATTTCGGGGAACTCACAAGGACTCTCAGGCCATTTATAGTTCCCACACGGCAAAGAGTAGTGAGACATTGCCGAGGGGTACAATGAGTTCATGTCCAAGAAAATTGCATTTGACTTACACGGTGCTGTTTTGTCCGCTTGGATCTGTTGTCAAAACGCGATCCCCATGAAAAAAATACCCACCCCTCATTGATCTTTCTACAAAAAAGTGTTGATCTACATCAGTTATTAGGCCTATTTCTTCCCTACTAATTTTTAAAATCAAATCCATCACCAAATGTGGTGTGAAAAAATAATAGCCTATATCTAGTCCAAACTCTGAATAGATTTTATCTGTGTTCTTGCAGACAATATCTAACAGAGTTAAAACGTCACTGGCCAAGTACAGTCTACAATAATCCCACCCATTTTTACAATTCCCCTTAGCCCACACCTTCTTGGCAAATTCATATTCCTCGGCTGTGCATTCACTGTTGGTAAGTGAATTATAGAAAAACTTCAATTGGAGGTAGTTTCACCTCGCTTAAGCGAGTGCCAGAATACTAATAGTCGTATACATATACACCTTTACAGGTCAATAGGTCATACATTTCACTGTCTGGAAAGTGCTGTTTAAGCAAAGGAAAACTATCAAAATTGTCACTTTTTCATCACTTGCATCAATTAACTCAATGCCTTGGGAAAAAAACTAAATGAATCTAAAAACCTGATTGTATTCCAGCACGTATGCCCGTTATTCACTACCTGCCGTTTCAACTCGAGAAGCACCAACTTCTCTGCTGATTTGGGAATGATTTATAGGTAAATGAATTATTCCCCCATGGACAATCTACTCCCCCTCCCTCCCTGTGCATACTTGCCAATGCCAGTAAAATCAACTTTAAATCATAATTTGAATTATGAATTAAAACTGGAATGAAAAACTGCTGGCTAACGTTTATGTTGCATGATTGATGCGCTACCCCTCTAAAATTACTACCCTCAGAGGATACTTCCTACCACAAGTGATTGTGGTCTCTGACTTTCCCTTCCCCTCTCTTTTCCCTCTAGTCCTTTCCCCTTATCACCTCTTATAACTCCCCCTTACAAACCCAGTATATTTTTTGATTTTTAATCGCAAGACGATCCTCTGCAGACAACAACATAGGATAATGGGTATTTCTCAAACGAAAAAATAGTGCCATTAGCTGTGCCAATTATTTTAGTCAGTGCTTTTTTTTTGACCATGCACTCTCCCTCATCCAACGTTTCGACTATTTCTAAACAACTGCATAGTGTTAGAACTGTCTCTTTGCGCGTGGGCGAAGGGGACTGCAATGGCCCGATGTCTTTGATTCGATTTGGAAATCGAGGATCGTTCACTTCCACTAGCTTCGCTTCACAATCCAAAGAGATTTTATTGCTCTGGAGGAGGGTATTTCGAAAATTTTTAAAACGTAAAATAGCCCTATCCCCTGAAACCGTTTCCAGTGACTGATAGCCATGCCGTCTACAGTGCTTCATATGATCCCGTAGTTTGTTCAATAATAGGGCTATGGGCAGCCACTTCAGTTGTTTGAAGTGGAAGTATGTAATCAATGGGGGAGGGTTCCCTGTTAATTCCAGGGCAAAATCCTCTAAAATTTGTAAGGTGTTTGGACTCAAGTCCCCCTGCTCAACTGCGCTATAATCAACATTAAAATAATCGGCTAAAAAATTGTCAATGTTATCTGGTATTTCCATTGAATTCATATTCCACGTTGAATTGTTTGAGAGATCCAAAGGCACGTCTTCTCCTTCTTCAATTGATGAGGATGATGATGGTGAAAAAGGCACTAATACAACCTATAAAAGAAAATTGCTTATTTTCAAAGTGTCTAAATCATCCCTATTTTTAAAATTGATTATTATTAAAATGCGCTTAGTAGCATTAGTTCCCTACTCTATATATTCTGAAAGTTCCAAATTAATACAATCTATAGGATGATATAGAAGGTTTTTTTAATTTTGTTCAAACAACCCCTCAAAAAAATTTCATATTAATACTCTTTATCTGCTTTGAAAAAAAACGGGGTCTTTACTGATGATAGCCTAACTCCTTCAGGCCGTATACAAAACTTTTCCGATAGAAAATTGTTTTTAAATAATTCAGTTTATAACGCAAAGATTTGCTATTTACTATGGGGAAATTATGTCCGGGATATAGTGCCTTTTTTGGCTTCACTATGAGAATTCAGCTGGCTGAATGTATGCAATAATTGACCTGATTCAAAGGGGGGGAACATCTCTGACATACTTTTACTGTGATGAAAAGAATGGCCTAAAAAAGGGCTTACTTCTAAGTCCCTTAAAACTCGGGGAAAACTATAATATTCTAGCGAAAAATAGCATTATTAGTTTCAAATGGCGAGATAAAAGACTCTCTCTAGCAGTTAAACTAAAAATTAACAAAAAATATTATTATGAGGTTTAAAAATAGCGAAGATGTCTACAGTAGGCAGAGAAAATAAGGTGATAGAAAAAAGCGGTTTTTTTTTTACAGGCAAAAAAACAATTACATTATATTTAGGTATCTCTGAGGGGAGGGAGATGTGAAATTTAAAAACAAGGGGGCTGTGGGGGGGGATTATAGCGAAAAATAACATTTTAATGTTTTCGACAAGCTTGTATTAGGTTGAAAAATAGGTTTGTTTAGATATTATATAACCTGGTCCTGAATAATAGAAAAAAAGTGAAAAGACAAAAGTAGAGAGTAAATGGCTCTCTAACAGCTAAAAACATAGCTTATTTGATTGAATAAATTTACTCACGTCGTCAACCACTTGACAGGAAGCTGGAGGCTTGGCCATTACATGATAGGGAGCCATTGGTTGGTCTATGACTTGCCTGGAGGGCCCAGCATTGCATCTTGTCCTGAAAGCCCTGCTGTATGATTGGGATTCAAATGGATCATATCATGTCCATCATGATCTTTCGCAGCCGGGCCAGCGATATACCGTGTCGTGCAGCCGAGGCTGTAACTTGACGAGGCAGCATTGAGGCTCGATGAATAGGGGCTTGCATAGATGCGGTATCGATGTCGCTGGCTTGTACAGCGGGGGTTCTCCATCCTTATGGCCCATTGTCTTTTTCGGTTTTTGACCAGACTGCATAGGGGATGCCTCACCCTCTCTTACTCTCTTCGATGGAGGGGGCACACATTCTTCATAATTGTCTTTAAAAGAAGAAAATATTTAGTATGAAATAATGATTCCCTTTTTACAGAAGAAAAATTAGTACCCCCCCCCCCGTCCCCTAAACCATAATTTTGTCTAGAAAGCATTTATCGCAAAGAAAGCCCCCTCCCCCCTTTTTCAGCAAAGCAAAAAGTAAAAATTTGCAAGAAATATATATAGGCTTAGAAATCAAACGTTGTTATTGCACAACTTGTGAAAAAAAAAATCTCGTCAAAAGTAGTCTGTAGCCTTAGGATAGAAATCAATTTTTCTATTTTTACCATTTAGAAAACAATTTTAAATGTTCCAGTCTATAAGCTTTAAATAAGATAAAAAAGATTGTTAACACACAGCTTATAGGCCTAAAATTTGCGATCATAGGTTAAAAATGCTATTCAATTTACGCATAATAAAGCTATGTATCTTTTTCTTAAACCCGCCCCTCTTACTTTTCACGTGAAGAAATAGTTTGTTTTCACCTTACAACGAAGGTGTTAGAAGCGAGAAATTGCCCCCCCCCCATATAAACACTGAGTACTCAAAATGGAAAATGAATACTGCATGAAACTGACACCCATCCCCTCTTAACAATACCCCCCCTCTTTTTAAAGAAGAAAGCACCTCTCCCTTTTCAGTAAAACAAAAGTAAAATTTGCGATGAAGAAGCTATGACGTTAATTTGATCAAAAAGTATCCTTTTCAGTGAAACCTTTGGTTAAACCGCTAACGTAATTCAAGTGAATTAACAAGCAGAAGTGCAATTGTGGGGTGTCAATAATTATTCCCTATTTAAATCTTCACGGTTTAGCGTTATAAGGGGGTCCGTATATATTAAGAGTTGACGGAAGTTGGCTGTCAAAAAAGAGAGTTCAAAAAACATAGTTATTTCCATTGGAAGAACTAAAGTCGTAAACAGAGGGGGTAGGGGGAGGTTTACATGGTAAAAAAAAAAAGAGTATATTTTACGCTTTCTATCGACTATAAACATCATATAAGTGGAGTTTGTATTGTGTGGGGGGGGGGTATACCCTGAATTTGAATTTACTGGAGGGTGACTATGTAAAATGATTTTATTTGGAAATAACCTAAGAAAATTTACTAAATAGAACTCGCATTATAAATCGATGTTTTTAATTTGACTGGAAAAAGTATCTTCTCAGAGAAACCTTTTGGCTAAGCCGCTAACGTAATTCAAGTGAATTAACAAGCAGGAAGGGCAATTGTGGGGTGTCAATAATTATTTCCTAGTTAAAATCTTCACCTTTTAGCGTTATAAGGGGGTCAGTATATTAAGAGTTGACAGAAAGTTGACAGTTACTATTAGGTAAGATACAGAATTTAACAAAAAATAGAATTAAAGTCATAAACAGGGGGAGAGGGGAGGTTTTACATGGTAAAAAAGAGCATATTTTACGCTTTTTGTCGAGTATAAAACATCATATAGTGGAGTTCGTACTGTGTGTGGGGGGGGGGGGTATACCCTGAATTTACTGGAGGGGTGACTATGTAAAATGACTTTATTCGGAAATAAAACTAGGAAAATTTACTAAGCAGAACTCACATTATAAATCGATGTAGCCAAAGCTTCCAAGTCAATAATCTCCGATGCTCTATCCGTGGTGTCTTAGAACTTTATGAAAGTTAAATCACAACGCATGTCCGTTATATACAAAAACTCAAGGACAAATTGTGATGTAATGGAAAACCTTACATAACTTCCCTGATTGGCTTAGAGAGAAAGATACGTGATCCTGTTTCCCGTTATCGCATCAATACATTCCCCCACCGATTATGTAAATCAAGCTTCTCGGAAATCTACTTCCCCCTCTTGTCCTATATCAATACATCTCTTCCCCGTTAATGCGCATGTGCAAACTTCCCCCTGGAGTCATTACACCTAGACGAACAACAACAAATCAAATGACCTTGAAAGAGGTGTCATTGACCCGTTAGAATCAATAAACCATGAAAATACATCAAAGTGAGAAAAATCCTGTTTTTTCTTTCTCAGTGACAAAAACCATAAAAAACATGCATAAATTATGTGCAATCCGGAGTCATTATGCCCTTCCTACTTATGGTAACATCCTGGATTGCCTAATGCTCTGTTATCTACCTCTTTTCATCCGAAAAATCAGAAAGAAAAATGAACAGAATTTTTAAGTGGAAGAAGGTAGAATTTTTGTTTCAAGAAAAATTTCTTCTTCTCCTTCCTACGAACCGATATACATGCCGAGCCCAAGGTGACAGTATTTATCTTTATTAAACAGATCAGCTGGGTTGACGGTTTGAAGCCCGGAGGTCAATATTGATAAGCAAAAAAAGAGAAGAAAATACAAAAAACGGCGGCGTATTAGTGGCGCCACCGCAGATAGAATCAGCGCGGCGGCGTCAGTGCGCTGATGCAAGCTCGGCGGCACGCCACCGTTTTTTTTTTTCGGCGGCGCGCCGCCGACCTTTCGGCGCGGCTTCGGAGTCCATCCAGCAGCGTCTTTAAAAAGGGACAAGGCTAACTAACAAACATGACAGCTGTTATGAGAGTTTGGGAAAATTTTCTGAAAACAAATTAAGCCGGACATACTAGTCCTGATTATAAATAGTTTGCCTTTCAAAGCGAGCATCAAGATAAAGCTGAGAGAAAAGTAGAGATTTTTATGCGCTAGGGTTGACGGGAAGTCACAAAAATGAAAGCAATAGTAGCCATAAGATCTAACATAATTGAAATCAGATTATGTAATGAATGGACCCTAATTTTTTTTCCCTCAATCCATGGAAAATAAATCATGACTTTTTACTAGATTTCGGGAAAATTTACTAGATCCTCTAAATTTACTAGATTTTTTTTACTAGATCTAGTAAAATCCTACTGACGGTGGCAACCCAGAATTCAATACTGCAAACAAAACTTCAATTACCGTATCACAAAATTCGTCAGTTATCTGCGTAAAAACTTTGAATTTAACTTTGAACTTAGAAGCTTAATTTTTTCATAGTGCTCTTTGCCTATATCTGTTTTGTCACCTTTAAAACAGTTGAAATGGGCGACTTTGACATTGATTGTTTTTTTTTTGCTCTTTTGGATTCCTAAAAAGCCTTCTTGTATTAAAAACTGGTTTTTAATAACAATTAAAAAAAAATGCATTATTGGGTACGGCATGCTCGGTATGGGCCAGTAGTTTCATCGGCAAAACTGTGTAAAAGGATACAAATTGTTCAGAATAAAGAAATCAGAGTACTCGGAGAGATGTGCCATTGTTAAAGCACTGCCCAATCTTACAAAAAAATTTTGCATTCTGAATGTTGGGCAGCAGCATGATATCAGTTATCAATGTTTGTCTATCAGTGTCTGAATATGTTATCTCCTGAGTACTTTTGGAATGTATTTTCCCGCAATTCTCTCTACCATGAATATTCTACACGAAATTTTTGACCGTTTGGTCAGTGAGATCCGACATTCAACAAGGTCAAGTTTTGCTTTACGGAACATAGGTGTTTCGGTATGGAATGGTCTCTCCGGATAGTATTAGAGCGGCCGATAGCTTAGTTTCATTCAAAGTATGATCATCTACTGAACAAGTACAGTCAAAACTCTCCAAAAGTGACCCCGCGTATCTCAGCGCCTCTAGAGGGAAAATGTTTGTACTACTTAATCGCTCCGATCCAATAAATTAAATTTAATACAGCTTTTACGGAACAATTATACTCACCTACGGAACTTTCGATTTAGTCGCCAGGTTCGCATAGGTATGGAATCGTCTCCGGAGACGCGGACAAAGGGGTCACTTTTTGTGTGGAGAGGATAGGTTTTTGTCAGTAATTGTTCAGTATGTGTTTATTATTTTTGGTTTCATTTAAGAAAAAGTTAAAGTATTTTTTGTTGAAAAAGGAAGATTATTTTTGAAAATTG
Organism: Artemia sinica; assembly: GCA_027921565.1. Lineage (NCBI taxonomy): Eukaryota > Metazoa > Arthropoda > Branchiopoda > Anostraca > Artemiidae > Artemia > Artemia sinica. Next base: position 48,333,057 of record CM051268.1, on the reverse strand, counting down.
GGGGGAGGAAGAGGGAACGAGGACGAGGGAAGGGGAGAGGATGGTTAGAGTGTGACAATGTAAATTGTTTTATTGACTTTTTTTTCCTTACCTTTTTTTTGAAAAAATAAGAAATTATTAATAATTATTATTGTTTTTTTTTTCTTTTTTTATTATTAAATGACGGTTAGAAGATACAGCCACCAACAGGATTTTTTTTTAATCTTAATGTGGTTGTCTAGTTATTTCTGATGATTGTTGAATGTTTTTTTTTTGGTAAAGTAAAAAGTGTCTATGTCTCTAAAAAAAAAACAAAAAAAAAAACTCATAAATACCTAATACAGTCAAATTATAAAGTGTATCTAAAAGGAGTAAACTTATCAAATTGAAAAATACATGATGAACACTTCGCATGAGAACACTTCAATTACTATGAAACAAAAAATACTTAATGGTTTATTCAGTATGAAGAAAAATGAAGTGCCAGCTATTTTCAAACAGTTCGTGGTAACGAACTGTAAGTAAGAGCGACCCAGCTCAATGGTAAACCGAAAATCGAGAAAATGGAGTTTTTTGATACCAATAGATACATCAAAAGAATCATATTTTAATGCTGATTTCAAAATATAAGTTTCATCAAGTTTGGTGCTACACATCAAAAGTTAAGCGCCTGAGAATATTTGGCTAATTTTCGAAAAAAAGGGGGAAAGACCCCCTAAAAGCTATAGAACCTTAATGAAAATCACACCATCATATTCAGCGTATCAGAGAACCCTATGCAGAGGTTTCAAGCTCCTATCTACAAAAATTTGGAATTTTGCATTTTTTGCCAGAAGAAAGATCACGGATACGTGTTTATTTGTTTTTTTGTTTTTTGGTTTTTTTTTTCCCAGGGGTGATGGTATCGACCCAGTGGTCCTAGAATATCGTGGGAGGGCTCATTGGAACGGAAATTAAAAGTTCTAGTGCTCTTTTTAAGTGACCAAAAAAAATGGAGGGCAAATAGGCCTCCCTACGCTCATTTTTTTCCCAAAGTCCCCAGGTCAAAATTTTGAGATGGGCATTTTGTTCAGCATGGTCGAAAATATGATAATTATGTCTTTTAGGATGACTTGATCCCCCGAATTCCCCTGGGGGAGGGCTGAAAGTAATGAACTTTACCCAATGTTAACATATAGTATTGGTTATTGGGAAGTATACAGACGTTTTCAGTGGGGACTTTTTTTCTGGTAGTGGGGAGGGGGGTCGGGGTTATGTGGGAGGATCTTTCCATGAAGGAAGTTTTCATGTGGAAAGGGAAATTGCTAAGAAAGGGGCACCGGATTTCCCAATATTATTTTTTAAAAAAGACCAGAAATTATCTATAATTAACAAGTTTTCAACTGAAAGTAAGGAGCAACATCAATACTTAAAACAACAGAAAATATTAGTATATGATTAGGTTCACCCCCTAGTCCCAATACCTCGCTCTTTAAGCCAAAGATTTTTTAGTACTTTCATAAGAGCTATTTATTCTAATTAACGGCATTTTTGTGATTAAGGGTCATTTTTAAAGAATTGGAACAAAATTCGAACTTTAGCTTAAAGAGCAAGGTATTGACTAGGGGGTGGTGTGAAACCTCTAATATACGTATTAAAAAATATATGAACATAGAAGTTCGTTACGTAAGTTAATTTGTAAGTTAACGCATATTTATTACTAATAAAAACGTTCGTAAATAAAATTAAACAAGTTTCGAGAAAGCCATTTAACCAAATAAAAGTAAAATTAATATTCAAATTTTGTTTTAATTATTCATGTACGGTGAGCCAAAATCAAAACCTGCATTAATTCAAAAAAGTTCAAAAATTAAATAAAAAAACAAGATTTTTAACTGAAAGTAAGGAACGACGTTGAAGCTTAAAAACGAATAGAAATTATTTCGTATATGAAAGGGGCTGTTAGTAGTGTGCTTGTATAAGATTTCACGAGTACATTGACGAGCACAAGAATTATACACTACAGTTTCAATTGCGCAAGAAAAAACCCATGCTTGAGACATTGTATTTACACGTGAACATTTTAAAGGTTGGCCCACTAAAGTCGAGGTTTTTTTTTAAACTTGGCAATGTATAATGTAGTCAAGCATGTTTTGCTCGTAATAATATAATTTAAAGCAAACAGGTTTTTTTTTCTGTTTTTGTTGTCAATTGCACAATGAATGTACGTCATGAATTCACGTGTACATTCTTAAAAAAAAACTGGTATGATATATAGTAGTCAAACATGTTTTGGGGGCACGCACGAAATTATGTAACTCAACATCCGTTTTTATTCATCCTTGAAACCCTGTATAAAATGGTCATGTATAGGAATTTAATTTTCATTATGTTTTAACACATCAAGCATAGGACACTGCATATTATTAACTTTGAAAACAATGGATATTTCTATTTCAATGTGAGTAGACTTTCATTTTTTTTTATTTCCAAAAAAAAGAAAATCTTTTACTAGTAAATTCAAATTTCAGGGGGACTTAGCCCCCCTCCCTTCCAAGAATACAAAATCTTAAGAATATAATGAGTATATTCGATAGAAAACGCTAAGTATGCTTTTTCTATTATGTAAATAAAATCTCTCCTCCACAGCTATGTTTACAAGTTTTAATTGTTTTGAAAAAACAGTTCTTTTTATTCAGAAACATCCTTTTTCCAATCGTGCGTTTAAAATGTGCTGTATTATTCCGGTTTGAATGAAAAGCTTGCGTGTTACAAAGAGAGTGACAGTTTTGGGACTCAAATTTCACAGGCTCTTGCTATCACAGAGATTAAAAACTACATGTGTTTATAATTACAGAAAAGGGACCTTTTTTGGAACCACAAATTTCAAACGTATCTGAAAAAAAACAAAAAGCTTGGTGATTAAAACGGGCTTTGTCTAATTCTAGCCCAAACTCATAATTGATAGGGGGCAAGATGGAACAATGCCACATTCTGTGTGTTTTTATCTATATTTGGGTGGCTATTCAAAAAGTGTGGATTTCTGTTAAATAAATGATTCTTGTATGCGCGATTCAAGGAGTTTCTTTTTATGGCCAAATTAAACGAGACGTATTTGATGAAAGTAAAAAGGGTTTAACAGATGATTTAGTGGCTTTTATAAAAATTTAAGACAGGGAAGGGGTCAATGTATCAATTCTAGCAAGTTCATTGTAAGGTGAAAAAAAAAACAAAACTATTTCTTCATTAAAGAATTAGTGTACGTATTAAGTTGGAACTTTCAGAGAGTGCTTAAAAACGGAAAGTCAATTCACCAAAAGGAAATATGTGTACGCCCAGGTTGGGGTTTGAGTTGCACGGGAGTTGAGTTGCATGGAAGGTTGAGTTGCACGAGGGTTCAGTTAAAGGGGGTATAGTTACACGGGGGTTTAGTTAAATAGGGTCGAGTTGCACGAAGGTTCAGTAGCACGAGGGTTCAGTAGCACGGGGGTTTTCAGTTGTACGGGGTTTCGGTTATACAAGGGTCTTTATCTTTATTTAGTGGCTATTCAAAAAAGCGTGGATTTCTGTTAAAAAATGATTCTTGTATGCGCGATTCAAGAGTTTCTTTTTATGGCCAATTAAACGAGACGTATTTGATGAAAGCAAAAAGGGTTTAACAGATGATTAAGTGGCTTTTATAAGAATTTAAGACAGGGAAGGGGTCAATGTATCAATTCTAGCACGTTCATTGTAAGGTGAAAAAAAACAAACTATTTCTTCATTAAGGAATTTGTGTATTAAATTGGAACTTTGAGAGAGTGCTTAAAAGGGAAGGTTGAGTTGTACGAGGGTTCAGTTAAAGGGGGTATAGTTACATGGGGTTTAGTTAATGGGATCGAGTTGCAGGAGGGTTCAGTAGCACGAGGGTTCAGTAGCACGAGGGGGGGGGGGGGGGGCTTCAGTTGTACGGGGGTTTCGGTTATACAAGGGTTTTTATCTTTATTTGGTGGCTATTAAAAAAGCGAGGATTTCTGTTAAATAAATAATTCTTATACCTTTTAAAATAGCTTTACGGGGTTTGAGAGACTCTGTTGTTTTATTCTGTTTTATTCTAAAGTGCTAAGACATAGAGTGCTACAAACATCTGAATCAACTTTAGAGGGCAATTTATCTGTAAAAGAGGGCTTATTATTATTTCCTTACTAAATTTTGCTTCTTTTTTAAGGATGTTGAGGTGGATTCATGCAATTACCCTCCCTCCGAAAAGAGACCAAGATGGGGTGATATCACATCGATGCAAGCTGCAAGACCATCAGTCATCAGATATGCTAGTTCCAATACAAGTTCGCGTGGACCAGCCAGGAGCCTCTCAAGCCAGTGTCAGCTCTACACAAACCTCTATGCAACCTGGCAGGAAATTCAAGAGAGAATGGATAGATTCTCGTAATGCATCAGTCTCATCTAGTCAAGATCGGAGGGTCACCCCCTATCAAGCATTGCCGGGTCCTTTCACGACCAATGCAAGGCGAGAATGATGTGGCCCCTACAGCTCTCGACATGCAAGCTGCAAATTTAAATGTGAGTTTTCAAAATATTATTTTTCGCTAATGATTCTTTTCCCGAGTCAATTTGAAAGAGTGTGTGTGCAGTACATGCGCCGCTTATTTTTCTGTATACCCGATAATTCAATAACGTTGTAATGATTGTTGTATGTGTGTGTGTGTGTGTGTGTGTGTGTGTGTGTGTGTGTGTGTGTGTGTGTGTGTGTGTGTGTGTGTGTGTGTGTGTGTGTGTGTGTGTGTGTGTGTGTGTGTGTGTGTGTGTGTGTGTGTGTGTGTGTGTGTGTGTGTGTGTGTGTGTGTGTGTGTGTGTGTGTGTGTGTGTGTGTGTGTGTGTGTGTGTGTGTGTGTGTGTTGTGTGTGTGTGTGTGTGTGTGTGTGTGTGTGTGTGTGTGTGTGTGTGTATGTGTGTGTGTGTGTGTGTGTGTGTGTGTGTGTGTGTGGTGTGTGTGTGTGTGTGTGTGTGTGTGTGTGTGTGTGTGTGTGTGTGTGTGTGTGTGTGGTGTGTGTGTGTGTGTGTGTGTGTGTGTGTGTGTGTGTGTGTATGTGTGTGTGTGTGTGTGTGTGTGTGTGTGTGTGTGTGTGTGTGTGTGTGTGTGTGTGTGTGTGTGTGTGTGTGGTGTGTGTGTGTGTGTGTGTGTGCGGTGCATGCGCCGCATCTACTCGATAATTCATTGAGATATTGTAATTCAATAACAATGTAATGATTTTCACTATTTTATTGTGTGTGTTTGTGTCTATGTTACTAACAAAATTTGTAATTTATTATGCATGTCACCCCCACCATTCCGCCTAATGATATAGCTAGTACTAGTAGTAGTAATACAAGAACACCCAGTATCCCCTCTTCCAGATTTTTTTCTGTCCAACTCTGCCTTGCACCACACAAAGGTCTACAGCGCCAATTTCGGTGATCCCTTCAACTCTCTAGTGTCGGGGGATATAATAACAGATCCCTCGGCCATTACACATTCATATACTGATAAGATTCGAGCCATTCTTGAACAACAAAGGGGGGTTTGGGGAGTGGGGGTCAGTTTAAAAGCATCAATAGCACTAAAAATATTTTTTTTTTAAATGAAAATGCGGGTGAGATGTATTCGAAGTACTTGCACACAGAGATGTTGGCAATTAGCCCGCATTTATCAAATTATGGGGAGGTTTTTCTAAATTGGGCTAATAGTATTCAAAGTAAGTGGGAAAATTATAACGAGGGGGGTAGTGGATCTGTGGTTTTTTTATTGAAAGTTTAAATGTTAATATATGTAGGTTTAAAAAGGATTTTATTGTAAGAGGGGGGAGTGGGCCAAGGGGTATTGAATTAAAATATCATTCAGATTTAGAGGGGTTTGTAGGGGGATATAACGAATCTGTTTCGATACGAGTTTGCAGTGTTTCAAGTATGCATTTTTAATTGCAGCATACAGACCTCTGCGCGATGATTGCATCTAAGAAAAAGTTGGATAAAATGGCAGTTAATGGTAGGGAGGGTTTGAAGAGGGTCAGCGTTCCGATAAGAAGGGTGTATTTTTTCCAGTGCGAGCTCCTTCAATTGAATCAGTAGAACATTGGGTGTGGCTTCTATACACCCCACCCCACAGACTCCGATTCAATTGGTCATTTCAATCCAATTACGGATATTAGTAGGGTTTTGGGGGAGGGTAAAAAGGGGAATGTGTGTTATTACTGTCCAAACATGCCTCTCAAGGTTTTGCTCTGATTTAAAGTTAAAGCATCACATGAAACACTGTAAACGTCATGGATACCAGGCTGTGGAGACGGTAAGTGGAGATAGAGCGATCTTACGTTTTAAAAATTTTCAAAACACGCTCCTACAGAGCAATAAGATCGCTTTGGACTGCGAAGCTAAAACTAACAGACGTGTGCGATCCGTCAAATTCAAATCGTGTTAAAATACATGAAGCCATAGGGGTCTCTTACGCTCATGCGCAACGAGATTCCAATAATACCATGCAAGTGCTTGATGTAGTTGAGATGTTGAGTGACGGTGAAGACTGCATGCGCTCGGCATTGGTCAGTCTAATCAAAACAGCGAACGGTGCAATTTCGCGCCTTCGTTATACAAACTATCCTATGCTCCTATCACCAGATGACATAGTGGCCATTAAAAATCGTAAAAATGTGTTGGGTTTGCAGGGAGAATTTGATGATGGTGTTTGGGAATGGGGGGAGGAGGAAGGTGATCGACCATGATCATTTGTGGCAGGAAATTACATCGGGAGGGAGTAACTTTAGAGGGGTAGCACACCAGTCATGCAATTTAAACGTTAGACAAACAATATTTTCGTACCCGTTTTTATACACAATTCCACTTACGACTTAAAGTTTGTTCTTCCGGCGTTGGCCCACATTGCCAAGGGTGGAGTTGTAGATGACGCATGGATAGATGGTTCTTTTTCATATAATATCATACCCAAATCATCGAAGAAGCTACTGCTGCTAGAATTCATGTGGAAAACAGTTGACAATGGTAACACGTGCCTGAATAAAATCCGTTTTTTAGACTCTTTCAGCTTCTTCCCCAAATCTTTAAGCCAATTGATTCAGGTACAGAAAAGTGATAATTTTTGATAGCTCCCCCTCCTCAAACAGCGCTTCCCCGATGATGAAATATATGATTTATTAACGTGTAAGGGTATATATCCATATGATTATTACAACTCTGGCTCGAGGCTAGATGAGGTGTCACTACCGCCCCTTGAAGCTTTTTACAATTCTGTTACTGAGAGTGAGTGCACCACTAGCGACTACGAATTTGCTAAGAGGGTTTGGGCAAAGGTGGATGTAAAATGGGTGGGATTATTGTAAACTATACTTGGCCAGTGACGTACTCACTCTTCTGGACATTGTGTGCAAAAATACGGATAAAATCTATGGTGAATTTGGGTTGGATTTAGGTTATTATTTTTCCACTCCTCATTTGGCGATGGACTTGATACTTAAAATCAGCAAAGAAGAAATAGGTCTGATCACCGATGTGGATCAGCATCTGTTTGTAGAGAGATCAATGAGGGGTGGGTATGTTTTTCACGGGGATCGTATCATGAAAACTGATCCGAGTGGACAGCACACCGATGAAAAGTCGGACGCAGTTTTTTTGGATATGAACACTCTTTACCCATCGGCAATGTCTCACTACTGTTTGCCGTGTGGCAATTATAAATGGCTTGACAATCCCTGTGCTTCGAATTTCCCCGACATTGCCAGTGTTGAGGAGAATGGGGCACAGGGATGGTTTTTTGAAATTGACGGTGATATACCCATGGAAATCCATGACTCGGTAAAAAGACTTTGTTTTTCCGTGCATAAATAGACCGTGGGTAGGGACTCTCTGAGCCCCTACAATTTATCTTTAGTAGAGGACGGGAGTATGCACTGGGTACCTTCAAAACCAAAACTAATTGCCGACCTCAACCCGAAACAGAATATCGTTGTTCATCAACGTGCTATTGAAATGGATGGTGTCCAATGGTTTCAAGGTCACAAAGATTCATAGAGCACTCCAATTTGATCAAAAGCCTTACATGAAACGTTTATTGACACCTTTGTCAGTAAGCGTTCACAAGCGAAAACGAAAGTTGAAAAAGAAGTCTATATAAACTCATTTTGAAATCAGCTTTCGGTAAAATGTGCGAGAGCGTACGAAACAGAAGTCGATGTGACATTTTAACCAACCCCAAAGATTGTGCTCGAATCATTGCGGATCCAAAACTTCACATCGTTCACAATCATAGACTCTGATATGGTGCTCCTACATCGTAAGAAAAGAAACATTGTTTTAAATAAAAATATGCAGGTGGAAGTGCAATAACTGAAATATCCAAGAAAACTCATGTTGTCATTTTTATTATAATGTATGCAAGGTACAGTGGCCGATTGAGGGACAAGTTCAAGTGTATTACGGGGACACTGATTCACTCCTGTTAAAAGTCAAAACTGAAAATCTATTGAATGATTTGGAAATGGCGAGCACATTAGCTCACGAATGGACTACACTAATTGGGACGAATCCTCTACCCAGAGCTAGTGAACGTCAGGCTCCAAATCAATTGTTAATGCTAAAATCTGAAACGGGTAGCGATCTGATATCCAGTGGTGTGTTTCCTGGTCCGAAGGTATACTGTGTGGAAACGCACGGCAAGGATATCAAACAAGTTTGCAAGGGGGTACCTACACACTTTGTAAAAAATAATAATTCGACATGAGTGTGTATAGAAACTGTGTGGAACGTAGTTTAGTGCCAAGGGCGAAAGTCATGGCGATTCGCTCTTTACAATTTAAAAACTACACAGTTAGAGTTGAGAAAAAACGCCATGTCAGCCATATCGGACAAAGTCTATGTACTTGAGGATGGTGTGAAGGTACTACCACACGGTAATTATTTAATTTCAGACCGAGTTGAATGTATAGAGTACAGAAAACAACTCGGTCTAGAAAAATTAACTTAAAATTCATTTAAAAAGTATAAATTGGGTGGGAGGGTTTTTTGGGTAATTGGGTGTTTTTTTTTTTTAATTCTTTTTAATTCTATATCACAAACAATTTTCAATGTGTGTGTATGTGTGTGTGTGTGTTGTGTGTGAGTGTTGTGGTGTGTGTGTGTGTGTGTGTGTGTGTGTGTGTGTGTGTGTGTGTGTGTGTGTGTGTGTGTGTGTGTGTGTGTGTGTGTGTGTGTGTGTGTGTGTGTGTGTGTGTGTGTGTGTTGTGTGTGTGTGTGTGTGTGTGTGTGTGTGTGTGTGTGTGTGTGTGTGTGTGTGTGTGTGTGTGTGTGTGTGTGTGTGTGTGTGTGTTGTGTGTGATGTGTGTGTGTGTGTGTGTGTGTGTGTGTGTGTGTGTGTGTGTGTGTGTGTGTGTGTGTGTGTGGTGTGTGTGTGTGTGTGTGTGTGTGTGTGTGTGTGTGTGTGTGTGTGTGTGTGTGTGTGTGTGTGTGTGTGTGTGTGTGTGTGTGTGTGTGTGTGTGCAAGGCAGATCAATTTCCAGTATTTAATGCCAGCCCCGGCCCGGGCCCGCCACAGTGGGCCCCCGCTTCCCGGCGCCCGGCGCTTCCCGCGGCGCTTCCCGGCCCGCCTCAGCGGGCCCCCGGCCGCCGCAGCGGCCCCCCCCGGGGGGAGAGGGGACCCCAAAATTTAAAATGCTGTAAATAAAAGTGTGATATTATTATTTCAAGTGCATTATTCTAATAAATGTTGTATTTTTTCTATAAATAAATAAACAAAAAAAAGTGTATTTATTTAAGTGTCTTTTCTCTGTGCCTATGTAAATGTTGTATTTTTTATTATAAATAAATTTAAAAAAAAGTGTATTTATTTAAGTGTTTTTTTTTTTCTATGTGCCTATGTAAATGTTGTATTTTTATTATAAATAAATTAAAAAGTGTATTTTTTCATGTTTAATGTGCTTTCATGTTCAATGTAATATTTTTTTAAAAGTATTGTTACTTTTTATGCATATAATAAAAGAAAATATGATTCTATATTCGTGTTCTTCTTCTTCTTCTTATTATTCTTGAACGGAGTAGTAATAGGGAAATTATTTAGTCATTAGATAGCCATAGTCTACAGTTAGGTGTCTAGGTGAACTGTTGAAGGGAACATGTATCAATTGAAAACACCATTCAGATCGTTTCTGTGTGGACCGTCAATGTCAGGCAAAACAACACTCTTAACTAAAAATAATTAAAAATTGCGACAAAATGTTTGTGGAAAAGCCAAAAAAAAAATCTACTATTGTTACAGTATTTGGAAGGAGTCATACGATAAAATAAAAGCAATTGCTGCCACCACCATTTGATTGGTGCAGATACAATTCATACAGGGACTTGATGTTTTCAGCATTATTGAGCCATACTCTTGGCTGATCATTGACGATCTGGCTGAATCTATTGAACAATGGTCCCAGGAAATGCTACAACTGTTCACTGTTCGCTCTCATCATGAACAGATTTCCGTTACTCTGGTTCTACACAATCTCTTTCATCAGAGCAAATGTATGCGAACACTTGCATTTAACTGCACCTACTATATCATCTAAAGAGTTGTTCGTGATTCTAGCTCGCTAATAACTCTCAATAAACAAATCTATCCAGGGGCACCCAAATTTCTGCTCTCAGTATACAATCAGGCAACTAATAAACCCTACGGCTACATCCTATTGGATCTTAATCAAAATACACCCGAGGATCTGCGTGTAGTCACAGATATTTTTGACAATGAAATTACAGTATATCTCCCCGTGAACACTAAAAAGACCTATTAGTTTCTATTATGACACTGAAGAAACTACATGAAAATAGACATCTGTTTTCAGTTCTAAGCACTTCCAAACCTCCGCTTAGAAAAGCCATACTCAAACATGGTATTGACAATGATTTCATTAATCTAATATCTGAACTTTGTTTAAATTTGATCGAGGGTAATGTTGAACTGTCAGAAGTAGTTAAGCCACAGGCAAAGCAACATCGTTCCATTGTACGTACATTGGCCTCTAAAAAGAAAGGAAAGAATTTTAAAAAGAAACGACTTCTTCAGGCGGGCGTTGGCTTTTTCACACTTTTACTGCCAATAATTGCAGGACTTGTGTAAACAGTTTTCTCTAGAGAATGGCAAAAAACCCTATAAATTGACTCCAATAGAACTCGCTCTCTCACCCGTGGAACACTTTGAGAACAATATGAGTAAATTCCTTGACAATGAGAATATTGAGGATGATAAAAAACTGCTTTTACTTCAAGATGCACTTCGCCGATTGGACAAACGTAAGCCCTATCGTGTGAAGGCCACTGCTGCTGCTATTAATCACAAAAAAAGAATCATCTCCTCAGGATTCTGTTGCTGGAACACAATTAAAGAGGAGGAATTGGATTCAATTGTAATGAAAATTGGAAATCTAATGCCCCACTCATATCGTGAACAAAGTAAACGACTCCTAACCTATCTCATGGAAAGTGGTCAAGATCATATTCAAGTTGAGAACAATGGGAAAAGGATTATAATTCAGGGCAAGAGCTATAATCTACTTGATTTAATCTATGATATGGTTACAAATCGTAAAGGACTATTATCATTTGACGCTCATCTATACAACTTTCTAAATACATTAAACTTCCCCAAAAGTCTTATTAGCAATAGACAAATTCTAAAAAATTAAATGAACATGCATCATTGTCAGCACCACCATTAAAATATGAAGAAGAAGAAGATTTTAAATCAATTTTTGAAAAATACTAGCACACCGCTGATAGCTAGACAAAAGCGAAGACGTATCAAGTCAACGTCACCACCACCACCACCACCAACCGCCAGTATACAAAAGGGTAGCGGACGTTACACAGCATGTTTACGTTCAAAATGGTTGAAGTTCTGAAAGGTGTTTATGAAAATATTGGTGAGGCGGGGCGTTTAAGTTCCCCCACCACTCTTTCCAAAGTCACTGGTGTTCACACTAAAAGTGTACAAGACTATCTACAAAATGAATCAAGTTACACTCTACATAGAAATCATAGACTTCATGCCAATCAATATCGAAAAACTAAACCCTTTTACCCATTGCATATAATGCAAGCAGATCTCCTGACTCTAGATGAGATTCAACGACGTCACAGTAAACCGTACAAGTACATTCTTCTTGCAATCAGTGTTTATAGTCGTTATGCATATTCAATCCCATTGCGATCAAAGAGAGGCGTTGAAGTTGCTCAGGCCATTGAAAGTATTCTCGAACAGGATTCGTATAAAAAATTCAAACGGATCGTGGTAGTGAATTTGTTAATCCTCATATTGCAGAAGTACTAGTAAAATATAGTAGTACACTGCTCTATCATACTCATAGTCCTATAAAGGCTGCATTGGCCGAACGATTGATAAGAACTATTCGACTTTTAATTTCAAGATATTGCACATTGAAAAATACACCGGCTTTTATTCATGATTTGGATAAAATCATGTTGATTTTATAATCAACGACCTCATCGATCATTGTCCAACTCAACACCAACGGAAGTTCATCATTCTGATCATGATACAATTGACACCTATCTTAAACAATACTCCAATTAATCGGTTGTCAAAAAGAAAAATAAATTCAATGTTGGTGATACTGTTCGAATTAATAGAACAACTAATGTTTTTGAAAAGGGGAATTACTTGTGGTCCACAGAACTTTTTAAAGTGGCAAAAATCCTAGACACTAAACCCATAACTTATCGTTTGCGTGATACCAAAGATTAAGAGATTCTCGGCGGCTTTTATGATAATGAACTACAAAAAGTTAAAAATAATAGTGAAATCTATCAAATTGAAAAGATATTAAAGACACGTACTCGCAGGGGTAAGAAACAGTTACTTGTTCGGTGGCTAGGATACAACTCTGATTTTGATTCTTGGATCGGTGTTGAAGATATTGACAATGCCCAAATGATTTCTATGTAACTTTCATGTCCAATGTTTCCGATCCTCTCTACAACGACTTGAATACGACAAGTGATTTTTGGACAAAACTCCCCCCCGCCATCAAATTTGACTGTGCATATGAAGTGGCTCTTGTCGACT
>CM051268.1:48265833-48319891 GCA_027921565.1 Artemia sinica | reverse complement strand
GTGTTCTCAAAAATACCTATGACATCCTGAGAAAGGATCACGTGTATGATATAAAAGTTATACCATTCGATTGGACACTCTTTGTCGACTATGAATGGGTTGAAGCACTGAAATCTAGCGAATATCCATATGCCAAATTGAAATATATTGAATACGATAATATGACAGATTTGTGTCGTACAATCAATAGAAAAATCTCGTATCGTATGAATGGTAAATTCCATTTTAATTATTCATTGGAACACGATAGGATTTACATTACCTCACCTGTTGACACTGAAATAATTGTTCTCAATGATAATCTGAGAGACGTTCTTGGCTTTAAACAGAATATGATCAATGGGAAAAAATGCTGGCACCGTTTACGGGATGAATCAAGTTATTTTTGCTGATTATCCACCTGGTTTTGCCTCGGACTCTTGCATATTTCTCTATGCATCCTTTGTGGAAACATCGAGAGTCGGTAATTCAAACGTCCCCCTCCTACGTGTTCTTGAACAAAAAAACATCTCATGAACTTGTTCATCACTATAATATAAAGCATCTTCAGTATGTTCCTGTAACAGTTCGTATCTGGAACTCTGTCAGTTAACACTAAGAAGTGAATTGGGCGATCCTCTAGCAATAACAAAAGGCTTAGCAGTGATTACATGTCATTTTCGACCCATTGTTGGCGATAGCACAATCACCTAAAATGAACAATAGGAGAATTCCATTTGTCTGTCCCGAAATCGATTGCTATGTTGGTGCTTTGAATACACGTCAAATAGGCAATGGATTGGACTACTACAAGGGGCGTACTACAATGTCTGGCTATGGTCTTGGTAGCTGGTTTGCTAGGCTATTTCGTTCTGCACTACCCCTTGCCAGAAAATATCTTGTACCTGCTGCATCGAATTTTGCTGCCTCCACACTACAGGACTGGGGGTCGGGCAAGAATTTCAATGAGAGTGTTAAGGAAAATATTTGATCTTCAGCAAGAGCCGTTTGTGAGCAACTAAAATCTCGACAAAATGGGGAGGGATTGAAAAGGATGCGTGCGCGTCATTCACTCATCAGTCTCCACCCAGGTGGGAAGCGAAGGACATCAACAAGGACTTTGAGGAATAAAACAAGGTAGACCAATAAGCAGGAGAAGAAAAAGAAAAAGATTGTTAGATTAAAGAAGGATTTCTCTCTTAAGATGACTGATCTCCCCCATAAGGAAGCATATCCATCAATTAGTTCCTCATTGAATCTATTCAATGCTGAAAATGTTGATGTCAGTGTCAAGTATGGCTACTATGAACAACTTCAACCCCAACAACCCCTCTCGGAAAATATACACTTTCAAAATATTTTTCCAATGAAGACTATTTCATTGATTTGTCATCAACATTTATTGACTTAAATGTTGCGTGAAGAAAAAGTCAGATAATACAACTCCAAATGCTGGCGATGGTCTCTCCTACGAGAACTGTATTCTACACAACCTATTCAAACAAATTAATGTATTTATTAATGGTACTTTGGTGAGCACTAGCAATAATTTATCCAACTATGCAAGTTACATACAATTATGATGATGACACCAAAGGCATACAAGGAAATGAGAGGACAATCATTGGGCTATGAATATCGATCAGGTGTTGATACTGACGGTGAGTTGACTACTGCAGTGACCCAAGAGTATCATCTGGTTGGAAAAATTAAATCATGAGATATTCAATATATCCCAATGGTTACCCCCAATGTTAAGATTGACATAAAGTTACAGATGGCCCCATCGAATTTCATTTTGAGAAAAACACTTCCTGCAGCACCCGATGCAAAATGTCATTATCACATCGGCAATTCTCCATGTCCGAAAACAACAGGTTATGAGCTCTGTTGCATTGGCAGTGGAAAAGCTAAGAGCCAATGGCAACAACATTAAACTTCTTGTCCCCCATACGATCACCAATCAACGTCACATTGCCAACGGCTCTCGTAGCTATAGCGATTCATCATTTATCAACGGAGAAATCCCATCAAAATTGGCTTTGGACTTGTAAAGAGTGGCAGTGCCGTTGGATGCTGGACTGAATCCCCCCATGATTTTAATTTTTTCGGTCTATCTAGCCTTGTGTGCAAAGTGAATGGTATTCCACTGTACACTCTATCTTTTGACAAAAAATCCTATAGAACTCTGTACGAGTTGACCATGCAATCTCTAGATCATGACTCTCAACTATTTGAAAATGGAATAACCGATTCAATGTTTTTCAAAAAATCATGGGGTAATTGTTTTGGACTTGTCGGGGACTCAGGATATGAGCATAGTACGAACAGGGAATGTACGTTTAGAGTGTACATTTGCCGATGCTCTGACTGAGAGTATCACGCTAATATCACTGAGTCAATTTGAAACCTATTGGGAAATCACACCCGACGGCAGTGTTCTACTAGACCTAGCACCATGAACACAAACCAAATAATCAACGTATTTAGTATGGATCCATACATGTCCCCAGTACAAGTCCTATTGCATACCTTCGGACTTCATTGAAAAAATTCCAAGTGTTAACAATACCTTAATCATTGTTAATAGCAGTCCATCGACTTTGAAGACCGGTCATTGGCTATGCATCTTTCAAACAGCGAAGAATATTGAATTTTTTGATCCTCGTGACCTATCGTATAAATTCTACACGCCATACATCAGCAACTTTATTGAAAGCAGTGGGAAACCATTATTCAAAATCAACGAAGAGTACAGGATTTAACGACTAAGACATGTGGCTTTCATGCACTACTCTTTTTCATGTTCAGATGTCGTGGCTACACCTACAAGCATTTTCTCAACATCTACGTTGACTTACCTCGATTGAACGACTGTCTAGTGGAAAATATACTTACAAGTGTATTTAATATTGATTTTAGTGCCCTACGGATAAAATGTTCTAAAAATGTATGTGAAATTGTTTATTAATAAAAATTTATATACATGATAAAACGACTTTTCTACTCTTTAGATTTCATCTTCTAGTAGGTATAGGTATTTGTCGACAACAACTAGTGCAGGTAGATTATCTGAATTCACAGTGTACTGATCCTGATGTACTGCAATGTCAGGGTCACATTTTCTACAATAGAGTGTGACTTCACTCTTGTCATATCTCTTTGTATAGTCAATGATACTATTCTCATTCATTCTATAGAATTCACATGTTTCAATTTGCTTATTTGAAGCAATTTCACAAACAGTGTCCTCAAGTGTTGAATCACATTCCGTCACAGCCAAATAAAAATCAGTGGGCTTATAATCATAACACCCATTGTCTTCACAACGATGACGTAGAAACCATATTCTTTTGCTGTTCCAACAGTTGAATCGTTGACCCGGCTCCTCCTCCCAGAACAATCTAAAACCACGACGATACCAATCTCGTAGCAATAAACTAAAATCACGGTTAGGATTCTTTCCAATCATACATGAATATGTATTCTCCCACTGATTACATTTATCGTAATGGCAATTGGAGCATAGGTGGCCTCTAGGATGAGAGTCACACACCTCTTCAAGACAGGTATTACAACCTTTAATTTGTATATCATATCCTTTATGCAATTTACACGGGTTGCATAATCTACACTTTTCATCATACTCATCAATCATTGTGCAATTCTCACATGATGACCAGCTGCCCAGTGTGTACATACATAGGGACATGTATGGAGCATTTTTTCATGTGTTGACACTCTCACTGCCACAATGAAACTGAGCTAGCAACAATAAAAATTGTCTGAGATAGAGAGGAGTAAATCATCCTTGAGCACCATCTTTCTCATGAAAAAAAGTCCTAAATTTCTAAACTAATGTTTAAAAGCATATCCACAATATCATTTTGCCGTGTCGTGATCAATATATCAGTAAATTGGGTAAATGCATTTGGACCACGATGTAGAAGCTTCATACAATAGTCTAATGATGGAGAATCAGTTTTCATTATATCGACAAGCATTCCCCGAGAAAATATCTTCCTTTGAATAGACAGCTCTAGAAAATCGTCATCTAGAATCAAATGTTTTTCCATAAACACTAGATTCCTCATGATTCGCTCTTTCTCAAATCTATCCATTTTTTAGAGTCCTAAACACTCTCACAACCAACTTCAGACTAACCAGAATTTCTTTTTGTACTCTAGAAAATATACGCTAATCTACTATAGAAAGAAAAATACCTTTTGATTTAGAAACAATTTTATTGAACATAATTACAATAATAATATTCACTGATGCATTTTGTTCTCATCATATATTTCGATAGGACATCTAATGCAGACCGAAGTTTATTTATATGGAGAATATTTCACTTTTCCAGCAAAACATAGTTGCTCCTCCTGCTTAAACTTGCTTAATGATATCACGTATCTAGCATACATACTGTCCCATTCAAGGCATAGTCTACAGCCAGCGGTTATTTCCACAGCCCATTGGGTACTCGTACTTCGTTGCTGCTGCTGCTGTCGGTTCCATCATTAATCTACAACAATGTAAATGCACCACTCATTTTTTCTCCACTAATATCCTCTCAAATAAAATATCTCTCTGAATTCAATTCTCTTACTAATATGAATTGTAGTGAAAACCATTCCTTTTATTCAAACCCCAAACACAAATCAAGTTATCGTATATTGAACAACCATCGCTGCCTCTGATTGGCTCATAAAAAATGCCCACGTCAAACGATACATTCATTGTGCAATTCTTATCAAAAACAAAAACCTTGCCAACTTTTAAAATGTTCACGTGTAAATACAATGTCTCAAGCATGGGTTTTTTCTTGCGCAATTGAAACTGTAGTGTATATTCTTGTGCTCGTCAATGTACTCGTGAAATCTTATACAAGCACACTACTGCTGTCCCCTCCTCAACGCCTCGCTCTTTACGCTAATGTTTTACTTTCTCACAACTCTTTTTTTTTAACAATGAAAAACTTTAGCGTAAATTGTGGTATGCAAAGTAATATTTGCAAGGAAAGTCACTGGTGATAAATCGCTAGGGCTGGCACCGTGATGTCGTGATTTTCGGAGATTCGGTGAACCAATTTTTTTTCGGGGCGACGCATAGATTTTCGGGGAAATACCCGAAAAACATAATTTATATCTGGAAATTAACTACGTTGAACAAAATGGCTACCTCAAAATTTTGATTGGATGTGTTTGGATAAATGGTGGGCGTGGAAGGGGTTTTAGTTCCCTTTGAATCACTTTCGACTATAAAAAAGGCACTAGCCCTTTGAATTTCGAATCGAATGAGCCTTTTTTGAAGTTTCTACGACAGCGCTTTCTATAAAAATCTTATACGCCCCCAGGGCATAAGTTACAACCCTTGCCCTGAGGGCTTTGGGGGAGTGTCCTCCTCGAAAACATAATTTCTATTTGGAAATCAGCTACGCTGAACAAAATGGCTATCTCAAAATTTTGATTGGATGTGTTTTGGGAAATGGTGGGCGTGGAAGGGTGTTAGTTGCCTTCCAATCACTTTCGACTATTAAAAAGGGCACTAGCCACTCCAATGATCCCTCCACTTCAATGAGCCCTTTTTGAAGTTTCTGCGACAACTCCTTCGATACCAAGTGCCCTGGTCTAACCCCCAAAAATAAATAATACATTGTGCAAACGTCGTTTTTTACTTAGGCAGCGCGATTGCGCTGCCTATAATTTATTTATTTATTTCTTTTGGAGATCATTATTCAATTGGAAATCCTTAGTCTTAGTGTCCTTTTTAAGAGTCAAATTTGATAGGGGGAACTAGCCCCACGCCGCCTCTTCTTTTCCCCAAATACATCCGATAGAAATTTGGGATAGCCATTTTTTTTAAAATAGTCTAAAGATCATATAAGAAGGCCTTCGGTGTTGAGCTAGCCCCTCAGAACAAGGGCTGTAAGTTAGGCAATTTGTTCACTGTTTACATTTATAGTATATGCTATTGAGAAAGGTATCAATATTTGACCTTTACTTTCAAAAAAGACAAAGGGCATTCATGTGAGCCTTTCAGAGAATGTCGAGGGGAGCGTTGAACTAAATCAAACGACCTAATGTGTATACGGGCTGTCAAAAGGATGTAACTCAGGAATGAGTACATTAATTTTTAATTTTCAGGAAATGTTAACGGAGATTATCAATTGACCAAAAAGGCAATATTTGTAAGCTACTACTACTACTACAACCACAGTACTGCATTTAAAATATTGAGGAGGAATTTGAACTAAATCAAAGACACCATGTGCATGCACATTGTCAAAAGAGCGTATCTGAAAACTGATTTGAGTATTAAGTTGGTACTTTTAAAAATACTTAAATGGCGGGACCAATTGACCACAAGGCAATATGTGCTTGTTACTACTAATGCTGCTACCGCTGCTACAATTACTACTGCTACTACTGCTGCTACTTCAACTACTACCTCTATTGCAACTACTTGTAAGGCTAAGAGTATTAAAATGAAAATCACATAAGTATATATAGGTTATCAAAATGATATGTCAGCAATGTAATAGCAACATTTAATTGTATTAATTTGAAACTTAAAGGACTTGGTGAGAATGATGTTCAAATCACCAAAAGGCAATACATATACCATTAATACTACCAGTATAGTTACTGTAACTAATAACGCTAAGGGTATTAAGGTGAAATTTTTTCAGGGAACGTTTAGGGGACTTTCAATTAAACGTAAAAAAATAAATGCATGCAGGTTTTTCAAAATAGTATATAGGAAATATCATAGGCAGCACCGCTCTCTAATAGCTAGTAATATCATTGAAACTTTTAATTGTGCTAATTCGATTCAAGATTAAAAGTTTCAATGCCTTTCTTAAGATTAAAAAAAGGATCAAAGGCCAAGCAGCCCTCCTCCCAAGCCCACTCATATTTCAAACATCCAATCAAAATGTTGAGACAGGCAAAATTTTCCAAAATTTTATTCCATATATGATATTACCCCATCCTCTACTCCTTGCTCGCTACACTAATGTTTTTTAATGCTATGAAAAAAGCTTCTTATTCCAATCCAGCAACCTTTTCGTTTCAGCTGTCGTTCTTAAGGAATTCGGAAAAAAAGTCAACTTTAGCGTCCGGAGCGAGAAATAAAAGAGGGGCAACCCCCCTCACATACGAAATAACTTCTGTTGGCTTTAAATTTCAACGTTGCTCCTTATTTTGGGATGAAAAAACTTGTTTTTTTTATTTAATTTATATAAGATTTTTTTTGTAAATTATGCCTGAAAATCTCCTCCTTCTTCGTAGAAAATTTTTACTACCTGAAAATCCCCCATATTTTTACATAGAAAACCCCCTCCCCCGAAAAAATCCCCCCTATCTTTGGTGAATTCCACTCGTAAAGTTTTCCAACGGCAATTCCCCGTGGATAAATGTTCTCGCATATACAATGGAGCTGCCAAGAGAAAGTAAGACGAATGGAAAGAATTCCGTATATGAGACGTCATATGGATTGTACAGGAAAGTAGGAAACTACAAGTGCGTTCCTAGTTTTTCGGCAGATACTAACGACCAGTGGTTCGTAATTCAAAGCAATTTTATGTTTGTTCATGCATTTATGTTATATGTTTGTATTAGCTCCAAGTTTGACAGGGGGATTTGACGTATTTTCGAAGAATGCGAACCTCCCAAACATCATTAAAACCAAAAAAGATGCGGAAAATGGATAGGAACAATTTATCACGCGTGCTCAGCTAAGCAGAAATCTCTATTTCGTGAACAATTCCAGGCGTTTCGAAATGCCACAGCTGACTGTCGAGCATTTTTCTTCATTCCAAAAAGCAGCCTCTCATGAAGACAACATAAAGACGCATACTCAATGGAAGAGCCTCATTTCAAGGAATTGGGCTCCTGTCATTTTGAATGCAAATTCCTTCGCATATGCTACTACTGTGGTACTTGTTAATTATTCAGAACACTCTCAAGAATTTTGATCTCAATGTTTGATCTGAGAATACCGGTTTCTTAGCCACAAAGACAAGTGACGGGTGACAGAATGCATTCGACTTATATAATTTGGGCTATACATTTGCACATTAGCGGGGTGGGGACAAAGCATAGCGAGTCTGCATGCAAAATGTGTTAGCTACAATTATTCTGCAAATTACGAAGTAAGAATTGTTTTTTAACTTCGCGCTGTCCAAATAATTTACCCCCACCCCCAAATGTGCAAATGTATAGCCTAAACTATACAAGTCTAATGCATTCTGTCGAACTAAATAAGTCTTATGGCTATGAAATACGAAACCAGTTTTTAGAGATCTACAGATCGAAATTCATGAGTGTGTTCTGAATAATTACCAAGTACCTCTAATACTACTACTACTAACAAATCACTGCAACGCCAAGAAACTAGAGGCCAACACAGCTACGCATGCTCCTCTTTTATCCCAATACATTAAAAGCCTCCCTCTTAGAAGTAGTTTTAATTTCTGTTAAATTCTTTCTTTAGATCTCCTCTCACCCCAATCTGGGACGACCTGCTTTTTTGTTTGACCCTAGATGGTCAGCAGGTCAAATGTAAGCAAGTCGCGAATGTGATTAACCAATAGAATTACGAACGGTTAGGTTCTAATATACGTTCAATCTGCCCTTGAATTTCATTATACGACACCCAATTAGGTGCGGAAGAATCTTTCTAAAGCAATCTTTGATATGTCCCATTTCACGGGCCCTGAAGGAAATATATCCACTAAAATGAATTATCGCTGATATTGTCTTATTCTTTGTTTTTATATGGATTCCGGATTTTGATTCATTTCTATATATAGTCATATTTTCATCTTTTATTTTTCCTGTAGAATGGCAATAGTGTCGGACTTCAACCTGAAGGGTAATTTAGTAGACACAATGATGTTCCAAATTTTAAAATGTTGAAAATAACAGTCATTACCTAGCCTTTGAAGTATCCTGGCAAATCGTCTACAAGTTTTGGACGCTTCTTCCGGATAGATTTTTCCAGAGACCCAAACTGACCCACTAGGATGTATTCTAGCTGTTACTAAAGGGTTTCTTATGAGCATGAATAGATAAAGCTGATTTCCACGATTAAGAAGCCAAAGATTATTGCCCCTCTTAGCAATTTCTTTCAAATCTAGACGGCAACCTAGACGAAAGGTGCATACACAATTCTCCAAATTGAATACAGATGAGTCGAGGATCATTTTTTCAATTCTTGAATCATTTTCGAGCGAACCTTTCAATTTTCTTTCCATAGAAAGCCTTCCTAATGTATTGTCAGTCAATTGATGGCTTGTATGCCAAAAGATTTGTGCTTCATTGTAAACAGGAGATAGTATACCATTTTCTGTCATATTGTTTTTCAAGTCGTCCTTTCTGGTTATAGTCACCATGATTGTAACTCATTTTCCTAACCGACTACATCCAAACAATGTGTATATGTTGGCAATGAAGACTTTTTTTTGTTTTGTCATTTTTTCCTCAAGGGAATTTTAAGTAATGTCTAAATCTACGCCAGTGTAAATTCAAGGACAACAGAAGCAATTATGCAGTTTATAATAACTTTCAAACTGCACAAGAAACAAAACTATATTAGAAAAGAAGCTATGCTTGAAATGATATCGTCATTAATTGAGAGCTGCTCTAGGACAGAAAAAATGCTTCGATGTTTTCAGCGAAAAAGTGAAATACACACTACTGAAACCACGAATAAGTCATATTTAACCACTGCCCGTAGGATACGAGGGGGGCGTTTAATTTGAGCGGAAAACAAAATTGATGACACCCTTTTCAAATCACGAAAGAGATTGCACCACTGTGGAATGTACTTAACTGCCATCTTGTGTCGCAAAATAATACCTTCGGCCAAAATCCCTTAGATTATTCATGCATTTATCATGGGGAAAACCATTAGCCGGAGAATAACAATTTCCTATTTTGAAACAAAAGGAAAAACGGATTTTAGCAGGGATAGTTTTCTTGCCCCCCCCCACCCCACCCCCACACACAGGCGATTGTTTTGAGCCAGACGTCGTAGATCGTTGAGCCAGACGTCGTTTGAGGCGCGTTTAAATAAAAGGTAAAAATTTATTTTTACCCTGTCAAATTTATTATTATTCGAATCAGATTTGACAAATAGGACCATTTGCTGTAGAACCTCGGGACAGGACTCGTCTGAATGAATATACAAAAGTGCTGGTGCCCTTTTTAATAGCTGAGGAAATCGTGCCAGACTAAATTGCTGATTGCTGTCATATTGTGCCTTAAAACAGAAAGGTGCCGAGCAGTTGAAATCGACACTTACCATAGCCAAAAACTCCTAACTGGAGATTTACAGTCACCTCCATGCATGGGCGTAGGGGGGGGGGGCAGATGCCCTCCCCTGGACCTTCAAATTTACATTAGATATGGCTGAAAAAGCAGATGGTTGGAAAAGCAGTTGATAAAAGGCCCTCCATCACACTATCGACTGCCCCCCCCCTAGAAAATATGCTGCCTACGCCCATGCCTCCATGGTTTTTGCAGTAGCTGTTACCTAATAGCATCACAATGCGAACTGGAACTAAGACTTGATGCTTAATTAACTCGTTATCAAGAGCAAACGCTAGCCCATAGTAACCAAAAATAAAAAACGGTTTGCAAAAAAATATCAAGTGAAAGATAATCGCCATGTGAAGCTAAATCAAGAATGGTACTATTATTTCGAGTAATTTTAATGGTAAAAGTTCATTATGAAAGCAAACTTATGGGGATTTTGAAAGACTGAAAACCCTCGAAAATCCTATCGGATCAAGATGAAAACTGCAACATTGGAAATGCCATTGTCGAAAACCCGATTTACAGCTACCCACCATGAATAAGAATAAAAATCACTTTTTTGCATGGGAGGTACTGATGTGTCCACTTTTTCTTTATTTCATTTTTTTTTTTCGTAGCCGCTGGCGGAGCACTGGAACAATATACAGAGCTTTTTAAGAAATCTTTTGAAAGAAAATTGCTATGTCTAATGCCTTTTGTTAGTATTAATAACATACCATTAAAAATAACATCGATTTTTAATAAAAAAGTGCATCTTTATATGCAAGTTGGCAAATGACATCATACGTCGTAAGCTACAACTATAAATGACGTCAGATTAAAACTTAGGATACATAAAAAACATTATGACGTAATTTGCAATGAAGTTATGTAAAAGTATGAAAGGACGACAAGGCATGTGGCCTCAAAAGTAAAGAGTGGCTTGAATAAAAGTGATGACAGCGTGGTGCCCCCTCCTAATACCTTGAGGGGGTCACCACCTCCTAAATACCTTGCTCTTTACGCTAAAGTTTGACTTTTGGTCCCAATTCTTTAAGAACGAATCCTGAAACAGAAGAGTCGTTTAATAGAATAATAAGCTTTCTTCAATGTTCTAAAAAAAAAACTTAGCGTAAAGAGCAAAATATTGAGGAGGGGGCAGCCCCCTCACATACATAATAATTTTGTTCCTTTTAAGTTTTGATATTGCTCTTTAATTTCAGTTAATTTTTTTTATTTAATTTCTGGTCTTTTTATCAATAATACCAGAAAATCCGGCTTTCCCATTATGGAAAATTCCCTTCCCTAAGGAAAAAAATCCTCCATGTAAAGATCCTCCAAAGTATTCCCTCCGAAAAATCCTGCCCGGCCCCTAAATGACTGTATGCTTCCCAATAGCAATGCTATATGTAAACAATGGGGAGAGTTTACAGCTTTGCAGCCCTTCCCCCGGTGATTGGGGAGGGTCAAGTCATCCTCAAATATATAATTATTAGATCTTTCGACTGTGCTGAACAAAATGGCTATCTCAAAATTTTGATCCGGTGACTTTGACCAAAAAAGGGGCGTGGGAGGGGGCTAGCTGCCCTACACTATTTATGTTCACTTAAAAAGGACACTAGAACTTTTTATTTCGATCAAATGATTCCTCTTCCGATTTTTAAGACAACTGGCTCGATGCGATCACCCCTGAGAGAAAAAAAAACAACAACAAATAAACCACTGTATATATAATTAGTATACATAATACCTATTATATATACAGTGAAATAAACACACCTCCGTGATCTTTCTTCTGGCTACAAAAAAATGCAAAATTCCGAATTTTAGTATATAGGAGCTTGAAACCTCTATAGTAGGGTTGTCTGATGTGCTGAATCTGATGGTGTGATTTTCATTTAGATCACTTGAAGTTTTATAGGGTTTCCTCCTTTTTACAACTTGATAAATTTTATATATTTTGAATAATCATCAAAATTCAATTCATTTGGTGCATTTATTGTTATCAAGACTCCGTTTCTTAGAATTTCGGTTACCATTGAGCCGCATCGCTCCTTGCCTCAAATTAATTTTAAAAAATTTTCCAACAAAACAAGTTTTTCAAGGAAAAGCAAAGAGCTCCATTAAGCTAAATAAATATAAGCAGAAATAAAGTCGAATAAATTTAGTATCTGAGTTTAGTATCTGAACTAAAAGGAACTAACTTATGAACCTAATCGGATTATCTTTTGTACTGTACTGTGTTAGATTGCGCAATTAACTTGCGGATTTAATTGCGAGGGATTGTTCACTTCATACAAAGTGAGTTATTATTTATCATAGTGAATAATTTAGTTCCATAACTGAATATTTACTTTTGGTCAAGTAAGCTTGAATTAAGACTGTGAACACAGTTCTGCAGTGTCTCGTCAGAATAAATGTCGGGAAAAAAGCAGCCCCTAAGGCTACCACCCGAGAAGGATAGGCCTACTCCCACTGAACCCCTTGGCCAGTCGCCCTTCCAACCTACTTCTAAAACTCTTCCTAGAACCGCCCCCCCCCCCCAACTACTCGGCCCAAAACAGTTAGCCACTTGTCAGGAATTCAGGCCTTAGCCGCAACTAACTCTTATGAAAGAGGTGAGACGCCTGGCAAAAAGAGGAAAAAAGGATAAAACTCATTCGCCAGTGATAGTGCAACCCATCCCTTCAAGTGTCCCAGAAACTAGTACTAAATATTACTCCAATTATTATACTGTCTCAATCAAGAAAACCAGTGGCCAACCCTTTTCAAAAGATCGAATAATGCAAACTAGGAAAGCTGTCTTTCTGATCGCCAAGGTAAATTTTGAACTTGTTTTCAAGCAGGACGAGTCTATTGATATTTACTTTACGTCTTCTCAGGCAGCAGACCATGTCCTGTCAAAATCCAAAGAAATGATTCTTGGTGGCTCAAAAATTTTAGCCACAAAAAAAGATGTGGAAAAGTTACACAAGTATATGCTTTATGGTGTTGATACCAGTGTAAAAGTGGAAGAAATATAAACTGAACTAATAGATTCTTCAGGCCTTCTCATAAATCCTTCAAATGCAATAATGATAAGTTTAAACAAAGAAGGAGTCCTTCACCCAAGCCGTTCAATCCTCATTCCCTGCAAAGTTGAGCTAAACCGAGAAATATTCTTGTACGGTATGTCCCTTTTTTTACAAGATTTATAAGCCTAAGCCCCTACCATGCTCCACTTGTCTGGCCCACGGCCCCAGCAAAAACCACTACAAACAGTCCCATCCGTCTTGCCTTAAGTGTGGAAAAACAGGCCACGCAATTAGTGAATGCCCTGAGTCACCCCCCCCCCCCCCCCCCCCCCCCCCCCCCCCCCCCCCCCCCCCCCCCCCGAGACCCTTTCCCCCCCCCCCCCCCCCCCCCCCCCCCCCCCCCACCCCCCCCCCCACCCCCCCCCAACCCCCCCCCCCCCCCCCCCCCCCCCACCCCCCCCCCCCCCCCCCCCCACCCCCCCCCCCCCCCCCCCCCCCCCCCCCCCCCCCCCCCCCCCCCCCCCCCCCCCCCCCCCCCCCCCCCCCCCCCCCCCCCCCCCCCCCCCCCCCCCCCCCCCCACCCCCCACCCCCCCCCCCCCCCCCCACCCGAACCCCCCCCCCCCCCCCCCCCCCCCCCACCCCCCTCCCCCCCCACCCCCCCCCCCCCCCCCCCCACCCCCCACCCCCCCCCCCCCCCCCCCCCCCCCCCCCCACCCCCCCCCCCCCCCCCCCCCCCCCCCCCCCCCCCCCCCCCCCCCCCCCCCCCGCTGCAGAAATTTAACCGTAAGGGACACACTGCCCTCCAAAAACAATCTTGCACGACTCACCAAAAGCGAGTCGTAATCCTTAGAACATCGGATACAATGAACCTACCCTACTCAGTTATAGCTGCAAGAATCCCTCGGCAACCCACACCCCATCGACCCAGTAAAAGCCAAGCAACAGTTGTTGTAGAAGCTGCAAATACAGTATCATTTCTTAAAGAGGCAAACAATATTCATATTCAAGGTATTAGTCAGTCCCCCCATCCCTTACCTAAGTTTACTTCAACATCCTGCCCTCCAAAAGATTCATCCGAGAGTTGCCAAGAATGGCAAAGACTTGCAACTTATCTTACAGTCAGTCACTTAATTGAGGTTAGTAATGAACCCGAGGAAACCAAAAATATTCTCAAGAAGAAAGCTATCACTAAACTCCTAGGTGATGACATCTTACAAACAGCTATAGCTCGACTGTCTTCCATCAAAAAGGACATAGATTCCACATCGAAGCTAGTTAAAACCTGTTGACTCAACTGCAAATCAAATCGGTGCCACTGCCCTAGTCAAAGGCAAGAAACCTAAGAAAAAAAACCGGCAAACTTTCCATCCCAGTCTAAAATTACCACCAATGATAATTCGTCAGCTCAAGAAGAATTTCAATATTCAAATCAAGCAAATGATGAAACTCTGACCACAGTGGATATTCAAATGTGTACTATGCAAGATTTTACGTTTCTCACGAATTTATCACTGTTCAATAATGTTGGTTTTAACTATTACGATGACCAAAATAATTTGCCCACTAACCCTTTAGCTAGCCCCGATAGCCCCTTAAACCAAATTAACTGTGAATATCTCGACACTTTTGATTTTGCAAAAAATGTAAAACCTAAGCTAATGGAAGAGACCAAAACTTAATATAACTGGCTTTAACATCCGAAGCATACGATATAAGTGGACTGATTTTAAAGATTTAATTTTAATTAACGGTTAATGCTCTTTCGACGTAATTGGAATAACGGAGATGTGGCTTTCAGAAATTGATGATACTAATGAATTTTCCCTCCCTGGCTTTCAAGCTACTCCTATTGAAAGAAAATTAACCAAGTCCTCTGGTGGCATTTCTCTTTACATCCGGTCAAGTCTAAAATTCACCAGGCTATTAGACTGTGAATCCTTATTCTCGCAACCTATAAATAACAGATACATTTATTCAATAATTGTAGACATAAGTGTTGACGACAATTCTTTTATTTTTTCATTGTTTTTATAAACCACCCTCATTTCCGACACCTTTCTTTTGTAATCTGTTTGATGACTTTTCGAGTTTTATTAATTTACCACAAAAGAAGGCAATAGTTTTTGGGGACTTCAATTGTAATTTACTAAATGTTAGCAATAATAATGATTGTGATACCTTCTTTGAAACATTTACCTCAAGTGGTCCTCTTCCAACTATCCTTTTTCCGACTAGAGTTGATCCTATGAGGTCTACCGCTACTGTAATTGATAACATTTTTGTATCCACTTCCCTGGGAAACCCCCTGTCCTCCAAGATAATATTCTCTGACCTGTCAGACCACTTTCCAATCTATCTCCCCCTACCCTCCCTACCAACTACCCAACCTCTAGAAACTAATACCCCTACGTCTAATAGAATATATAATATTGTGAATATGAACCGGTTTACGGATCGTTTGAAATCCTTTGACTGGTCCAAGGTTTTGGATTGTCAGGATGTTAATTCAGCCACAAACGGTTTTGCACAGGGACTGAGTGATCTTATCAGTTCAACCTTTCCAGTCCGTAAATCAAACCGAAAAAAAATACCCATATACGCCCCTGGATGTCCCCTAGCCTGATAATCTCTTCATACCGTAAAAATGACCTATATAAGTTAGCTTGCAAAACCAGTGGCGTTATTGACAAAACTAATTATAAAAAATACAAAAACTTATATCCCAAACTCGTCCGGAAAGCAAAAGAAAAAATTATTATTATTCAAAAATCTCTCACTACAAAGCGAACTTGCAAAAAAAAATTGGTTCACAATAAATGAAATTCTTTCAAAAAAAAGGAATTCGAGATCAATATCTTGATCTATACCTATTAGCCTTAGGGACATCAGTGGCAGATTAATTGACCCAATTTCAGTACCGGATGCTCTTAATAATTATTTCACCAATATTCCAAATGCTAACTCCTGTTCCCCCTCCGAGTCAGTAACCCCTAGCAAGAATCCCAGATCCATGTTTCTCTCTCCAACTGATAGTAAAGAGGTGCTTCAAGTTATCAAATCTCTCTCTAATAGTAGTACACCTGACTTCTTTGGTATAAGCAATAAGCTTCTTAGGACCGCATCTTCCTATGTTTGTGAACCCAATGTGCATATAGCAAACCTGTCTGTGATCAATGGAGTCTTCCCAGAAATATTTAAATTAGTAATTGTTGTCCCGATTCATAAGAAAGGCGATCCGTCTGAGATAAGTAATTATCGTCCAATCTCACTTCTCCCAGTTATATCCAAAGTCCTCGAGAGAATTATCATCCGACGTCTTTTTCCCCTTTTATTTGGGATTAATACTTCAGATTCGTTGATTTCTTCTCATGAATATGGCTTCCGTTCCAAATTTTCAACCGCTCATGCACTAATCGACGCCACACAGTTTATACGTTCCCAACTTGACCCATAAAAATACTGTATTGGGTCTATTTCTGAATTTTTCTAGGGCCTTTGACATGGTTGATCACAGTGTTTTATTAAGTAAACTCAAGAACATAGGGATTCGTGGAATTTCTTTCTCATGGTTCGGCTCTTATCTCTCTGGTAGAGCATAGAGTGTGAGTCTGAGTGGCATGATCTCGCATCCCCTACCTGTCCGGAGGGGCGTCCCGCAGGGCTCTTTTCTTGGTCCAATACTTTATCCCTTTATATTAATGTTGGAACCCTTGGTCCCAGTTTTGTCAGATAAATGTCCCTCCCAGATTCATTTCTTTCGGCCCCTTAATTATTTTCCTTCCTTAAGTAATAAATATTAATTTTCCTATTATTTTTTTGACGCCATTTTGGGTCCTCCTAACTGCGTACGTGTTTAATAGACCACGAGGGAGAAATTGCGTAGTTAGGGAGATCGGCCAGTAGATTAGTAAGTTCAAGGATTGGCTGGAAAGATTCTTTACCACCCCTAGTAACCCCCGCCGCGTGCTGCGGAAAAAGTCCATTTTTTAGTTAGTTCATTTTATACCGCGTGATTGTGAATACAGTAAGAATTTTCTATGTACTCTTTTTTACTTTTCAGCTTAGGTCGAAACTAAAGGTTAATTAGAAAATCTTATCGGTAAACTTTGGCTTTAAATGTGGCCATAGACCATCCGATCAAGTTAGTATACAGAACCGGATATCTTCAAACCAAAATCAGTAATAGAGCGATCCCCGGTACGAACCAGAGAAGAAGAGAAAAGTCTAAAACAAGTGCAGAAAGAATTACTCGCAGATAGAGAAATCCAAACAAAAGAAAACAGTGGCGATAATACATGAGGAAAAATTATTACATGAAAGAACGGGTATAACAAAACAAACTCACCCTTCAAAGAAGGTACAAAAAGTAGGGGAGTTGGGGGGAGAAGAGAATATTATACAACGAGTAGACTTAGAAAATGAGTTAAGAGAATATAATAACAGTGAGATTCAAAGTAGGCCAAGTAGCAGAAGTAGTGGAAGTTCAATTTCCAGCAGGAGCTCACGGAAAAGCACTAAAATAGATATGACACAACGACTTTTAATTACATAGAGAATGAAAGATTAGCCAGAGTACGAAAAGAGGAAGAAAATAGAGAACAAAGAGAAAGAGATAGAATAGCTAGAGAAAAAAAAGGAAGAGGCTGATAGGATAGCCAGAGAAAAAAAGGAGGAGGCAGACAGAGAGGAAAGAAAATACATAATGGAAATGATTGCAGGGAGAAATTACCAAGAGCCTCAGAAATCGTCTACAATAGAAATAATGCAGGCAGTAAATCTTCAACCAATGAAAGAAAATGAAAATTTACATTTATACATATACAATTTTGAAAAAAAAAACGCCAGAATTAAGCGGATTACCGAGAGAAAATTGGGTGACAAGAATACAACCCCTCCTTAACTACAAAGCACAACTTGCATATAAAGCATTACCAATGGAATACTCAAAAGATTTTGAAAGGCTAAAACAAGCCATTTTTGAAAAATTTCAACTCTTCCCCGAGCACTTTCAAAGAAGGTTTAGAAGTGAAAGAAAACGAGAAAACGAAACTTATAAAGAACACGGGTACAAATTGAAAGATATGTGTTAAAATGGCTAGAGATAGAGAACTATACAATATTAGAAGACCCGGAAGAAATAAAAGATAAGATAGTAGTAACCTAGGTTATATTTTGCGGCCTTTACTTTCCTTCCTATGCTCTTTGGGGCCTTTACGTTCCTTCCTATGCTATTTGGGGCCTTTACGTTCCTTCCTATGCTATTTGGGGCCTTTACGTTCCTTCCTATGTCATTTGGGGCCTTCCTATGCTATTTTCAAAGAGAGTGAGTATCCTCTCACATGGCATATGGAATTCTTTGACTTTATGTTCCTTGTCTGGTTTGGTGGGTATAGTCTGGTTTGGTGGGTATAATCTGGTTTGGTGGGTATAGTCTGGTTTGGTCTAGAGATTGTCAAATTGCGTATTTAGGAATTGTTTCGATTGACATTTTTTGCAAAAAGGGATAAGGAATTCGCAAATTGGACACTATGAACGATATTAATTAATGTTTTGAATAATAGGAGTGTGAATGATTCTAATTAGTGATTGGATTTTATGAAGGTGGAGAAAAAAAAGGATTAAACTGGTTAGCAGTTAAGGTAACCCCGAAGGGGTTGTTAACTCAGGTAATTTGTTATAAATTTGAAACAACATCAGTCTATGAAAATGGCTAACGACGATAGAATGACATTGTGAGTTGACCTAGCTTTACCTCTCCGATGTCGTCTGTATAATACACAAGTGATGTTTGAACAGTATTGTCAATTTAAAATAGGGTCTAACGTTTTAGTATACTAAAAAAGTTGATACTAAGAGAGATGTAGATGGTAAGAAAAGAATTTTAATAATGAAATTCAGAACAAACCTTAGAAATCCTTGCAAATCAAGTACTAAGGTGTATGTGAGTACGAACCATCAAGGATCATAAGCACCAACGACCCTAACCAGCAGAGACATCAACTCCCCAAAGGTCCCTTACCCCAAACTCGAAGGGCGCCCCCTCCCTCCAACTTTTTGGCTCCCCCTTTTTTTTTTTTTTTTTTTTTTTTTTTTTTTTTTTTTTTTTTTTTTTTTTTAACTTGATATATTTTTTTCAACTTTTTTTTACATGTCTTCGAATCAGATGAAACAAACTTAAATTACTATTCTAGTTTTTCTAAACCAGTATTGCCTATAACTTAATATATTCAAATATTTTTTGATAACTTGATAGGTGAGAACTATTTCCGTAAAATCTGAGCTAATAAGGGTTTTTGACCGTAAACTCTAGTTTCTTGTAAGAAAATTATGGAAAATACAATTCTCTACTTCAAATGTGAAACTTAAGTCCAGTTATGGATCGAAAAATAAACTATTTCTATAAAATCTGAGCTAATAAGGGCTTTTGACCGTAAACTCTAGTTTTTTTTGTAAGAAAATCATGGAAAATACAATTCTCTGATTCAAATTTGAAACTTAAGTCTATTTTTGGATCGAAAAAAAACTACTTTCCGTAAAATCTGAGCTAATAAGGGTTTTTGACCGTAAACTCTAGTTTCTTGTATGAAAATTATGGAAAATACAATTATCTAGTTCAAATGTGGTACTTAAGTCCAGTTTTGGATACTTATAATGATGAGGACTGATGGTTCTAATTCAATATTTTTTTCATAAAAACAAACTATTTTTTTTAAAACTTCGAAATTATTCAACTTTATTTATTTTTTTTTTTGTACGTATCTTAAAATGACAAAATATGCTTACGGCTCTAACAATTTTGCTCTATGATTGGTCAGAGACACGATGTGGCTTTCCCACTGGTATTCTATGTCCGGTTATCGACACTACCTAGTCTATTGCATGTATTAAATCAGTATTTTTTACGCAGTGGAACGATAAACACATAAGTCATATCTTAAAAAAAAAGTGAAGATGGAGCATTTTAATAAAGTGTGTTCACATAACAAGGTTATTGTAGCATTGAATGCCGACAAGGAGAAGTATTTGAACTATGAAATAAGTACAAGTGGTAGCACTATTGGAAATGTATGCATGCATTGTCATGACAGTAAGGAATTAAATTCCTTTGGAATACCGAAAAAATTCAACTCTTATGTTGGTGGTTAGGCAAAATTGAGATCTCCAGAGATGATTGTACTCAAAGAGAATGCCAACATAAAAATAATCGTTGATGATAGAGGACAACTCCTTGCTACTTTTGCAGGTAACACAATTACCTACTGATATATCCAATCGTCAGCTTTTCAGGTATTAGCATTCAACGGAAGGTCAATAAAAGAAAGGCCTACTCTTCTACTAATATCGTAAACCATATCTTGTCTACGTGCCGAAACTGTTACCTGTGTAAAAATAATGTGATAATAGACAGTGAAATAGCTAGAAAAATAAAAAGGGCATTGTCAGAAAATATCACTATGGAATATAAAACATGAATCGATGAAAAACAAAGCACCAGCAAACGTTACTGCCATTGATCAAACAGTCAATGAACCAAATAATATCAAAGACGAAAAGCATATTGAACCTGTTGATGAGACAACAGTAAAAACTGTGTATGACTCAAAATGGAATAATGATTATTCTACTGATTACGAACTAAGAGAAGACAATAGCTACAATATCAAGAGAGAACATCGTGAACTATTTTATGGAACAGATTAAAAATGTCCAAAGTTAATCATTGATAACAATAATGTATCATAATATATATTTTTGTATTAATATTCTACATAGCATTATTTCATTAAAAATATTACATTGTTATGTGTTCCTTATTTTTAGAGTAAGCTAAGCTAGCATACAAACGTTTAGAATCTCTATTAAAACATTGGAGATGTAACATTGAAAAAATCTAGGTATCATTTACATACATCCTATTGTCAGACACATAAGGGATAACATTGACAAAATCTAGGTATCACAATGAATAAATTTCATAAATATCAACATCCTTTATCGGATATGTCTAGGATAAAATTGATAAAATATAAGTGTCAGAGTGAATATTTTTTTTTTATCAACATCCTTTTGTCAGATACATCAAATAAAATCGACA
Source organism: Artemia sinica (assembly GCA_027921565.1). Taxonomy (NCBI): domain Eukaryota; kingdom Metazoa; phylum Arthropoda; class Branchiopoda; order Anostraca; family Artemiidae; genus Artemia; species Artemia sinica. The sequence goes on along the minus strand of CM051268.1, from coordinate 48,298,501 downwards.
AAATCTAAATTTCAGAATAAATAAATGCTTTAACAACATCCTTTATCGATATGTCGGATAAAATTGACATAATTAAGTATCAGAGTGACTAAATTCTATATCAACATCCTTTTCTCAGATACATAGGATAAAATTGACAAATTCTAAGTGTTAAAGTGAATAATTTTTTTTTTTTATCAACATCCTTTGGCAGATACATCGGACAAAATTGACAAAATCTAAATTTCAGAATGAATAAATTCATTATCAACATCCTTTGTCGGATATGTCGGATAAAATTGACAAAATCTAAGTATCAGAGTGAATATTTTTTTTTTAACAACATCCTTTGTCAGATACATCGAATAAAATTGATAAAAACATAAGTGCCGGAGTGAATAATTTTTTTTTACTATCAACATCCTTTCTCAGATACATCAAATAAAATTGACAAATCTAAATTTCAGAATAAATAAATCTTTAACAACATCCTTTATCGGATATGTCAGATAAAACTGACAAAAAATCTAAGTGTCAGAGTGAATAATTTTTTTTATCAACATCCTTTTCTCGGATAAATAGGATAAAATTGACAAAATCTGAATTTCAGAATGAATAAATTCATTATCAACATCCTTTGTCGGATATGTCGGATAAAATTGACAAAATCTAAATTCAGAATGAATAAATGCTATAACAATATCCTTAATCGGATATGTCGGATAAAATTGACAAAATCTAAAATCTAAGTATCAGAGTGACTAAATTCTATATCAACATCCTTTTCTCAGACACATAGGATAAAATTTACAAATTCTAAGTGTCAGTGTGAATACATTTTTTTTATCAACATCCTTTGTCAGATACATCAATAAAATTGACAAAATCTAAATTTCAGAGTGAATAAATTCATTATCAACATCCTGTTATCGGATATGTCGGATAAAATTGACAAAATATAAGTGTCAGAGTGAATAATTTTTTTTCAACATCCTTTGTCAGATACATCAAATAAAATTGACAAAATCTAAATTTCAGAATGAATAATGCTTTAACAACATCCTTTATCGGATATGACGGATAAAATTGACATAATCTAAGTATCAGAGTGACTAAATTCTATATCAACATCCTTTTCTCAGATACATAGGATAAAATTGACAAATTCTAAGTGTTAGAGTGAATAAATTTTTTTTATCAACATCCTTTGGCAGATACATCGGATAAAATTGACAAAATCTAAATTTCAGAGTGAATAAATTCATTATCAACATCCTTTGCCGGATATGTCGGATAAAATTGACAAAATCTAAGTATCAGAGTGAATATTTTTTTAACAACATCCTTTGTCAGATAAATCAAATAAAATTGACAAAATCTAAATTTCAGAATGAATAACTGCTTTAACAACATCCTTTATCGGATATGTCGGATAAAATTGACATAATCTAAATTTCAGAGTGAATAAATTCTTATCAACATCCTTTTCTCGGATATGTCGGATAAAATTGACAAATTCTAAGTGTCAGAGTGAATAAATTTTTTTTTATCAACATGCCTTTGGCAGATACATCGGATAAAATTGACAAAATCTAAATTTCAGAATGAATAAATTCATTATCAACATCCTTTGTCGGATATGTCGGATAAAATTGACAAAATCTAAATTTCAGAATGAATAAATGCTATAACAATATCCTTTGCCAGATACATCGAATAAAATTGATAAAATATAAGTGCCAGAGTGAATAATTTTTTTTTTATCAACATTCTTTGTCAGATACATCAAATAAAAATTGAAAAAAAATCTAAATTTCAATATAAATAAATGCTTTAACAACATCCTTTATCGATATGTCGGATAAAATTGACAAAATCTAAGTGACAGAGTGAAAATTTTTTTTATCAACATCCTTTATACTTATCGGATATGTCGGATAAAATTGACAAAATCTAAGTATCAAAGTGACTAAATTCTATATCAACATCCTTTTCTCAGATACATAGGATAAAATTGACAAATTCTAAGTGTTAGAGTGAATAATTTTTTTTTATCAACATCCTTTGGCAGATACATCGGATAAAATTGACAAAATATAAATTTCAGAATGAATAAATTCATTATCAACATCCCTTGTCGGATATGTCAGATAAAATTGACAAAATCTAAGTATCAGAGTGAATATTTTTTTAAACAACATCCTTCGCCAGATACATCGAATAAAATGATAAAATATAAGTGCCAGAGTGAATAAGTTTTTTTTTATCAACATCCTTTGTCAGATACATCAAATAAAATTGAAAAAAATCTAAATTTCAGAATAAATAAATGCTTTAACAACATCCTTTATCGGATATGTCAGACAAAAAATTAACAAAAATCTAAGTATCAGAGTGACTAAATTCTATATCAACAACCTTTTTCTCGGATACATAGGATAAAATTGACAGAATCTAAGTGTTAGAGGTGAATAATTTTTTTTTTATCAACATCCCTTTCTCGGATACATAGGATAAATTGACAAAATCTAAATTTCAGAATGAATAAATTCATTATCAACATCCTTTTTCGGATATGTCGGATAAAATTGACAAAATCTAAATTTCAGAATGAATAAATGCTATAACAATATCCTTTATCGAGTATGTCGGATTTAAGTATCAGAGTGACTAAATTCTATATCAACATCCTTTTCTCAGATACATAGGATAAAATTGACAAATTCTAAGTGTTAAAGTGAATAAATTTTTTTTTATCAACATCCTTTGGCAGATACATCGGACAAAATTGACAAAATCTAAATTTCAGAATGAATAAATTCATTATCAACATCCTTTTCGGATATGTCGGATAAAATTGACAAAATCTAAGTATCAGAGTGAATAAGTTTTTTTTTAACAACATCCTTTGTCAGATACATCGAATAAAATTGACAAAAATCTAAGTGCCGGAATGAATAATTTTTTTTTTTACTATCACATCCTTTCTCAGATACATCAAATAAAATTGACAAAATCTAAATTTCAGAATGAATAAATGCTTTAACAACATCCTTTATCGGATATGTCAGATAAAATTGACAAAAAATCTAAGTGTCAGAGTGAATAATTTTTTTTTATCAACATCCTTGTCTCGGATACATAGGATAAAATTGACAAAATCTGAATTTCAGAATGAATAAATTCATTATCAAATCCTTTGTCGGATATGTCGGATAAAATTGACAAAATCTAAATTTCAGAATGAATAAATGCTATAACAATATCCTTAATCGATATGTCGGATAAAATTGACAAAATCTAAATCTAAGTATCAGAGTGACTAAATTCTATATCAACATCCTTTTCTCAGATACATAGGATAAAATTGACAAATTCTAAGTGTCAGAGTGAATACATTTTTTTTTATCAACATCCTTTGTCAGATACATCAAATAAAATTGACAAAATCTAAATTTCAGAGTGAATAAATGCTTTAACAACATCCTTTATCGGATATGTCGGATAAAATTGACAAAATCTAAGTATCAGAGTGACTAAATTCTATATCAACATCCTTTTCTCAGATACATAGGATAAAATTGACAAAATTCTAAGTGTTAGAGTGAATAAATTTTTTTTATCAACATCCTTTGGCAGATACATCGGATAAAATTGACAAAATCTAAATTTGACAGAATGAATAAATTCATTATCAACATCCTTTGCGGATATGTCGGATAAAATTGACAAAATCTAAGTATCAGAGTGAATATTTTTTTTTAATAGGATAAAATTGACAAAATCTAAGTATCAGAGTGAACATCCTTTGTCAGATAAATCAAATAAAATTGACAAAATCTAAATTTCAGAATGAATAACTGCTTTAACAACATCCTTTATCGGATATGTCGGATAAAATTGACATAATCTAAATTTTAGAATAAATAAATGCTTTAACAACATCCTTTATCGGATATGTCGGATAAAAATTGACAAAAACCTAAGTGTCAGAGTGAATAATTTTTTTTATCAACATGCTTTGGCAGATACATCGGATAAAAATTGACAAAATCTAAATTTCAGAATGAATAAATTCATTATCAACATCCTCTGTCGGATATGTCGGATAAAATTGACAAAATCTAAATTTCAGAATGAATAAATGCTATAACAATATCCTTTGCCAGATACATCGAATAAAATTGATAAAATATAAGTGCCAGAGTGAATAATTTTTTTTTTATTATCAACAATCTTTGTCAGATACATCAAATAAAATTGACAAAATCTAAATTTCAATATAAATAAATGCTTTAACAACATCCTTTATCGGATATGTCGGATAAAATTGACAAAATCTAAGTGACAGAGTGAATAAATTTTTTTTTATCAACATCCTTTTCTCGGATACTTATCGGATATGTCGGATAAAATTGACAAAATCTAAGTATCAAAGTGAATAAATTCTATATCAACATCCTTTTCTCAGATACATAGGATAAAAATTGACAAATTCTAAGTGTTAGAGTGAATAATTTTTTTTATCAACATCCTTTGGCAGATACATCGGATAAAATTGACAAAATATAAATTTCAGAATGAATAAATTCATTATCAACATCCTTTGTCGGATATGTCAGATAAAATTGACAAAATCTAAGTATTAGAGTGAATATTTTTTTTTAACAACATCCTTCGCCAGATACATCGAATAAAATTGATAAAATATAAGTGCCAGAGTGAATAAGTTTTTTTTTTATCAACATCCTTTGTCAGATACATCAATAAAAATTGAAAAAATCTAAATTTCAGAATAAATAAATGCTTTAACAACATCCTTTATCGGATATGTCAGACAAAAATTAACAAAATCTAAGTATCAGAGTGACTAAATTCTATATCAACAACCTTTTCTCGGATACATAGGATAAAATTGACAGAATCTAAGTGTTAGAGGGAATAAATTTTTTTTTATCAACATCCCTTTCTCGGATACATAGGATAAAATTGAAGAAATCTGAATTTCAGAATGAATAAATTCATTATCAACATCCTTTGTCGGATATGTCGGATAAAATTGACAAAATCTAAATTTCAGAATGAATAAATGCTATAACAATATCCTTTATCGAGTATGTCGGATAAAATTGACAAAATCTAAGTATCAGAGTGACTAAATTCTATATCAACATCCTTTTCTCGGATACATAGGATAAAATTGACAAATTCTAAGTATTAGAGTGAATAATTTTTTTTTCAACATCCTTTGCCAGATACATCGGATAAAACTGACAAAATCTAAGTATCAGAGTGAATAAATTCATTATCAACATCCTTTGTCGGATATGTCGGATAAAATTGATAAAATCTAAGTATCAGAGTGATTAAATTCCATATCAACATCCTTTTCTCGGATATATAGGATAAAATTGACAAATTCTAAGTGTTAGAATGAATAAATTTTTTTTATCAACATCCTTTGCCAGATACATCGGATAAAATTGACAAAATCTAAGTATCAGAGTGAATAAATTCATTATCAACATCCTTTGTCCAGATACATCGAATAAAATTGACAGAATCTAAGTGTCAGAGTGAATAATTTTTTTTATCAACATCCTTTGTCAGATACATCGAATAAAAATTGACAAAATTTAAATATCAGAATGAATAAATGCTTTAACAACATCCTTCATCGGATTTGTCGGATAAAATTGACAAAATATAACTATCAGAGTGACTAAATTCTATATCAACATCCTTTTCTCGGATACATAGGATAAAATTGACAGAATGTAAGTGTCAGAGTGAATAAATTTTTTTTATCAACATCCTTTTCTCGGATACACAGGATAAAATTGACAAAATCTGAATTTCAGAATGAATAAATTCATTATCAACATCCTTTGTCGGATATGTCGGATAAAATAGACAAAATCTAAATTTCAGAATGAATAAATGCTATAACAATATCCTATATCGGATATGTCGGATAAAATTGACAAAATCTAAGTATCAGAGTGACTAAATTCTATATCAACATCCTTTTCTCGGATACATAGGATAAAATTGACAAATTCTAAGTGTTAGAGTGAATAAATTTTTTTATCAACATCCTTTGCCAGGTACATAGGATAAAATTGACAAAATCTAAGTATCAGAGTGAATAAATTCATTATCAACATCCTTTGTCGAATATGTCGGATAAAATTGACAAAATCTAAGCATCAGTGTGAATGATTTTTTTTATCAACATCCTTTGCCAGATACATCGAAAAAAATTGACAGAATCTAAGTGTCAGAGTGAATAAATTTTTTTTTATCAACATCCTTTGTCAGATGCATCGAATAAAAACTGACAAAATTTAAATATCAGAATGAATAAATGCTTTAACAATATCCTTCATCGGATTCGTTGGTTAAAATTGACAAAATCTAAGTATCAGAGTGATTAAATTCTACATCAACATCCTTTTCTCGGATACATAGGATAAAATTAACAAAATATAAGTGTTAGAGTGAATATATTTTTTTATCAACATCCTTTGCCAGTTACATCGGATAAAATTGACAAAATTTAAGTGTCAGAATGAATAAATTCATTATCAACATCCTTTGTCGGATATGTCGGATAAAATTGATAGAATTTAAGTATCAGAGTGATTAAATTCCATATCAATTTCATTTTCTTGGATACATGGGATAAAATTGACAAAATCTAAGTATCAGAGTGAATAAATGCTTTATCAACATCCTTTAAATGCATTATCAACATCATTCGTCGGCTATATTGGATAAAATTGACAAGAAAGACATGGAGTGTACACCGCGTCGGCGTATGCATAGTGAGAGAGACATGCAAAGTCGACATAGCTTTATTTCATTTTTTAAGGTTAATTTAGACGAGGTTACGTGCGCGCGCACGTAACCTCGTCTAAATTAACCTTAAAAAATTAAAGCCTACGTACATAAAAATTAAAAATTAACCTTAAAAAAAGTCTACGTACGTGCGCGTACGTAAGCTAGCCTAACCTAACCTAACATAACTTAATCTAGCCTAACCTAACCTAACTTAAACATGGAGAGATGTTTAACTCTTAACTATTACTAAACTAAACTAGAACTCTAACACAAACTGTAAGCTAAGACTCTAAGCTAAAACTCTAAACTCTTAACTAGAAGTAAACTAAACTAGAACTCTAACAGAAACTCTAAGCTAAGACTCTAAGCTAAAAACTTGGGACTCTTAACTATAACTAAACTAAACTAGAACTCTAACTCAAACTATAAGCTAAGACTCTAAGCTAAAACTCTAAACTCTTAACTAAAACTAAACTGAACTAGAACTCTAACTAAAACTCTAAGCTATGACTCTAAGGTAAAACTCTAAACTCTTAACTATAACTTTACTAAACTATAACTTTAACTAAAACTCTAAGCTAAAACTCTAAATTCTTAACTATAACTAAACTAAACTAGAACTCTAACTAAAACTCTAAGCTAAGACTCTAAGGTAAAACTCTAAACTCTTAACTAAAACTAAACTAAACTAGAACTCTAACAAAAACTCTAAGGTAAGACTCTAAGCTAAAACTCGAAACTCTTAACTAAAACTTAACTAAACTACAACTTTAAGTAAAACTCTAAGCTATGACTCTAAGCTAAAACACTAAATTCTTAACTGTAACTAAACTAAACTTCAACTCTAACTAGAACTCTAAGCTAAGACTCTATGGTAAAACTCTAAACTCTTAACTAAAACTAAACTAAACTAGAACTCTAACTAAAACTCTAAGCTAAGACTAAGCAAAAAACTCTAAACTCTTAACTAAAACTAAACTAAACTAGAACTCTAACAAAAACTCTAAGCTAAGACTCTAAGCTAAAAAACTCTAAACTCTTAACTAAAAGTAAACTAAACTAAAACTCTAAGCTAAGAATCTAAGCTAAAACTCTAAACTCTTAACTATTACTAAACTAAACTTCAACTTTAACAAAAACTCTAAGCTAAGACTCTAAGCTAAAACTCTAAACTCTTAACTATTACTAAACTAAACTTCAACTTTAACAAAAACTCTAAGCTAGACTCTAAGCTAAAACTCTAAACTCTTAACTATTACTAAACTAAACTAGAACTTCAACAAAAACTCTAAGCTAAGACTCTAAGCTAAAACTCTAAACTCATAACTAAAACTAAACTAAACTAGAACTCTAACAAAAACTCTAAGCTAAGACTCTAAGCTAAAACTCTAAACTCTTAACTATTACTAAAGTAAACTTCAACTTTAACAAAAACTCTAAGGTAAGACTCTAAGCTAAAACTCTAAACTATTAACTAAAACTAAACTAAACTAGAACTCTAACACAAACTATAAGCTAAGACTCTAAGCTAAAACTCTAAACTCTTAACTAAAACTAACTGAACTAGAACTCTAACAAAAACTCTAAGCTATGACTCTATGGTAAAACTCTAACTCTTAACTATAACTTTACTAAACTATAACTTTAACTAAAACTCTAAGCTTTGACTCTAGGCTAAAACTCTAGATTCTTAACTATAACTAAACTAAACTAGAACTCTAACAAAAACTCTAAGCTAAGACTCTAAGCTAAAAAACTCTAAACTCTTAACTAAAACTAAACTAAACTATAACTCTAAGCTAAGTCTCTAAGCTAAAACTCGAAACTCTTAACTAAAACTTAACTAAACTACAACTTTAAGTAAAACTCTAAGCTATGACTCTAAGCTAAAACTCTAAACTCTTAACTATTACTAAACTAAACTTCAAGTCTAACAAAAACTCTAAGCTAAGACTCTAAGCTAAAACTCTAAACTATTAACTAAAACTAAACTAAACTAGAACTTCAACAAAAACTCTAAGCTAAGACTCTAAGCTAAAAACTCTAAACTCTTAACTAAAACTAAAATAAACTAGAACTCTAACAAAAACTCTAAGCTAAGACTCTAAGCTAAAATTCTAAACTCTTAACTAAAACTAAACTAAACTAGAACTCTAACTAAAACTCTAAGCTAAGACTCTAAGGTAAAACACCAAACTCTTAACTAAAACTAAACTAAACTAGAACTCTAACTGAAACTCAAAGGTAAAACATTAAACTCTTAACTAAAATTAAACTAAACTAGAACTCTATAAAAAAACTCTAAGTTAAGACTAAACTAAACTAGAACTCTAACAAAAACTCTAAGCTAAGACTCTAAGCTAAAAACTCTAAACTTTTAACTAAAACTATACTAAACTAGAACTTCAACAAAAACTCTAAACTAAGACTCTAAGCTAAAAACTCTAAACTCTTAACTAAAACTATAATAAACTAGAACTCTAACAAAAACTCTAAGCTAAGACTCTAAGCTAAAATTCTAAACTCTTAACTAAAACTAAACTAAACTAGAACTCTAACTAAAACTCTAAGCTATGACTCTAAGGTAAAACACCAAACTCTTAACTAAAACTAAACTAAACTATAACTCTAAGCTAAGTCTCTAAGCTAAAACTCGAAACTCTTAACTAAAACTTAACTAAACTACAACTTTAATTAAAACTCTAAGCTATGACTCTAAGCTAAAACTCTAAACTCTTAACTATTACTAAACTAAACTTCAAGTCTAACAAAAACTCTAAGCTAAGACTCTAAGCTAAAACCCTAAACTATTAACTAAAACTAAACTAAACTAGAACTTCAACAAAAACTCTAAGCTAAGACTCTAAGCTAAAAACTCTAAACTCATAACTAAAACTAAAATAAACTAGAACTCTAACAAAAACTCTAAGCTAAGACTCTAAGCTAAAATTCTAAACTCTTAACTAAAACTAAACTAAACTAGAACTCTAACTAAAACTCTAAGCTAAGACTCTAAGGTAAAACACCAAACTCTTAACTAAAACTTAACTAAACTACAACTTTAAGTAAAACTCTAAGCTATGACTCTAAGCTAAAACACTAAATTCTTAACTGTAACTAAACTAAACTTCAACTCTAACTAGAACTCTAAGCTAAGACTCTATGGTAAAACTCTAAACTCTTAACTAAAACTAAACTAAACTAGAACTCTAACTAAAACTCTAAGCTAAGACTCTAAGCAAAAAACTCTAAACTCTTAACTAAAACTAAACTAAACTAGAACTCTAACAAAAACTCTAAGCTAAGACTCTAAGCTAAAAAACTCTAAACTCTTAACTAAAAGTAAACTAAACTAAAACTCTAAGCTAAGAATCTAAGCTAAAACTCTAAACTCTTAACTATTACTAAACTAAACTTCAACTTTAACAAAAACTCTAAGCTATGACTCTAAGCTAAAACTCTAAACTCTTAACTATTACTAAACTAAACTTCAACTTTAACAAAAACTCTAAGCTAAGACTCTAAGCTAAAACTCTAAACTCTTAACTATTACTAAACTAAACTAGAACTTCAACAAAAACTCTATGCTAAGACTCTAAGCTAAAAACTCTAAACTCTTAACTAAAACTAAACTAAACTAGAACTCTAACAAAAACTCTAAGCTAAGACTCTAAGCTAAAACTCTAAACTCTTAACTATTACTAAACTAAACTTCAACTTTAACAAAACTCTAAGGTAAGACTCTAAGCTAGAACTCTAAACTATTAACTATAACTAAACTAAACTAGAACTCTAACACAAACTATAAGCTAAGACTCTAAGCTAAAAACTCTAAACTCTTAACTAAAACTAAACTGAACTAGAACTCAAACAAAAACTCTAAGCTATGACTCTAAGGTAAAACTCTAAACTCTTAACTATAACTTTACTAAACTATAACTTTAACTAAAACTCTAAGCTATGACTCTAAGCTAAAACTCTAAATTCTTAACTATAACTAAACTAAACTAGAACTCTAACAAAAACTCTAAGCTAAGACTCTAAGCTAAAAAACTCTAAACTCTTAACTAAAACTAAACTAAACTATAACTCTAAGCTAAGTCTCTAAGCTAAAACTCGAAACTCTTAACTAAAACTTAACTAAACTATAACTTTAAGTAAAACTCTAAGCTATGACTCTAAGCTAAAACTCTAAACTCTTAACTATTACTAAACTAAACTTCAAGTCTAACAAAAACTCTAAGCTAAGACTCTAAGCTAAAACTCTAAACTATTAACTAAAACTAAACTAAAGCTAGAACTTCAACAAAAACTCTAAGCTAAGACTCTAAGCTAAAAACTCTAAACTCTTAACTAAAACTAAAATAAACTAGAACTCTAACAAAAACTCTAAGCTAAGACTCTAAGCTAAAATTCTAAACTCTTAACTAAAACTAAACTAAACTAGAACTCTAACTAAAACTCTAAGCTAAGACTCTAAGGTAAAACACCAAACTCTTAACTAAAACCAAACTAAACTAGAACTCTAACTGAAACTCAAAGGTAAAACATCAAACTCTTAACTAAAATTAAACTAAACTAGAACTCTATAAAAAAAACTCTAAGTTAAGACTAAACTAAACTAGTACTCTAACAAAAACTCTAAGCTAAGACTCTAAGCTAAAAACTCTAAACTTTTAACTAAAACTAAACTAAACTAGAACTTCAACAAAAACTCTAAACTAAGACTCTAAGCTAAAAACTCTAAACTCTTAACTAAAACTAAAAAAACTAGAACTCTAACAAAAACTCTAAGCTAAGACTCTAAGATAAAATTCTAAACTCTTAACTAAAACTAAACTAAACTAGAACTCTAACTAAGACTCTAAGCTAAGACTCTAAGCTAAAAACTCTAAACTCTTAACTAAAACTAAAATAAACTTGAACTCTAACAAAAACTCTAAGCTAAGACTCTAAGCTAAAATTCTAAACTCTTAACTAAAACTAAACTAAACTATAACTCTAACTAAAACTCTAAGCTAAGACTCTAAGGTAAAACACCAAACTCTTAACTAAAACTAAACTAAACTAGAACTCTAACTGAAACTCAAAGGTAAAACATCAAACTCTTAACTAAAATTAAACTAAACTAGAACTCTATCAAAAAAACTCTAAGTTAAGACTAAACTAAACTAGAACTCTAACAAAAACTCTAAGCTAAGATTCTAAGCTAAAAACTCTAAACTTTTAACTAAAACTAAACTAAACTAGAACTTCAACAAAAACTCTAAGCTAAGACTCTAAGCTAAAATTCTAAACTCTTAACTAAAACTAAACTAAACTAGAACTCTAACTAAAAACTCTAAGCTATGACTCTAAGGTAAAACATCAAACTCTTAACTAAAACTAAACTAAACTAGAACTCTATCAAAAACTCTAAGCTAAGACTCTAAGATAAAACTCTAAACTCTTAACTAAAACTAAAATAAACTAGAACTCTAACAAAAACTCTAAGCTAAGACTCTAAGCTAAAATTCTAAACTCTTAACTAAAACTAAACTAAACTAGAACTCTAACTAAAACTCTAAGCTATGACTCTAAGGTAAAACATCGAACTCTTAACTAAAACTAAACTAAACTAGAACTCTATCAAAAACTCTAGGCTAAGACTCTAAGCTAAAAAACTCTAAACTCTTAACTAAAACTAAACTAAAACTATAACTCTAAGCTAAGTCTCTAAGCTAAAACTCTAAACTATTAACTAAAACTAAACTGAACTAGAACTTCAACATAAACTCTACGCTAAGACTCTAAGCTAAAAACTCTAAACTCTTAACTAAAACTAAAATAAACTAGAACTCTAACAAAAACTCTATGCTAAGACTCTAAGCTAAAACCCCAAACTCTTAACTAAACTAAACTAGAACTCTAACTGAAACTCAAAGGTAAAACATCAAACTCTTAACTAAAATTAAACTAAACTAGAACTCTAACTGAAACTCAAAGGTAAAACATCAAACTCTTAACTAAAATTAAACTAAACTAGAACTTTATAAAAAAAAACTCTAAGTTAAGACTAAACTAAACTAGTACTCTAACAAAAACTCTAAGCTAAGACTCTAAGCTAAAAACTCTAAACTTTTAACTAAAACTAAACTAAACTAGAACTTCAACAAAAACTCTAAACTAAGACTCTAAGCTAAAAACTCTAAACTCTTAACTAAAACTAAAATAAACTAGAACTGTAACAAAAACTCTAAGCTAAGACTCTAAGATAAAATTCTAAACTCTTAACTAAAACTAAACTAAACTAGAACTCTAACTAAGACTCTAAGCTAAGAATCTAAGCTAAAAGCTCTAAACTCTTAACTAAAACTAAAATAAACTTGAACTCTAACAAAAACTCTAAGCTAAGACTCTAAGCTAAAATTCTAAACTCTTAACTAAAACTAAACTAAACTATAACTCTAACTAAAACTCTAAGCTAAGACTCTAAGGTAAAACACCAAACTCTTAACTAAAACTAAACTAAACTAGAACTCTAACTGAAACTCAAAGGTAAAACATCAAACTCTTAACTAAAATTAACTAAACTAGAACTCTATCAAAAAACTCTAAGTTAAAACTAAACTAAACTAGAACTCTAACAAAAACTCTAAGCTAAGACTCTAAGGTAAAACTCTAAACTTTAACTAAAACTAAACTAAACTAGAACTTCAACAAAAACTCTAAGCTAAGACTCTAAGCTAAAATTCTAAACTCTTAACTAAAACTAAACTAAACTAGAACTCTAACTAAAACTCTAAGCTATGACTCTAAGGTAAAAATCAAACTCTTAACTAAAACTAAACTAAACTAGAACTCTATCAAAAACTCTAAGCTAAGACTCTAAGATAAAACTCTAAACTCTTAACTAAAACTAAAATAAACTAGAACTCTAACAAAAACTCTAAGCTAAGACTCTAAGCTAAAATTCTAAACTCTTAACTAAAACTAAACTAAACTATAACTCTAACTAAAACTCTAAGCTATGACTCTAAGGTAAAACATCGAACTCTTAACTAAAACTAAACTAAACTAGAACTCTATCAAAAACTCTAGGCTAAGACTCTAAGCTAAAAACTCTAAACTCTTAACTAAAACTAAACTAAAACTATAACTCTAAGCTAAGTCTCTAAGCTAAAACTCTAAACTATTAACTAAAACTAAACTAAACTAGAACTTCAACATAAACTCTACGCTAAGACTCTAAGCTAAAAACTCTAAACTCTTAACTAAAACTAAAATAAACTAGAACTCTAACAAAAACTCTATGCTAAGACTCTAAGCTAAAACCCAAACTCTTAACTAAACTAAACTAGAACTCTAACTGAAACTCAAAGGTAAAACATCAAACTCTTAACTAAAATTAAACTAAACTAGAACTCTAACTGAAACTCAAAGGTAAAACATCAAACTCTTAACTAAAATTAAACTAAACTAGAACTCTAACAAAAAAAGTCTAAGTTAAGACTCTAAGCTAAAACTCGAAACTCTTAACTAAAACTTAGCCAAACTAAAACTTTAAGTAAAACTCTAAGGTATGACTCCAAGCTAAAACTCGAAACTCTTAACTGTAACTAAACTAAACTTCAACTCTAACTAAAACTCTAAGCTAAGACTCTAAGCTAAAACTCTGAATCTTAACTTAACTAAAACTAAACTAAACTAGAACTCTAAATAAAACTCTAAGCTAAGACTCTAAGCTAAAAACTCTAAACTCTTAATTAAAACTAAACTAAACTAGAACTCTAACAAAAACTCTAAGCTAAGACTCTAAGCTAAAAACTCTAAACTTTTAACTAAAACTAAACCAAACTAAAACTCTAAGCTAAAAGGATGGGTACTTCAATTTGGAAAATGGGTTTAGAAGGGACATTAAGAAAGGAACTTGCTCTGAAATGGCTTTTGAAAGGTATTTCTTGGTGTTGAGGTGTCCAAAAAGCTGTAAAGTATAGTTGTGGGTGAAAAGGATGTGTACTTCAACTTGTAAAATGGGTTTAGAAGGGACATTAACAAAGGAACTTGCTCTGAAATGCCTTTTGAAAAGTATTTCTTGGTGTTGAGGTATTCAAAAAGCTGTAAAGTATAGTTCTGGATGAAAAGGATGGATGCTTCAAGTTGCAAAATGGGTTTAGAAGGGACATTAAGAAAGGAACTTGCTCTGAAATGCCTTTGAAAGGTATTTCTTGGTGTTGAGGTATCCAAAAAGCTGTAAAGTATAGTTGTGGGTGAAAAAGATGGGTACTTCAACTTGGAAAATGGGTTTAGAAGGGACATTAAGAAAAAAATTTGCTCTGAAATGGTCTTTGAAAAGTATTTCTTGGTGTTGAGGTATCCAAAAAGCTGTAATGTAAAGTTGTGGGTGAAAAGGATGGGTGCTTCAACTTGTAAAATGGGTTTAGAAGGGACATTAAGAAAAAAAGTTGCTCTGAAATGCCTTTTGACAGGTATTTCATGGTGTTGAGGTATACGAAAAGCTGTAATGTAAAGTTGTGTGTGAAATGGATGGGTACTTCAAGTTGTAAAATGGGTTTAGAAGGGACATTAAGAAAGGAAATTGTTCTGAAAAGATATAGTAAAGCCTTAAAAAAGTATTAAAAAATGTGGGGCTCAGGGGCCTTTGGGGCGCCGGGGGCCCTTTGGGGGACCCGGGGGACCCTTTGGGAGCCCGGGGGACCTTGGGGGGCCGGGGGCTTCCTTCGGGGTTGGGGTATGTGGATTGGTGCCCTTTGGGTAGGGGTATAGGGATCGGAGCCCTTTGGGGTCGGGGTAGAGGACCTCACAACACTGTTCAAATACAACTTGTTTACTATAACGACCACACTCAAAACCTCTTCTAAAACATCTTCTAAAATCATCTTTTAAAATGTCTCTAACTGTTTCGCCGAAATAATTCCCTAAAATGTCTAAAACGGTTTCGCCCAAATAATCCCTAAACGTAATTTCAGCGAGTTCCTTTTGTTTTTGACAACTCTGTGCCTTCACGTTTGAAATTACTGTGAAACCCTTTCGCGCGCTAATCACTTCATCGCTAAGATCAAAACATTCGCTCGGAAACAATTCTCTTTGGAAACAACAAATTAATTCCCCTTTCGTGAATCAATAATTCCCCTTAGAAACAACAAATTAATTCCCCTTTCGTGTCAAATCAATCAACCATAACATCATCTGTCACAAGTGATCTAAACTTTGCCCCGGAAACAATTCTGGTCGAACTCCAAAGACATTAATTAACTTGATGTCATCTGTCAGACATTAATTAACTTCCCCGGAAACAATTTGATTAATGACTGACAGCACAGGTGTTCCATTAACCAAACAAATAAATCGACCTTGGAAAAAGAGGTCATTGACCCCATTAACCACGTGTTCTCCCTAGGGACTCTATGCCCATATATGGTGTGGGCGTGGGACTGGCACCCCCTTTCTACTGTAAAGGCCGCAAATAACACAGGATGGAACGTAAAGGCCGCAAAATATAACCTAGGTTACTACTTAAGATAACGGGAATAGTTAATAAAACAGCGATGGAACAATTCTTAGAAAATACCTATCCAAATATGAGGATGTACTTAAAAGAGAAAAACCCACAAACAATTGAAGAAATGTCCGAATTAGCAGACAGGCACACTGAAATTAAAAGGGAGGCATTCCCACAAAAACCAAGGTTAGGAGGAAATGGTAGAAAAGAATACCCGTACACAGAAAATAAAAAGAATGCTAGCCAAATATGGCAAACACAAGGAGAAGTAACATGCTACCACTGTAGCTTAGGCGGCCACTATAGCACCAATTGCCCAAATAAAGACGGTAGAAGATACGGCCAAAAACAGGAACAGTATGACGTTACCTGTTATAACTGTAATAAACGAGGACATTATGCCTCAGATTGCCGAAGTGCGAAAAAGAATTACGACAATAATTACAGAACAAGGGACGATGGGGCAAACGGAAGACAGGACAATCCGAGAAATGATCGATCCCGAGATAATTGTAAAAAGTCTCAAACGTATAAGAGAACCGCATGGGTTAAAAGCCCTGAAAATATGAAAACTTGCGCATTTGCAGAATCACACGAAGTATGTGGCGAACTAAATGGTAAATCGGTAGAAATAGCTATTGATTCCTGCAGCGACCAAACCTATGTACGGGAAGACTTGATAAAGAAAACCGACATAAATTACAAAAATAAAGTGGCATCGCTATGCTACTATGGAGCAGAACATAAATGTCCGACAGCTCAGGTCATAATAGAGTTAGCCAATAAAGAGGGAAATACGGTTAAAAAAGAATTAAAAGTAGGGGTTGTACCTACTCTTGCAGTAGACGTTTTATTAGGGGGAGACTTCGGAGATATCGAAAACTTCCTTGCACTAAAAGCAACCTCCATGATAAAAAGAGTAAATGCGGTGACACGGAGTCAAGAAAAAAATAAAAGGGGGGCTGTGCCCCCCACTAATGAAAATGATGAACAGAATATACAAAACCCATTTCAGTTTAACGACGAGATATTCATAAAAAAATACAAAGCCGAGAAAACCTAAAAGCAAAAGAAGGGCGGATAAAAAGGAATATAACAAAAAACAAGAGAAATTATCGACCGTAGAAAAAGAACCAGAAAAGACCGAATAGGAACTAACTGAAACACTCGGAATAACTTCCGAAAAATTCGCAGAACTACAAACAAACGATAAAGAATGCAGAAAAATAAAACTAGCACTAACGAATCAAAAAAATCCGCAATCTAAACAGTTTTCCAATAATGGAAATCTACTTTACAAAATAATGGATACTGGGGAAAACGCTAAAAAACTACAACTTTTGGTACCACATGAATTAAGGAAAGCGGTAATAAAGTTGGCTCACTCAAGCCCAACGGGGGGACACATGGGATCCCAAAGAATAAGAGATAGAGTCTTGCAGCGTTTTGGTGGAAAGGTTTAAAAAAAGATATTATCAACTTTTGTAAAAGATGCAAAGACCGTCAATTAGTCGCATACAAAAAACCAAATGAAAAAGTTCCAATGAAAAAAATGCGCATTTTCGGCAAACCATTTGAGAGAATTTCAATGGACATTGTATGCCCACTTCCGAAGTCTAGCGCGGGAAACAGATTCATTCTAGTTATTAATGATCTGGCTACGAGATACCCAGAAGCTATCGCAAATGAGAACAGTAAAATCACCAAAAGTCGCAGAAGAATTAGCGAAATATGTCTCGCGTCACGGAATCCCGAAGGAAATTTTAACAGATAATGGAACCAATTTTATATCGACATACATCCGAAAATTATACGAAATTCTCGGTATTAAACAAGCATTAACTACTCCATTCCATCCTCAGACAAATGGAGTGACAGAAAGATTTAACGGAACCCTAATTAGCATGTTGAGACGTTTTGTAAGAGATGATGTAAAACAATGGGACAAAATGCTTCCTTATGTCCTTTTTGCGTACAGAGAAACTCCACACCAAGCTACAGGGTTCTCGCCATTTTAATTACTATATGGGACAAACCCAAGGGGGGTGTTAGACATTTTAAAGGAATCATGGGAGAATGAGGAGAAAAATGAAGAAATAGTGATAACCCACTTGCTATCACTACGAGAAAAACTGCATAAATACCATGAAATTGCAAAACAAGCACAGGGGAAATATGCAGACAAAACGAAAACATGGTACGATAAATCCGCCCGAATGCGCGAATTCAAGGAAGGGGAGGAAGTCCTCATTTTATTACCGGACGGAAATAATAAATTGGAAGTGAGATGGAAGGGACCGCTTAAGGTGAAAAAGAAAATGAATGATGTAAATTATATGATAGAATTAGATGGAGCAAGAAAAAAGGAAGAAGTTTACCATGTGGATTTACTGAGGAAATTTAACCAGGAAAATGAAAAAGAAAACCTCAAGGATCCGCAAAAGCGCTGTTTCATGATTTCGACCTCAGAACATGACGAGGAAAGTGCCCCTTTAGGTACAATAGACCCGGCAGAAACACATATAAACGCCACTGAAAGGGTTTCGGCAGAAACATATCTGAGCCAGGCTCAGAAATCCCAATTAAATAAGTTGTTCACGGAATTTGCAGACGTATTAACAGACCAAATCGGAAAAAACAGAAAATGTAGTACATAAAATACTATTAAAGGACAAGAAACCAATAAAACAATACACATACCGAATACCGGAAGCAAAAAGAAAAGAAATGAAAAAAGAAATTGACCGAATGCTCGAGTTAGGGGTAATAGAACCATCAAATTCAGAATTTGCAGCACCAGTCGTATTAGTCCCGAAGAAAGATGGCTCCATTAGATTTTGCGTAGACTACAGAAAACTGAATAATATTTCCGAATCAGACGCGTACCCAATACCAAGAATGGATGAAATTCTAGAGTCAGTTGGCTCCGCAAAATTTATATCAATTTTAGACTTGAGAAGGGGATATTGGCAAGTAAAAATGGACCCAGATGATTAAGCCAAAATTGCCTTTATTACTCCATTCGGGTTGTACCAATTTAGGTACATGCCATTCAGACTAAAAGGGGCACCAGCAACATTCCAAAGGCTAGTAGATTATATTTTAAATTCCTTACCCTATACAAGAGCCTACTTGGATGATATTATAGTATTTTAGAACTCGTTCAATGAACATCTAATCCATATGGAACAAGTATTAACCAGGCTGAGGAGAGCAGGACTAACTTTGAATGTAGAAAAAATGTAAATAAGTGCAGACACAGACAGAATACCTGGGACACAAGATAGGAAACGGTATAATAGCCCCATTAAGGGAAAAAACAGAAAAAATTAGAAACGCAGCAGTTCCGACCACAAAGAAAAAAGTTCGGTCATTTTTGGGGTTGGCAGGATATTATCAAAAATTCATACCAAATTATGCAACAATTGCTACACATTTGACGGAGTTAACACGAAAGGGGGCCGTAGACCCCATTAAATGGTCACAAATTGAACAAAATGCATTTGATATACTGAAAGATGCTCTTTGTAGCGAAAGGATACTGAGAAATCCAGATTGTTCCTACCATTTGTGCTACAAACTGACAGTTCAGATTACGGAATTAGGGGCAGTTCTATCCCAAAATTTTGAAGATGGGGAACATCCAATCACATTTATATCCAGGAAATTATTGAAAGCAGAATTAAATTATAGCACAATTGAAAAAGAATGCCTTGCGATAATTTATGCGGTCAAAAAACTGGACTATTATGTATATGGACGAAAATTTACAATAGTGGACAGACCACAACCCATTGAAATGGCTAAATATAATGAAGCCAGATAACCGACGATTAGCACGGTGGGCCCTGTGCCTACAAGAATACGACTTCGAAATAAAGTCAAGACCAGGAACAGATAACGGGAACGCTGACGGCATGTCCCGATTGGAATAAAGAAATATATAAATAATAGGGGGAAAAATAAAATCTTGGATGGGCTGTGCCTGAAAACATGGATAATAAGGGGGAAAAAGAGGTCAAAGACCCATGGGGAATAAAAGAAGATGGTTACAAAAGAGAGATGAATGACCTCAACGGGTTGGGGGAAAGTTGGAAGATATTGAATGTCGAGTCGGACTGGAAAAATTTGGAAACGAATATGAAATAGTATTATCAATTCAAAAGATATGTCGATCCTTTATGAGGGGGAGGAATCCCTTGGGGAAGATCCCCTGCGGGAAGTCGCGAAAGATAGCCCTTTTCCTAAATGCACAACTGGCGGACAAGTTGTGATCCTTTACCGAGATTTCACCTTTTTGATCTGGAGTCCTTGGGGGATACTCTCTCCCAGTCACTTCATACTTCACCCAAAACCGTTGTCCAGCAACCCTATTCGTAGCTGTTATTCTTCATGGGAATCGACAATTATTTCCGGCAAATTGTATTCAGTGGGAGATGTATCCAAATTTCATTTTCAATTAGCATCAACGTATATTCTTCAGTTAATTATCCCAGGGGAGGGAAACCAGAAAAAAGCGATTCATGGTTCGCTCAGATTTTTACTTCATTTTCCTGAACCCTTATCGTTTTCACAGGCCTGTGTATTTTCGGCCTTAGACTATTTGAAATTATGCCAAGGGGCAATTTACTTTTTTATCGAGATTTGGGGTTGTTCCACAGATGGAAATTAAGAGGCTAGTGCAGCCAATTTTTCACGATGGCTGGCATCATCACATGTGCCAGAAATGATTCTCTGCTCCTCTCAAATGTAAATTCGTGAGAGCAAGAAAATTTTTGTTTTTGATTGTGCTGTGCACAATGAATTTCTACGAGTCCCGAGGAAGACATCCTACAATTATTTCCAACGGAGGAGGAAGAGAGGCTGCTGAAAGATGAGGAAAACTTCATAGTACCCCATACTACTCGGCAGGGCAGAAACCCTCGCACGGCAGGAACTCTCAGGAAGAAATGAACCTGGAAGACCTGGAAGACCAGAGGAAGATAAAAAGGAAATTTAATGTTTATTTTAATTTGATATTGTGTTTGAATTTCCAGCCAATCCATCGGGAATGTGGGTCACTTATCTTAGGAGGGAGGTGTTGGAACCCTGGTCCCAGTTTTGTCAGATAAATGTCCCTCCAGGTTCATTTCTTCGGCCCCTTAATTATTTTCCTTCCTTAAGTAATCAATATTAATTTCCTATTATTTTTTTGACGCCATTTTGGGTCCTCCTAACTGGAGGACCCAAATATATAAATATATTCTTAAAATATATTATATATTTAATATATAAATATATTCTTCATTTTTGATAGATTTCCATTTATATACTGGGAGGAGGCGAGTTGAGTCATTATAGACATTCAGTGCATGGAAGTGTTTATTTAATATATTTCCATTTATACACTGGGAGGAGGCGAGTTGAATCATTATAGACATTCAGTGCATGGAAGTGTTTATTTAATATGTGAGTTTTGTTTCTTATTGATTATATTTTTTCTTTTGTTTTTTTTTCTTTCTCTTTATGTGTTTAGTATTGTGATGTAAGTTAAGTTTTTTGTTTTTTTTATTTTATTATTTTATTTTATTTTTTTTTCCGTTGAGAAAGGCTCCCGGATGTGGGGCCGAAATATTCGGAGCTTTTGTGCATAATTAATTGTTTTGTATTTCACTGCTTTATAGAAAATTAAAACCCGTTTTTCTTGTTTAAAATTTTTTTTTTGTTTTAATGGAAAAGCAGTGTGGTCTAGAAATTATTAACATAAGAGTCCTGTCACTCCTAAAAAGTCGATGGTTATTTTTTTTCATTATCTGCTATGGAGTCTTTTTTTTTACCGTTTTACAGATGACACCTTTTAATTGTGGTGATTCTATTTAATTGAAAAAAGTTGCAGGAAACTGTGATTCGTACCAATAATCATATAAAATAAAAGATTCTGACTTTCTTTAGAAGAAATCTATTTCTGTGTAGAACCGTTTCTATATAAAGAAACGGTCGTAGCAGCTGTGTAACGGTCTAGCAGCTTTATAACGGGTCTAGTAACAGCACATACTTATCTGAGATCATTTTAACTGAAATGATATTGCACAACTAGGTGAATAACAACATTCAAAACATGTATTCTACTGTAAAAATGGCTTATTTAATAATCCCCTAAGTTGTGTCATATTTTCCAGTCACTGTTCCTTCTTGTTCTCTGTACATTTTTTCGTAATTTTTTTTCCATTCTGAAAAGATCAAATTTTTGTTGACATGTGACGTCCATTATCCTCGCCTATCTCGTATTTTTAGGGGTTCGCGGCGTAACTTACCCAACAATAATTCAGATTAAACCAAGCAGTAACCCTCCTAATCTCTGACGTTATTTGCAACGCTAAGGATTAGTAATCAGGAGTGTTGGATAAGTATTCTTGGGTATCCGAAAGAACTAATAATGTCTGTCCATTTTAATGCCATTCTTTACTTTCAAGTGACAAATGATATTATGTTATCTGATAAAGCAGTTTGTGGTAACGAACCGTATCTAAGGAGAAAATTTATGTTGATAGTAACCAAAAACTAACACAAAAAGGCTTTGATAACAATATATACATCAAAATAATTGGTTATTCACAACGATTCGAGTATGCATATATCCTAAGCTGAAAATTACCTGCCAGAAGCCTGAACAACTTTGTAAGAAAAGATAAAAACACACCTTGGATAGCTTGATAGGCATCGGGCAGCTAACCAATTGTAGACTATTGGAAAGTTATGTAATGAGCTTTGCAGTTTCAGAAACTGAAATATCACAAAGTGGCAAGTTCCTTCCTAAAGGTTCATATGTCCATACAGAATAATGGCTGTTATATCAAAGATAAGATATGATATTTAACTAGGGTGATTAGGGCTTGATAAAAAGGTTTACAGTGATACATAATTGTTCATCAGTTATTGCAGAAGAGTCGTTGATCTTTCTTGAGTCGGTGGAGGGGGAGGAGAGTGCCTGAAGCCTAAAAATATGGACTTATAGAGCTCAATTTTCTGTTTGAGCCATCAGATAAATATAGAAGAAAATTTCGGAAGAGAAGGACTGTGGTTAAAACTAGTCTCTAATCTCCCT
The DNA here is from genome assembly GCA_027921565.1 of Artemia sinica. Lineage (NCBI taxonomy): Eukaryota > Metazoa > Arthropoda > Branchiopoda > Anostraca > Artemiidae > Artemia > Artemia sinica. The sequence continues at coordinate 48,275,093 of CM051268.1, read as the reverse complement.
TACTGGCCGGGAATATTTCTGGATTAAGTTTTTAATATGTGGGTTTTGTGCTCTCTTCACATTAGAGAAAAGAAATTACGTGCAATGTAAAAGATCATATTAATATGCTTATCGCAAAAAAAGGTGGAGAGATGACATGCATCATAAGCACCACCAGAAAATTTATCAGGGAGTAAAGAGGCAATGTTGCTACTAAAAGTTTCGTTTTTTCTAAAATGTAGGTGAAACGTTTTTCCTTTTTCCATTTATACGCGATAAAAATGTAAAAATTGGGAGTTAAAATCGGGAATAGTAATCTTCCTGACATTCAGGAAAGCCTTAAATGAAGCAGTTCGTAGAAACAAACTATAAGTGGAAAATGACTTTCATCATTACAAACCGAAACACCAACTAAGTTTGGTTAAAAATATATGCAAAAGCAAAATCTATGTTTCTAATTGTAAGTTTGTAAAATAAATCAGTTTGAAATTGCTACTCAAGCTACTAACGCATGAAAATTTGCGTAGCTTTAGAATGAATAATTGAATCTCCCCTGTGTGCGGTGTTACTGTAAGTTATGTAACAAAAGTAAAAAAGTGCGGGAAACTAAGGCCACTATTGACAAGCTATGGAATGTCTACTTTTCCAAAGAACGATGGTCATGCATTTGACCGTTCTCAGTTTTATTCAGTGGTGGTTTTAGGCCTGGGCAGGGAGGGCAGCTGTCTCCCAATTGTTTCTGACATCTGAAGTTAAATTCCTTTAATGTTATATTTTTACACTTCTGTGTATGCCTTACCCCCTCCCCCGCAGATTATGAGGCCTAAAACCACTACTGGCTTTAATTTTTAAAAAAAAGGCTCATTCGAATGAGTATTTAAAAAATCTAGTGCGAGTTTTATGTTTCGCCCGTCGAGTAAAAATTATGAAAAACCATTGAAAGGTTATTTATATAGCTTTCTTGTCTCAGAGACCATATTGGCATGCAGCCGTATATCATTCGTCCCTAAACATAAATTTAGTCAATAAAAATGAAGTGTTGGCATAGACAGTTTATCCAAGCTTACTGCTGTGGATGCATATACTGCTACTACTACTGCTACTAACAACTCACCGCAGCACCAAGCCGTCTGAGGCCAACAGCTACGCACGCTCCGCCTCCATCCCAATCCATTCAAAGTCTTCCTTTTACACTCTCCCAGGAAGTTCCTATTTCCTTTAAATCTTTCTTTATGAGTCATCCCACCCGAGACGAGGACGACCTGCTTTCTAATTAGCCCCTGCCGGTTGGCCGAAAAGGACAATCTTTGACAATCTGTCATCCTTCGCTAGCACAACATACCCTAGCATCTCAACCTTTCTTTTATTATAGACCTAGAAAGTGGGATTGAACCACATTTTTCGTACAGCCTACTGTTTGAAATACGGTCAGTCAGTCGGCATATATATAGTAATAGTAATAGCCAGTAGTAATAGCATGTATATATACATATAAATGTATATATATAGGATGAAGCGTTTACTATAAATACTACAGAGAGAAAAAGCTCTTATTACGGAGACAATAGTTATTTTCGGACAATTATTGTAGATTTTGAATACCAAACATGCTAAATGAGCTTAATTTTAATCGAAGTTATCACAAGAAGTATGTATAGACGAATTTATCGACAAGAAGTATGTAATAGTATTACAGAATATAGAATTTATGTATTACATACTTTTTGTCTGTGGGCGTTACTCTGCAATCGTTATATTTGGTTTGAAGTTTAATCTGTTTAAGGTGTAAGTAGCCCCCATTACGATTGGAGTAACCCTGGTTAGGGTTTAAAAACAAACATACATTTTAACATTTAAACTTTAAATAAACAGAAGTTATTCCTTTTGTGAGAGGGTTTCATCCTCCGTAACTCTTGCTCTTTACGCTAAAGTTGCAATTTTGCCCCCGATACCTTAAGAGTCATTAATTAAACACATGGGCAATTTGAATGGAATAAAAAGTATTCCTCACATTATCTCAAGAATGGAAGATCTGATGCGTATACCTTTGTCTTAAACAATATCGTTTTCCGTTGACATGTCTTAAGACAGTTGTTTTACAGTTGTGTTAGACACATTGTTTTACTCATAAATGATTTCAGCATGTCACTATACAACTTTAGCACAAAGACCTCGGGTTGAAGAGGAAACGGCCCCTTATAGAGGAATATTTTCTGTTCGCTCAAGTTCTAATGTCGCTCTTTTCTTTCATTTCAATTTTTGTTTTGTTTAATCAAACTGAGAGTATCGGCATATACTCTATGGTCCGGTGATTTGCCTAAACTTGTTCCTTTTAGAAGATGTAGCGTAAATTTTAAATAGCAGAATGAAGAACAAATATTCACCCCAAACAAATATTCAGTTTGCAGATGATATAGTCCTATGGTCTACCTCAAATGATTTTGAACAAGCCCAATCCAAGTTACAAAAGTCGCTTTATGCCTTTTGAATGTTTCTCCAACAATTCATGCCTACCCACCGCCCCATCAAAATCAGCTATAGTACAGTTTCATAACAGGAGAAATCCCCAATCTGCCCTACTAACCCTAAATGGTGTTGTCATCCAAGAGCAACAACACATCAAATATCTTGGCTCACTCTAGACCAAAAACTAACCTTCAGGCTCCACATTGAAAATTTGAGAATAAAATGCCTCAGAAAATGCGTATCTTACAAAGGCTACTCAATAGGCTACGCCTTGGGTTGCCATGAAAAAACTCTAATAAATTTCTATAAGACTTATATTAGATCTCAGATTGATTATGGACTAATTGTATATGGCTCATGCTCAAATACCCTACTAGGCAGTCTGGAGACTGTCCAGAATACTATGATCCGTGCTATACTTGCCTCAGGAATCACACCAAAACCAACTTCCTCCTCAGTGAAGTGGTCTCACCTCTATTGCCATGCGTAGAGACATTCTACTTGCCCGCTACTTTACAAAAATTGAAGGTAACAGTTCCCATAGATTACATGACTGGCTAAGAAACCCTGGAGCTTTTAGGGGCCTTGCACGGGAATTTGCAACCACCCAAATGACCTACCCCATACCTTCATCTTCTTTATTTCAAATTTACCCCCGGATACCTTCCTGGCTAACCTCCACCCAGAAGTGAACCTTTTGTTTGCGCCAGCTATTAAAACAGACCTTTCCCTTGCCTATGTAAAATCATTATTTCATGAATTTGAGTCTCAGAGATATATCCACCACCTCCCAATTTTTGTGGATGGCTCAAAAACAGATTCCAGGACTGCTTGTGGAGTCCACTTCCCATCTTTAGGTATAGCAGCTGCTGAAAGGCTCCAAAATGATGTGAGTATCATGACAGCTGAAATAGCTGCCATCAACATTGCATTGGAAACCATTATAAAGATGCCAAACCCCCCAAGAAACACCCCGCTTATAATTTATTCAGACTCAAAATCAGCCCTTGCCTCAATATCACCAGAACATTCAGAGTACCCAGACAATGATACCTCCACCACTCTTGTACTATTGAACCAACTACTTAAACAAGGTATATCCACAAAATTCCAGTACATCCCAGGTCACATGGGTATAAAGGGAACCACAAGGCAGATGAAATAGCTAAATCTGCCCTTCAGCTTGAAATAATTTCTGGAAGACCTATCCCAGTAAGAGATGTAAACCATTGGCGCCTAAAAATTTATCTAGCAAACCAATGTCCACCAAACCTTTCTCCATTTACATCCCGGAAAGACTCAAAGATGTACCACAGAATACGATCAAATGCTACTGGCCTTAACAGCCAAACTTATCTCTATCGGAACACAACCATTCCAACAGTAATGAGCCCTCTTTGCCGCCTATGTCAAACCTATGATGAGACCATCAACCATGTTCTTTTTGGTTGCCCTGTGGCAACTCTCAGCCATAAAAAAGAATGGCTAACTTTATCTGCTATACTCAAGCGCCTCAAGCTAACCCCTAATATTGACCAACTAACACAAAGGAGACACTCTTCAACTGATGATGCTGAATTGTTCAAAGCTGTCTTTAACTGCCTAAATATAGGTGGTTTCATCAATGATGTATAAAGCCTATTATTGAATAATAATAGTCTAATCTCTATATTTGATTTCCCAGGACACCCCTGACATAATCATACAATACGAAAAAGGTTAAATGGATTCATCCGAAGCCTATAATTGAAGAAGAAGAAGAAGAAGAAGAAGAAGGAAAATGGTCAATAGTAAAAGCTGAAATTCATTTTTTTTTTGGACATGGCTCAAAGGGGCTGAACTGAAGCTCCATAGCCCCGCTGGAGGAGAACCTGCTATCTATGCTTGGCCATTAAATTTTGGTCATGGAAAGGTCTGTATAGATTGACTTGGTGGCTTTTGACAACAAAAAAAAACTGATCATAGGCCTAGGCGAGTGGTGAAAAATATTATGTTATTTTAAAGAGGTAAATTTAAGTTTTAATTTTATATTCTGTTGCTACATGACAGATAAATACAATTGTATGTCACTCAATTCTATTTCCCAATCTGATAACCTTAGCCTAATTGCAACCTTTACAGTGTTGGATTCAGGATGAGATTATGATTTTAAATGTATGGCTATTTCTTAGCTATGGCAAAATTCTACTTTAGCTGCTTTTGGCTATCTTGGAAAGTGGTTAGGTTAGGAAAATGAAACTTTCAAGGGGTAAATAGCCTATCTACCAAATGATATTATTGACTTATGCATAAAGTTAATATCACATCAATGCCTTTTTTTATGCTGATTACAAATATAATAAATCATTTCTATTGGAAATGAATTCCCCCCCCCCCTATATATGCCAATTCAGGGTATATATTTCTATGTTACGGGGGTGGGGGTAAAGTTTAAACTTACTCCCATTTACATCAGAAAAAAAATTTTCCCCACCCCCCTAATGTAGAAATATATACCCTGAATTTGCATATATAGGGGGGGGGGCTGAAATTCATTTCCAATAGAAATGATTATTATATTTTTAATCAGCATAAAAAAAGGCATTGATTGGTATATTCACTTTATGTGCAAGTCAATAATATGATTTGGTAGATATTTACCTTTCAGGGATAGGTCTACAGGCTAAAATATGTCCTGGGAAGGTATGTTTGAAGTACCTGGCTCCACTCCCCCCCTCTAGAGGGTCCTAAAATTGCCTACATAATAGGTCCATACCTATTGAAATATTACAAAACAACATTTTGCCTTAATTTTCAGTTATTAGTTTCTTTTTCTCTGGCTTTAGTTCTGAAAATGCTATTCCTGTTATTTGAGTAGAATTTTCAGCTGTAGCCTATCAATGTTTTTTTTTCAAAATTTTGGAAATATATTTACATATCTCTAAAATCTTATTAATTAAAATTAAGCAAAGTTGTGAAGCTGAAAATTTTTGTTGTGCTTCATTTAAGTAGAAGATCTGTTTTGCAAGGTTTCAAATTTATAACACTCAGATTTTTAAAGGTCAGGACCTTTTAGAAAGAGAAGGAGTAGAGGTATGTCCTTCAAAATAGCCTACCTTCTTGGGGCATACTTTAGCCTGTTAATCCAAACCCTGAAATTTTTGTTTTCCTAACCTGACCCCTTTCCAAGATAGTCAAAGTAGAATTTTACACTTACCTATTCTTTTCAGAGCCATTCCTAGGGTCAGTGTTGCCCTGGAAAAACTTAGTTACATTGCAACTAAAATACAAGCAAAAAAGTCCAATCAAAGTGGGAATTTTCCCAGCTGCAGTGCCCATGGCATCTGGTCCAGTTGCCCTCTAAGAATGACTTTGATCTCATAATGAGTTTGCCTGATTTTTATTTCTGCCTCTTCTATGGATAGATCAATTCAATAGAGGCTATATTAAAAAAGACTTTGCATTTTTTATAGATACAGGGACAATCAGAGATCCTAGAATAAGGGTCTGGTTTGATCTTTGCAGGATTGCAGCAAATACAGATAGGAAAAATAAATCTATGGATCCATATTGGCCAGAAAGCTATTTCAAAATTCACTTTTGCAAGTGAGAAAAATTACTTTTCTAATTGCCATGGAGCATTTTCTTGTCAGAGGTAGCCCATCATTTTTTCTTGATTGATACCATATGGTAATCAGAGTACCTTTTCTAGAGAAAGATAAGGGGGAAGAGATACTCAATATGTCTTTCTTGATGGAGGATCATACAGGGATTCAACACAAGAAGAATTTGGGGCTGTTTCAGATCAAATTAGGACCTGAGTTTAATTTCTTGGTCTGGGATTTCCATTATAAAATAACCAAGGAAAATACAAGAAACTCACTAGAGAGCTCACCCTGGGCATGAGAGAGTTCTACTAGGACCTTGTCTCCTTTGTTGAAAGTCAGGAACTTCTGACTTTAATGCTTCCAAAAAAAATTAATAAATTGGTAACAAAGTGTCAGATTTTTGAATCTGTTGCAAATTGATGGATTTACTTGTATTTAAAATGTTTTTTATATTTGATAAATTTTCCATCTATATGTTTAAATTTCAGTATTTTCTATTCTAAGTTATCATTAGCCAGCACTGTTTCAAAAAGGTGGCATCAAAAAAGGGTTTTCTTATATAGTCAGTTATGTAATAATTTCTGATACCACACTGGCTAATCATGATAAAACCAAAAAAATGGTAAAAAAAGAGAAAAAACAAGGATTATACAAGCCAGTGAAAAAAAATTTTTCACTGGCTTGTATAATCCTTGTTTTTCTCTTTTTTTACTATTTTTTTTGTTTTGTCAGTTACATAGTACAAATACAATTAGAGGGGAGAAGAAGGGAGCCTTTTCTCAATTAGACATAATTAAAAAAGCATATTATTAAATACAACATGATAATCCTTCTTAAATCATTATAATTATGTTTCCAAAACCTAAGTCAAAGATAAGTCACAAACTGTAAATGTGTTCAAGAAAGGAGTTGATCATGACTGGGCCAATGCAGAGTGCAGGCCAACCTGGGATGCCAAACCATATTCATGTCACACCACCAGTGAGATGTTCTACAGTAGACTCATCACCACCTTATTTTGCTGGACATGTGATTTAAGGTAATATGAAGAATCAAAGCAAAATTAAGGAATTATCTTTCAGATTTTTTTCCAAACTAATCATCATGCAAAAAAAGCACTGATTCGACAAGGGAATTGAAACAAAAAATTGTAAAACAGTAATATTCTAAAGGCCTCTAGAAAATCATAATTTTTGAAACTTTAAACATTTCACAAAATTGGGAAATTTGGTCAATTTTGTAAAAAAACAACAAGAAAAATTATTTGTGGTAAGTAAAGACCCCTAACTCTGCATTGTCATTCACCAGTGTAAAAAACAATCATTTCAGAAGACATGAATAGTCCATCTAAACTAGTTGTTTTCCTCTATATCTTACAGAAGAGCAAGTTACTTGTAGCTGGAGTTTCATGCAGTGTTTTGTAGACAAAATGCCAATAAATCAGCCTATTAGAAGCCCTACTTTCCCATGCTAAATTGAAAAAAAGAAATAGTTTCCTTGAACTCTCATTGACTGATTTGGCTTATGTTTTGTATGTAAAACACAAAAATCATAATGTGGCTGTAGTTAGTCAATGGTTACACTAAAAAATTCTTGTATTGAATAAAATATGTAGATTAACTCTCTTTAAATAAAAGAAGGTTAAATCATGAAACTAAGTAAGAATTATCTAAAAAACTAAAAATTACCATTGCAGCTTTTGCTCTTTTCACTTTGATATTATTTTGAGCATGTGTAGAATTTTTTTCAAAGGTGAGGGAGGGGGAGGAGAATGATTCCCCCTATAGTCTTTTCCAGAGTTAAGAAACTAAATAGAATATGCACAGTTTAGTTTTTCTTTACTATTAAGCCATGCTTACCATCTGTTTGTCATTATCATGGTGACTAGACATCCATCACTGGAATTTTCATGAAGTAGGCAATGTTCAGGAACTTCTTGTCTCTTCAATGAGTTTCTAGACAAGTGAAGATTATTAACACAGAAAAAAGAAACAAAAAGTCTATATACCCATTGAACAGATCCAGCATTGGACCTTGCTTTTCTCCAGAGTGCAAATTAAGGTAATTAAGATATACCCTATGTTAATGCTTGCTGTTTAAGTAAAGTTGAATACTTATTTAGTGTTAATGCAAGTTTACTTTAATCTGAGGTGAAATGTTATTTGAATCTTTTAGTATTAAGTTATTGCAAATTGGGCTTATAGAAATACCTCCAGGATCTCAATTTATATATTTTTTAAATCTCAATTGCCTCTCTAAAAGACTGTGGTAAGCTATTTACAGTAGATATTGAAGTTGCCTCTCAAAAAGAATATATGATCTGGTTTTTAAAAATGTGGAGGACTAAATCAAAATACAATATGAGAGTGTAGATTGTCAAAAGAATACAGTACCAACAATGTTTTATTAACAGATTAGAGCATTAAATTTAAACTTTCAGGGTATGTTGAGATGGATTTTAAACTAACCAAAAGACACAATGAACATGTAACTACTACTGCTATTACAATTACTGCTACTAGCAAGACTAATCATATACCTTAAATTGCCTTAAACTGCATGTCTAGTAAGATAAGGTGGTGTTGGACCTCCTGTAGAAAATCTTGCTGGTGGTGTTTCTAGGTTGTGAACTGTATTCCCAGTTCAGCCTCTGTTGGCTTAGTCTTGATTGACTCTTTTCTGACTTGCTTCTAGGGTTTGAGACTGGATAGTGGCTTCAAATAGACTGAGAAGAACTGTTTGCACTCTTGCTTGATGCAATGGGTGGCCTGCAGATTCTTAGTGTGTCCTCTTGTGGTGTTTGAGAGGGATGGGTAAAAATTTCATATAAGAGGTCATTTTCTAGCAACTTACAGTTGTTATTACATCTCCTCTTTTCTGCTTTATACTAAAGCAGAGAGTTGAGTGAATTGAGACATTCATTGTAGGATTTGTCTTGCAATGCAGGGATAAGCTTTGTCACCCTTCTTTGAACACTCAAGTACCTTAACATCCATCTTATAATGGGGCGAACGCTAGGGTTTATGCCAAATGTTAGGTGAGGATGGGCCTTGGCTTTATATAGTTTCATAATCAAACATGTCTTCTTGGTGGTGAATGTTCATTTTATGAGCCCATGGGCTTGGTTTGCTTGTGAAACTTGAGCTTGTATGTGGCAGTGAAACTTTTACTCATTGTCAATAATGACCCCAGGTCCTTCTCCTCAATGACTGCTCAAACTTTCAGTGC
>CM051268.1:48048333-48258333 GCA_027921565.1 Artemia sinica | reverse complement strand
ATGAGCTACATTAAACCAAAGACAAGCAGAAATAAAGTAAGATAATTTTCTAAGCATAAAACTAACATAAATCACTAACATATCAATAAATAAAGAAAAAAAAAATTATAGTAAATAACTGAATCAATCTCAAATGAGCAGAAACCAAGAGGAGTAGGGCTGATACCCCTCACGTCTTCTAAAGACTACTACATAATTAATCCTTTGCTGAAAACAAAAGGATTTTAAATATTTTCCCTTTTTTGACTTACTTGACTTATGTTCCATCCATCCTTGAAGGTCGTTTTGGGGCCTCTTCTTAAACCAGTTCATTGATATGCCTCCTGTAGGTGCTTCTGTTGTTGACCAGGCGGCAGAGTTGTGGCAGGTTGTAGGGTGAGAAGTTTTCTTTCCATCTCTTCAGAGGGCAAGAACCATGTACTTGTCCATTGAAGGTTATCTTTGGGAGACGAGTGCTAGCCATGCGCTGGGTATGTCCAAGCCATTTGAGTTGTTGTAGTTTTATTTTGTCCAATATTGTAAATTTGACTTTCAGATTATGGAGAAGCTTGGAGTTGGAGATTCTGTTGTGGTAGGTGATACCAGCAATGCATCATAGGGATTTGGTTTCAAAGCCAGCTAGGCGGCATTGATTGTCTGTTTTAAGCATCCAGGATTCACAGGCATAGATGGTGATCAGAATAATGATTGAGTAGAAGAGTCTCGTTTTGAGAGTTGTTGTTAAGTTCTTTTTCCTCCAGATGGGCATCAGAGCTTTAAAACTGGAGATTGCAAGTGTCAGGCATCTCTTGATGTCTTTGAGTTGGTTGTTATCAGAAGTAAGTAAGCTTCCAAGGTAGGTGAAGCCATCCACCCACTCAATGGTATCTTCACTAAGCTGAAGGCTGAGATTTACCTGTGAATTGAGCTTGCGTGAGCAGTGCATGGCTTTCGTTTTTGAGGTGTTGATGGCCATCCCAAAGAGGCTGGTAGACGAGTGAACACTGTTAGCCTGAGATTGTAGATCTTGAAGGGACTCAGCTAATAGGTCTATGTCATCAGCATATGCTAGTTTGTCTATCACCACTCCTCTGACAAGGGCGCCGGGTGGGTTATCTGTGAGTGAAAGGACTGCAGTTAGGAAGAGATTGAACAGCTCGAGTGATATTAGGCAACCTTGAAGCACTCCGGTAGAGGTTTTGAAGCTCTTGGTAAGTCCTTCTCCAGTCATGACATGGCTTCTGAACTTCTTATTCATGTCTTTGATCAGCAAGATCAGGTTGGATGGGATGCCAAAGTGAAGAAGGATGTGCCATAGACCTTCTCTCCATATGCAATCAAAAGCTTGTTTAAAGTCTATGAAAGGTGGTAGATGCTGCAGCCAAGTTTGCTATACTTTACCATGATCTGTCAAACAGTGAATATCTGATCAATTGTTGATCTATTAGGTTGGAAGCCAGCTTGGTATTCCGGAATGACCATTGAGGAAATGGCTCGTATACACCCGAGCATGACTGTTGTGAGGATTTTTGCTGCATGGGTGTTAAGACTTATTAGGCGGTAGTTATTGCAGACAGCTTTAGAGCCTTTCTTATGCAGGGGGATTATCGTGGCTTTGCACCAGGGTGAGGAGAAGTGACATTTTCCCAAGCAGCTGTGGCAATTTTGTGGTAAAGGTCAAGGAGTGGTTTGCAGTTTACTTTCAGTAGTTCAGGCTTGATTCCATCAGGGCCGGCAGCTTTGTTTGTTCTCAAGTCTCTGATAGCTGCTTCTATTTCAGAGTGAAGAGGGGGAGGACTTGGGTCAGTAGAGGTTATGGGGAAAGTGTCGAGAATTGTTGGGTCTGAGTAGTATTTATATCTGAGTATATGTCAGTATATCTGAGAAGATATACTGAGTAGTATATCTTCAGTAGTATTTCTACTGGAGACGGTTGCTGTATATGTGACCAAAATATCTGGACTTTTGTACCTGTTTTTTCACTGTCTAAATAAATGAATTTATCCCCATTTGAAAGTTTATTTGTTCATGTTAAAACTTGCAACGCCTACCCCCTGGGCTCTGGGGGGTTGTGTTGACACTGGAATTTTTGTTATCTAATTTTTGAACAATTTTTAAAACTGGCTACATCAAAATTTGTTGTGGATGGGTTTAGTGAAAAAAGAGAGTAGGGGGGAGGGGGGGGGGTTAGTTGCCCTTAAATCTCTTGATTCTTAAAAAGTGAACTAGAACTTTCAATTTCCAATCAAATGAGCCCTCTATGAAGTTTATACAAGCATCCTTTCATAAGAACCAGACATGCCCTCAGGGCATAACTTAAAACGCCTTCTCCCGGGCCCTGGGGGGGGGGTGTATTGACACCAAAGTTATTCTTATCCAACCTTTGAACTATTTTTTTTAATAAAATGTCTCTCAAAATTTTCATCAGTTGGGTTTGGAAAAAGAAGGCGTGGGGGGGGGGGGGGGCTAGTTACCCTCGGTTCTCTTTTGTCTCTTAAAAAGTGAACTCGAACTTTCAATTTCCAGTCAAATGAGCCCTATCTGAAGTTTATACGAGTATCCCTTACATAAGAACCATATATACCCCAGGGCATAACTTACAATGCCTGCCCCCGGGCCCTAGGGGGGGGGGTTGACACCTGAGTTTTTGTTATCTGACTTGTGAACAATTTTACCGTAATGACTGTCTCAAAATTTTTATTGGATTCACTCGGGAAAAAAGGGGCATGGGGAGGGGCTAGTTGCCCTTCAATCTCTTTTGACTCTCAAAAACTGAACTAGACCTTCCAATTTCCAATCAAATAAGCCCTCTTTGAAGTTTATACAAACATCCCTTCCATAAGAACCATATATTCCCTCAGCACATAACTCACAATGCCTGCCCCTGGGCCCTGGGGGGTTGTGTTGACACCAGAGTATGATCTTTGAACTTTTTTTTTTACAAAATATGTATCTCAAAATTTTTATTGGATGCATTTGGGAAAAAAAGGGCGTGGGGGGGGGTCTGGTTCCCCTCCGATATCTTTTGATGCTTAAAAAGTGAACCAGAATTTGCAATTTCCAATCAAATTAGCCCTCTCTGAAGTTTATGTGAGCATTACTTCCATAACAACCATATATTCTCCCAGGGCATAACTTATAGCCTTTGCCCTGAAGACCTTGGGAGGGAGGGGGGAGTGTCATGCTCAAAGATATAATTTCCAGAACTTTCAACTATGTTGAACAAAATGGCTGTCTCAACAGTTTGATTGGATGTGTTTGGGGAAATGGTGGGCATGGAAGGGGTGTTAGTTGCCTTCCAATTTAATCTCTTTTCGTTTTGGGTTTCAATTATTCTTTAATAGTAATTTCTGGTCATTTTGAGTTTGAATTTTAACAGGTATTTATATCTGCTCAGCTTAAGTTTAAAATGGACTTTATTTTTCTTTGAAAAACTTATTTTTCGTAATTTTTTTTTTAATTAATAAAAAAAAACCCTTTGAAGTTTATACAATGATACTTTCTATATTATTTGAAAAAAACTACGTTTTCTAAAGAGTTAAAGAGGCTGAGTCACAAGTTCGAACCTTAAAACGTACAGGGATTAGGAGGTGCAGTTGGGGGGCTGTTGCCCTCCAAACCCCCGCTTCCGCATATGAAAGGGCTGTGCCCTCCTCAACGCCTCGCTCTTTAAGCTAAATTTTTTATTGTTTAAAAAAAGAGTTGTGAGAAAGTCAAACTTTAGCGTAAAGAGCGAGGCGTTGAGGAGGGCACAGCCCCTTTCATATACGGAAGCGGGGGTTTGGGGGGCGGCAGCCCCCCAACTGCACCTCCTAATCCCTGTACGTTTTAAGGTTCGAACTTGTGACTCAGCCTTTTTAACTCTTTAGAAAACGTAGTTTTTTTCAAATAATTTCTGCACGTTTTTGTACAGTTTATTACTTATTATTGCTTGACTAACTGTTAGCTGATCTTTTCAGGAGTTAAAGATGGGGGGCTGCCGCCTCCCAAACCCCCCGCTTTTGAAGATTCTTGTGTTAAGGCTTTTAATTCCTGAATACTCAAATCAAATGCACAGTAAGATTTTCTTTTTTCAACTTTTCTTCGAGCATGCGGGTATACGGCATGTTATCAAAGCAGTGGAGACTTACCTGTAACCTGAAGGCCGACTGTGATATTCTTCTAGAGACGCCTATTGAGCCGAAGGATTTAATAGATTGGATTTAAAAAAGAAACTGAGTTTCTTTTTTAAACTTTAAATTCAGTATATAAAAAATTTTCTCTGACAGGGAATCGAACCCGGATCTTCTGCCTGACAGTCAGGAACAGTGACCATTGTACCACAGAGACACTTGTTTATATTATTTTAGTCTCTCGTATCTATTTTTGACGCAAGCAAATCCCCACAAAACTTGATATTTGGTTTTTGGAAAATAGGGAAGGAAGGATCGGATTGAGCTGAAATTTTGAGGATAAGCTCCCAGGCCCCAGGAAAGCTTATCCTCTAAATTTCAGCCCGATCGGAAAACGTTAAAGGGGGGCTGTGGTGGGAAAAATTAACATGGGCTCTTATAGGACAACGAGGTTTTTCGTAAATGTAAATTCGGGGGATAATTTGCCTGACTGTCAGGCAGAAGATCCGGGTTGATTCCCTGTCAGAGAAAATTTTTTATATACTGAATTTAAAGTTTAAAAAAGAAACTCAGTTTCTTTTTTAAATCCAATCTATTAAATCCTTCGGCTCAATAGGCGTCTCCAGAAGAATATCACAGTCGGCCTTCAGGTTACAGGTAAGTCTCCACTGCTTTGATAACATGCCGTATACCCGCATGCTCGAAGAAAAGTTGAAAAAAGAAAATCTTACTGTGCATTTGATTTGAGTATTCAGGAATTAAAAGCCTTAACACAAGAATCTTCAAAAGCGGGGGGTTTGGGAGGCGGCAGCCCCCCATCTTTAACTCCTGAAAAGATCAGCTAACAGTTAGTCAAGCAATATAAGTAATAAATTGTACAAAAACGTGCAGAAATTATTTGAAAAAAACTACGTTTTCTAAAGAGTTAAAAAGGCTGAGTCACAAGTTCGAACCTTAAAACATACAGGGATTAGGAGGTGCAGTTAGGGGGCTGCCGCCCCCCAAACCCCCGCTTCCGCATATGAAAGGGGCTGTGCCCTCCTCAACGCCTCGCTCTTTAAGCTAAATTTTTTATTGTTTAAAAAAAGAGTTGTGAGAAAGTCAAACTTTAGCGTAAAGAGCGAGGCGTTGAGGAGGGCACAGCCCCTTTCATATACGGAAGCGGGGGTGCAGTTAGGGGGCTGCCGCCCCCCAACTGCACCTCCTAATCCCTGTACGTTTTAAGGTTCGAACTTGTGACTCAGCCTTTTTAACTCTTTAGAAAACGTAGTTTTTTTCAAATAATTTCTGCACGTTTTTGTACAGTTTATTACTTATTATTGCTTGACTAACTGTTAGCTGATCTTTTCAGTAGTTAAAGATGGGGGGCTGCCGCCTCCCAAACCCCCCTCTTTTGAAGATTCTTGTGTTAAGGCTTTTAATTCCTGAATACTCAAATCAAATGCACAGTAAGATTTTCTTTTTTCAACTTTTCTTCGAGCATGCGGGTATACGGCATGTTATCAAAGCAGTGGAGACTTACCTGTAACCTGAAGGCCGACTGTGATATTCTTCTGGAGACGCCTGTTGAGCCGAAGGATTTAATAGATTGGATTTAAAAAGAAACTGAGTTTCTTTTTTAAACTTTAAATTCAGTATATAAAAAATTTTCTCTGACAGGGAATCGAACCCGGATCTTCTGCCTGACAGTCAGGAACAGTGACCATTGTACCACAGAGACACTTGTTTATATTATTTTAGTCTCTCGTATCTATTTTTGACGCAAGCAAATCCCCACAAAACTTGATATTTGGTTTTTGGAAAATAGGGAAGGAAGGATCGGATTGAGCTGAAATTTTGAGGATAAGCTCCCAGGCCCCAGGAAAGCTTATCCTCTAAATTTCAGACCGATCGGACAACGTTAAAGGGGGGCTGTGGTGGGAAAAATTAACATGGGCTCTTATAGGACAACGAGGTTTTTCGTATTTATAAATTTGGGGATAATTTTTTTCGGTCTGAAAATATCAAAAGGCCCTAACAGGTCGAATTTCGCTTCGAATGAGTCCTCATTCACCCGGATCCGTTGCCAACTGTGGCCTGTAGGCGTGGCTGATAAAAAAAAGAGAAATGAACATTAAGTGGCTATATTTGTTTTTTTGGAAAACAGGGAAGGAGTGATCGGATTGAGCTGAAATTTCGAGGATAAGCTCCCGGGCCCTAGGAAAGCTTAACCTCTAAATTTCAGCCCAATCGGACAACGTTAAAGGGGGGCTGTGGTCGGAGGGTCGAAACTTCCGGCCCACTTTTACCCATGAAGATAAAGTCGGAGGGGGGTGAAATTTTGCACGTTTCTTAGTTGGAGCTTGGGCTACAAAATGCGATCACTGCTGTCTCTCTGTTACCGCTAGGACCGGAAATCGCTTAACATTGTGGTGGGTCGCCTCTTTAAAGAGGCACAAGTGTGCCTTCTTGATGAAGTGCCTCTTTGAAAAAAATCTAAAAAACTTAATTTTGATAAAAAACTGAATTTTGATAAAAACAATTTTTGCCGGTTCAGGGTGTAAGAATAGGTTTAGAAATTAATGATAATTTGACTAAGTCATTAAGATTAGGAATAAGTGAAGGTGAAGAGGATGTGTTGGGTGACGAGAAAATTGATCAATTGGGCTGCTTATCTTACCTAGGTAGTATTATTAGTAAAGACGGTGCATGCAGAAAATATGTTGAAAGTAGAATAGCCAAGGCCCAGGGTGTTTTTTCACAGTTCAAAAAAGGTTTGGAAGAATAGGAAGATAAACCTGGCACCAAGATTAGAATATTGGAAGCTACAATGATGACACTCGTCAAGTATGGTTCTGAAGCGCGGGAGCCCAAAAAAAACGGAGGAGGATTTGCTAGATGTTTTCCAGAGAAATAGCCTACGAATTGGTATGGGTACCCGACTGACTGACCGTATCTCAAACAGTAAGCTGCACGTAAAATGTGGTTATATCCCGCTTTCTAGGCCTATAATTAGAGAAAGTTTGAGATGGGCAAGACAGGTTCTGCAGATGAAGGATGACAGATTGTCGTTGTCAGCCAACCATCTAGGGCCAAACGAAAAGCAGGTCGTCACGAATGGAGTGAGAGGATGTTGTAAAGAAAGATTTAAGAGAAATAAGAACTTGTTGCAAGTTAAAAGTGTGGTTTATTTTCATGAAAAGAATAAACCTGCCAAGGTCTATCAAAATCTGAGATAATGCATTTGTGACCTGTTAGATCTTATGCGAATTGAACCTGGAGATAATTGAAAAATACAGTCTTTTTTAGAGGGAGCGGGTTCTTGTGCCAAACTGACCACCTTTCAGGCTCCCTCTTTGTGAGAAAGTGTGACCTTGTCCAAAAGGTTTCATATTTTTTTTTTAAATATTATAAAAAAATTCCTCTTTTTGGATCTTTAAGGATATGGAAGTAACTGATGCCCCTCCCCTTTTCCCTCTTGTAAGTGACTTTGCTTTCTTGTGCTTTCTTTAGAAGTATCTCCTGGTCCTGCAACCGAATGCTTTGTTTATGTATCATGACAAACTTGGATTGTTTATTGAAGGCTGCAAGTAAAGGACATATGTTTTAAACCAAATTGGCAGCAATCTCAAGAGTGTGAACAATTAAAAATTAATCAAGCACTTTCCACCAGTAACGGTTTTAGGCCTCATAAACTGGGGGGGGGACATGGTATACAAAAATAGTTTTATAGTCAATTAAGTACCTAAATAGGAACGTAAAAATGTAAAATAAAAGGGATTTAACGTCTGAAAACTGGGGGAGGGGCATCTACCCCCCTCCCTGCCCAGGCATAGAACCACAACTGCTTTCCACTCAAGTAAATAAGAAGAGTTTGCAGATTGTGCTAAAGAGAAGCTATTTTCTGGATTTTCCAATTTTTATGATGGTTTCATATTCTACTTTAATTAACAGGACAAGATTGATGGAGCCCTGGAAATTGTTGACACAATCAAACTTGTATGTGAAGATTTTCCTGAGATGAAATATGCAATGGAAAACAATATATTGAGTGACTATGATACAAAGAGGCAAGTTTTGTTTTTGTTTTTTGGTCAAATTTCATGTATTCATTTTTTCTGTTTGTTTTGTTTCTCTCCTTCCTGTCTGATTTCTGAGTGCATTGTAATTGAAGTAAGTCATACAAAAACAGTAAGAGAAGGTATTCCACAAGTACTTTGATGAGTCCCCTGTGAGATCACGACAGTGGAACCATTCTTTGTGTTTCATTTTATGAATTACTTTCCTGAAGTTACATAGAGTTAAAGTTGTTTAACCTATATTATATTTTAATTTACAGTTGAGCATAGCTTCTAGTATGTTTAAGTAATCTATTGGAAGGACTAGAAGTATCGTTCTCAACTAGCCAGTCTATTGAAACTGAGCAGTTTGAACCATAATTTTTTTAAATTTTAGTTTCACAGCTTGCTGCTGTAAATGGAAAAAGAAATTCCAAGAAGAAATGCATTCTATGCTGAAAAGTTTTTCCTTTCTCTTCTTTAGAAGATATGTTCACTGAGGGGGGGGGGGCAAAACTATCACAAGGTCCAAGTATTTGCCGAGGGAAATGTAACATTTTTGTTTATTACCAAAATGGCATTTCATTTTTTTTTAATCTAACACATAGTCAGAACGTTTTTATATCAGTGTTTTCCTATTGCTTCTTGTGTCTACTGAATTGAACATTTAAGCTTCCTTAAATAATTGCCGGCGACTTAGACTCAAATACAAAAGTTTCCTTTTACTGCAGAAGTTTGTGAAGTTTATGATTTGCTTACACAACAGATGGCTCACAAACTACATGGACCGCATCTTTGACTAAGCTTACTCAATGCATTTCAACACATCCTCATGTTCATTAATCTGCCGTCCAAATATGACTTCTGATAAGTAGTGACCAAAAATTTCCTTTTTCTTGTAATTTTGAGTGGCTCTTCTAGGACAGATTCCTGGATTTTGTAAATCAAAAACAGGAAAAACTCGAGATTCATAATGAGACAATAAAGGTCGTTTTGCTTTGAAATTTTTTAGATTGAATAAAGAAATAAAAAAAATTAAAAATTCGAATGTCTCTCAAAAATACAGCCATTCATCTGGGTTAAAGAAAAAGTAGGGCGTCTCAATGTTGAAATAATTAAAATCTAAATTCCATAATATGATGGTAGTTTTTGTTTATATGCCCTTATTCTTTGTCTTTATACATGATGATTGATATCTTATTTTTCGTCCAGTTATGAGAGCATGAAGCAGTTGGTGGATAAATACAATCGCGCTATGGACAGCATTCTCCAGCTTGAAAAAGGAACAGCAAAACCAGCGCAAAGATTGAGCCAACGAGCGTCTAGAGCATTACTAAAACACATTTTACAGCAGGTTTATAACCAGTCAGTGACGGATCCTGAGCGGCTGAACCAGTATGAACCATTTTCTCCTGAGGTGAGACTTGAAAATAGCAATGTATTCGTTGTGTGCAAAGTTAATGGCCTTGTGGGTATATGTTCAAGTCATTGTAAAACTGACTTTTTTGTCAATTACAATACAGCCTGAGCTAAATGAATGTAAAGGTAAATTGGAGCCATTAGCCCCCCCCCCCCCACCTCCACTTCTTCCATAGTAATTACTTCGTATGCTGAATCAGCCTGGTAGCATGTACTCAATTCTGTTACTTTTGGTCTTACCAACAGTGGTACGATTTTGGTATATTACAACAATGATAGTGTTTCTAGAAGATTTAAGACCGAACTGGCCAGCCATGACAAAACAAATAAAAAATTTTAAAACAAATAAAATATTCATTTATATTATTTTAGATTTATATTCTAATTGTTTTTCGTTTTTCTTTCTTTCTCTTTTTTTTATGCTGAAGACTTTCTACGCCTTGCTGCGAAATATTTGTTTGATTATTTCTCTTCTTTTCCTTCATACTGGCCATAGACCTGTTCGTCATTTCCAGATTTATTTCTTTGTTTAATAATTGTGTTTGATAGAGATAGAAGATTCTTGGTACATTTTAAGAAATACAGTACGTTGCAATTATATTTGTATGTATGTGTGTTGAATGGATTGACTGGGTGGATATTCAGATGTATTTTCTTTTTGTTAATTTTATTTCTTTGTTCTCTTTAAAGTGGTATATCAAAGAATATTGCAAACATGTCATCAATCCTAAATTTGTTGACTCTGTTGCATTTTTACTTTCTAGTGACAATGTGACAATGGTATAGAGAAAAGATCAAAGCTTAAAGAAACCTAATTAAGGCTGATGTCTACAGGTATTGTTCGTAATTTAATATGTATAGAGACATAGATAAAATTGTCAGGATTATAATGGCGTTATATGATGAACAAATGTATGCTGTTTGAACTGATGATGGGGACTGACTGAGTGGTTCAATGTCAACTCAGGTATTCAACAGGGATGCATTCTGTCCCCAGTGCTGTTCACAATATTCATTGACTTCATCCTGTGGACGTCCAACTTCATAGGTGGCATCCAGTTGAAAGAAAGTTGTGATTTATTTGACGCAGGCTTCGCAGACGATATAACGCTCCTTTCTCACTTACAAGAGGAGCTTCAGTGCAACATAAATGAGCTCTCGAAAGTAGGGGAGCGAATAGGTTTGGTAATAAGTACGTAAAAGGCGAAATCATGCGCAATAATGTGGATAGACTACCTGCCAAGCCACTGACAGTTAAAGCAAAGAAAATTGAAGAGTTCGAGGTGTTTATAAAATAGCCGAATAACAGCTAAAATAGCCCTGACAAAACAGCTAGAAAAAAGAATTCAAGTTTTGAAAATAACTGTCTTTGCCGAATTCTCAGAATCAACTGGACGGACCAAATTACAAACTCATTCATTAGAGAGAAGACTAAACAACCGTTACTCGATAAAGTCATTCGTTACTGCTAAAATCATAAGCAGTCAGTGGTGATATTGGGGACACATGGTTAGAATGGGCAGTAATCCCTGCCTCATGATGTTTGGTGTTGGACTCCTCCAGGAGTTTGACGGCGCGGTCGACAGAAGGCCACACTTGGACGATGCCTAGAAAAAGACGCGGCGCTTTCAAGAACATCCCTTGATGAACTTTGGCCGAAGACGCTGGAGAGGTCATCGTGGAGAGGCATCGTTGCCGCCTTATCCACCGACCGGCGTGGGAAGTCTTAGTAAGTAATATATATTACGGTGAAAGACCCAAACCTGGTAAATGTCGACATTCACCGGTGAATGTCCGAAATTCTTTTTTTTCTGCTTGGATTCAATCAGCTTGGTCAGTCTTTTGCAAGGCTTGATGGCAAAGGTTAAAGTTAGGTTAGGTTAAACTAGGTTATAAACATCAGAAATGGGCTAAACATCTAACCTAGCCTGTCACCATCAAACCTTGCATAAAACTGAAAAAGCTGACTAAATCCAGGGAGAAAAAAAAGTAATTTCTTGCATTCACTGGTGAATGTGACATTCTCCAATTTCGGTCCTTCACAGTAACATTTATACTGGTAAGAAATATTGTTTCACTTCCTTCACCCTTCTACCTAATGAAAATGCTCTGTGTATTGAATATGTGGTTTTCAACATAGTCCTGCAATTCACCCATCTTATTGAGTCGAGTTAGTAAAACTCTGTCATAAAAGTTTCAATTCTGCACCACAAAAAAAAAAAAAAAAAAAAAAAAAAAAAAAAAAAAAAAAAAAAAAAAAAAAAAAAAAAAAAAAAAAAAAAAAAAAAAAAAAAAAACAGCTTGATAACTCCAAATCTTGCGCGTTTCCAGTATTGGAAAAGTATATAGGCTATAGAATCAGTATATTAAGAATAATGTTTTTCACTGTATATCTTAAACAAGGTCTGAAACCATATTTTTGTTCGTTCCATATTTTTGATATTGTTTCTGTTTTTGGTTTTATTTTTGTTTTTGAGGCTCGTCTTTTAATTTCGTCTGTGGAATTCAGTCCATGCTTGATTTTTTTTTTTTCACTTGGACCAATTGAGCTGGGGTCTTGGCTAAAATATCTGCGTTACATCATATATAATGCTAACATATTATCTCTTGGCTCGTAGTATTCAAACGTTAAAATCGGAGAAGGATATTGCTCTCTTGCTCGGTGCTCGTTGATGGAACAACATGCTGACTGTCATTGTTATTATCATAAATTAATTTCAATTTATTATGATACGCGTCTGCTTGATTAAGAAGGTAACAATAAACTACTTTCTAAAGAATTGAGCAACGAGTGTGGGAAGCTGATAGGAGAAAAGTCAAATGTGACTTTGAGAGACAGAGAAAAAAAAACAAAAAAAGCACCCTTTTTGGGTGGGTATCCGGCAAAATCATAAAATGAATAAAATATGGTTTGAGTTCTTTTTTTTTGTCAAACAGTTCGTGATCAAAAGTTACAAGTCTGAGAAAATTTTCCTTATTTTTGAAAAAGTAGGAAGCATCGCCAAAAGCCTAGGGATCTTATTAAAAATTATATTATCCATCATCAGCATATCAGAGAACCCTGATTTAGAGCTTTATAACAAAAATGTGGAATTTAAAATTTTTTGCCAAAAGAAGATCACGGATGCTTGTTTATTTGATTTTTTTTCGTTCCTCAGGGGTGGTCGTATCGAACCAATAGTTCTAGAAAATCAGGAGAAGGCTTATTCAAATGGAAATGAAAAGTACTAGTGTACTTTCTAAGTGGCTAAAAAGATTAGAGGGTAACTAGCCCCCCTCCCACGCCCCACAGACACCCGATTAAAATTTGTAGAAAATCATTTTGTTCAGAATAATTAAAAGGTCCAATAATTGTGCCTCTGGGAATGACATGACACCCCACAGCCCCTTAGGAAAGGGCTGCAAGTTATGGAATTTGCCCATTGTTTACATATAGTATTCGTTATTGGGGAATAAACGGATAATATTGGGGGGGGGATTTTTGGGGGGAAATTTTCCACGGAGGGGGATTGGGATTTCACGGCCTGAATTGAAAAACGATCAGAAATTATATAAAAAGCTACAGTAAAACTTGAACTAACAGAAACTATTCTGTAAATGAGGATTATCCCCTCCTTAATACCTTGCTTCTTACGCTAAAATTTGGCATTTTTTAAAATTGTTTTAAAACGACTACGGAAATACAATGGCGGTTCAGAAGCTTTTTTAAAGCACTAGAGAACTTTAGTGAAACGTGGAGAGATTTGGGAAACGCAACCCCCCTCATATACGGAATAATTTCTGTTTGATTAAGTGTGAATGTTGCCCCTTACCTTTAGTTGAAAAACTTGTTTTTTTTATTATTAAACTTTACACAGGTCTGAATGCAAAAGAACCACTTTTGTCGAATTCCAGAATGGGTATGTTTGTGTACAACAAACATAAGCTTATGTTCTGGATAGTCACTTATCCCAAACTGCTTCGTAGTCATGAAACATTGTTTTAAAACAATTTACTTTAAATTTATTGAGATCGAGACCAAAAATACTAGGATTTTTAATTGAAATCCAAATTTTAATAAATCAAGATTAAGATTTCTCTAAATTTCTTGTTTTGCCTGGTAGTGCTGCTCTCTCAATGGCGCTCATTAGGAAAAATATTTGTTCCCAATAAACTCATGCTAAACCGTCATATGCTCTTTTCGTATGTGGATATAATGTAAGTTCTGTATACCGATGCATGTGCACTTTGTTCTTTTTTCCTTCTTGATTTGAAATTCTAGCGGATATCATTTCTTTTTCTTTTTTAGAATTTTAGAGTTCTTTCAGAAATAACCAATTACTACATTAAAAAAAAGAAGAGAGGTGTATCTCGAACCTTCTGAAAAATGAAAATTTATATCAATGCTCGCAGAAGGTGCTAATAAAACAAGTGTGAGTAGTTGACTACGATGAACGTAGCCAGGTGTTGGGAATTCCCCTATTTTGTAATAAACTGTCTTTGTTTAGTGGGAGGAAATATTTTAATTGGACCATAATTTTTTTTTATGTGGCCTACGTCTCACTTTTGATAGTTCCGGGCTCTTACTCCTTCAGCACGATCCAATCTTAACCCTTGGATTTTATTGCGTCAAGAAGTCAGAGCCATGGACATTTTGGATTTAAATGATAATGTTCTAAATTACCTTAATTACATTTCTTATTCTTGTATATATGTTTTAGGTATATGGTGAGACCTCATATGAACTGGTATGTCAGATGATAGATAACGTTCAGCCATTAGAATCAGACACCTTTGTTGATTTGGGATCTGGCGTGGGCCAAGTTGTGCTTCAAATGGCTGCAGCAACTGGGTGCAAACGCTGTGTGGGAATTGAAAAGGCCGACGTTCCGGCAAGATATGCCGAGGCAAGTTACGTTTGATTTTTGAGCGTTTGAATTGTATGCCACCAGTTTGGGATAAATTTCAGACATGCGTCATTGGAGGTTAAAAAGGGCACTAGAACTTTTAATTTCCGTTTGAATGAACCATCCCCTGATATTCTAAGACCACTTGGTCGATACGATCACCCCTGGGAAAAAAAACACACATCCGTGATCTTTCTTCCGGCAAAAAATACAAATTCCACATTTTTGCAGATAGGAGCTTGAAACCTCTACAGTAGGGTTTCTTGATGCGCCAAATCTGATAGTGTGATTTTCATTAAGATTCTGTAAGATTTTCTGATGGTGGCATTTTCTATTAAGATTCTAGGGGGTGTTTCCCCCTTTTTTTCGAAAATAAGGCAAATTTTTTCAGGCTCGTAACCTTTGATGGGTAAGACTAAACTTAATGAAACTTATATATTGAAATCACCATAAAAATCCGATTCTTTTGATATATCTATTGGTGTCAAAATTCCTGTTTGTTAGAGTTTCGGTTACTATTGAGCCGGGTTGTTCCTTACTTACAGTTCGTTAGCATGAACTGTTTGAATGATTTACTTTTACAGAGTCAGATAAATTTGGGATCATGTAAAATAAATTTCATTTCTTTTTAAAATTTTATGCTACCTAAAAATGCCAGAGTAAATTCCAACGGCGGTGTTCCCACTTTAACCCTTAAGTAATTCTCGATTGTTCCAGAAGCGTAAGATTGATTCGAGAATTCAGAGTGAAAACTCTTTGGACTGATCAGAGTTTTTGATCAAATTCACTCTAACATACTTGTCTATTAGGGTAGTCAGTGCATGTGGCTTATTGATAGGATATTCTGATTAACCCACATATGCTGCAAGGGGTGTTTACCGATGGTGAGAATGGATGAGAATCGGAAAAAGTAGACTATTCGGAATTAACACTTAGAAAAAAAACTGAATTTGCAGATAATGCGTATTTTATATTAGTTTAAGCACACATATTTTTATTATAATTGTAGTCTTGCTGTAGCATTTTCCCATTCCAGTACTTTATTTTATTCTTTGGCATTGCCATGACCACCAAATATCAATCCATCAAAGGTGTACAGTAGGTATTTCTTGATACCCTCATGAGAATTGGTAGAGCTTCTTCTAGTTCAGGCAAACTCAATGTCTGAAAAAAATCCCACTAGAAATTGGATAATAATTCTATATATGATTTTTAGGCTTATATGTACATAAGTACTTCTCCAAAGATATTAAGCTCAGGACTGGAATTTCAAAATCTTGCAAAAATTCTCAAGCAGTGGTACCCCTGATGATTTACTTTTTCAAAGGGAGAATCTATTCCCTTGAAAAGTAACAAACATCTTATATTGCTCTTGTGTACTATTATGAAATGTTTTATACATTCTTCGTTTTTGGTACTATGATGGTGTACAAGCTACTTTTAGCTCTAAAATAAAGTTCAATTTCGTTACGTTCTTTTGGCAGGTTTTTTTCTGTGACTCGGATCTGGGTCCAAGGTTCTTGCTTCGAATCCCCTTCCGATGCTGCTTCTACGAATGGTTGCCTATAGTGTAGGATTTTTTTTTCTGCTTCTACGAATGGTTTGCCTATAGTGTAGGATTTTTTTTACCTCAATATGTTCCAAAGAATCCTGATTGTTTCTGGTTCAGACGTTAGTCCAGACATAAAAACATCAACATAATATCAAAACTCAAAAATGGGACATGTGTACAAAAGGTTTCATTTAAATCATCTGAGGCTGGTCTAACGTTTATGCCGTTTTTATGCACTTTTTTTTTTTTTTTTTTTTTTTACACAAATTGACATCTATTTGCATAACTTTTTCTTTTTCAGGTAATGATACCGAGTTTCATCAAGTGGATGAAATGGTGGGGCAAGAAATACGGAGAATTCCAACTGATTAAGGGGGATTTTCTTCACGAAAGTCGCCGAGAGCTTTTAGTAACGTCTAGCATAGTGTTTGTAAATAATTTTGCCTTTGGCCCAGCAGTGGATCACAAACTAAAAGAACTCTTTGCCGATCTTCGGGATGGAACACGAATTGTATCATCAAAAGCTTTTTGCCCCCTCAATTTTCGAATCACTGACAGAACGTTGAGTGACATTGGGACAATTATGCATGTAACAGAGATGAGTCCCTTAACAGGCAGTGTTTCTTGGACCGGGAAACCTGTGTCTTACTACCTCCATATTATAGACAGGACGAAGCTGGAACGCTATTTTCAGAAGCTGAAGACTAAGGATGAAAAGGAGGGTAATGGACGTGGAAAGCGGTCGGCAGCTGTCTCTGCAGCAGTATCCATTACAAACGGATCCGATTATAGTGATACATCAAATTTAGTTTCTCAGTCGAATTCTCCTCATATGAGCGAAGATAGTAATATGGATTTCTATGGTAAGTCTTTAAGTATTTTTATTAAAAAAAAAATTATGCGAGGACACTCCTTGCTACTTTCGTAATTAATTGTTGATTTTCTCTCAAAAGAAGTACTAGCGCGGAAAACATGTCTAAAAGCCCGAGAATACATTAGGTTTTTGGTGTTAGGCTTAGTGATAGCACAAATCTAATTCTTCAGTCAAATTCGCCCAAACATATGGTAATTCATTAAGGAGTTATAAAATTTTTTTTTTTTCTATAACCTCCGTACAACTCATCTAAAGAGAGATAACTACCGTACGTGTAAATGTTGACAAGTGTGATTTGTAAACCCCAATTATCTTATTTGTTGTTCAATGATTCACATTTATTTTCAAAACAATTATTTTTGTATTTGAAGATACATTTGTTTGAAATCTTGACTTGACTTACTTGACTCATGTTCCATCCGTCCTTGAAGGTCGTTTTGGGGCCTCTTCTTTAAACCAGTTCATTGATATGCCTCCTGTAGGTGCTTCTGTTGTCGGCCAGGCGGCAGAGTTGGGGCAGGTTGTAGGGTGAGAAGTTTTCTTTCCATCTCTTCGGAGGGCGACCTCTGGGGCAAGAACCGTGTACTCGTCCATCGAAGGTTATCTTCGGGAGACGAGTGTTAGCCATGCGTTGGGTATGTCCAAGCCATTTGAGTTGTTTGTAGTTTTATTTTGTCCAGTATTGTAAATTTGACTTTCAGATTATGGAGAAGCTTGGAGTTGGAGATTCTGTCGTGGTAGTGATACCAGCGATGCGTCGTAGGGATTTGGTTTCAAAGGCAGCTAGGTGGCATTGATCGTCTGTTTTAAGCGTCCAGGATTCACAGGCATAGATGGCGATCGGAATAATGAGGGAGTAGAAGAGTCTCGTTTTGAGAGTTGTTGTTAAGTTCTTATTCTCCAGATGGGCATCAGAGCTTTAAAACTGGAGTTCGGAAGTGTCAGGCGTTTCTTGATGTCTTTGAGTTGGTTTTTATCAGAAGTAAGTAAGCTCCCAAGGTAGGTGAAGCCTTCCACCCACTCAATGGTATCTCCACAAAGCTGAGACTGAGATTTACCTGTGAATCGAGCTTGCGTGAGCAGCGCATAGCTTTCGTTTTTGAGGTGTTGATGGCAATCCCGAAGAGGTCGGTAGACGAGTGAACGCTGTTAGCCTGAGATTGTAGATCTTGAAGGGACTCGGCTATTAGGTCTATGTCATCAGCATATGCTGGTTTTATGCTAGAATTTTTGCTGCGTGGCTGGTAAGACCTATTGGGTGGTAGTTGTCGCAGACAGCTTTAGAGCCTTTCTTATGCAGGGAGATTATCGTGGGCTTCACACCAGGGTGAGAAGTGACATTTTTCCCTAGCAGCTGTGGCAATTTCGTGGTAAAGGTCAAGCAGTGGTTTGCAGTTTACTTTCAGTAGTTCGGGCTGGATTCCATCGGGGCCGGCAGCTTTGTTTGTTCTCAAGTCTCTGATAGCTGCTTCTATTTCAGAGTGAAGAGGGGAGGACTTGGTCAGTAGAGGTAATGGGGAAAGTATCGAGAATTGTTGGGTCTGGGATGATGTCCAGATTCAGTTTATTTTCAAAATGGTTTTTCCATCGAGAGCGGATTCCGTCTGTGGATTGTATTTGGTTTCCATGTTCGTCGAGAAGGGAGCACGCTTTGATGTCCTTCTTACTGGCCAATTCCCGCACTCTTCTATACATGTACCGTAGTGGGGGTCTCCTTTCTTGAAGGCCAATTCACATTGATCACGCGTTTCTTTAATAAAAGCACCATGAAGCACGTCTGATAGTTTTCTCAACAGCTCGTTTGAGTTGCTTGTATCGGTCCCTACTTTCTTTATCTTGCTTGTTCGTGAGTTGGCGCTTTTCGTCGCAGAGGGAGATGATCTCGTCTGTTATCCAAGGTTTCTGATTTTTTTTTTTGGGTACCCAGTGTGGAATGAGTGACATCACATATGATATTTGTGCTGCTAGTCACCAGGTTGTCAATATCTTCCTTAGACAGGATAAGTGGAGAGCTCGACGTGAGCTCCAAAATTTTTTCGGATAGAATGGTTGATATAGGTCATACGTGTGTTCTCGTCTTTTAGTAGATCAACTCGAAATTTGGGGGTTTTCTTAGACAACTTTGATGCTGTTTTAAGTCTTGTTTGAACCTAGACATGACAAGCGAGTGGTCGCTGTCAAAGTTGCCACCAGCTAGCGTGACCGTGTGTTAGGACGGACGTTTTTTTCAACGTCTAGACACGAGGATGTAGTCTATTAAGTTTTTAGCTTTTCCATCCGGTGAGGGCCAGGATGTCTTACGGCGAGGTCTGTGCTTGAACAGTGTGTTTGTAACACAGTTCTAGAATTAGCAGATGATCATTCTCTATCTCACCCATTATAAAAACCCGAACCGAGGTGCGAATGCTCCAGAAAATGTATAAACCGGTATAAACATAAGCGACATTAGATCTTTTCAACGGGTAGACAAGTCAGATCTCTCTTGGACGCGAAACTTGGCTCCAACGTTGGAACAGTAATTTTGAAGAAACTAATTTTAAATTAATTTATTCCAATACATACATGAAAATCGGTAATTAGTAGTGCAATGTTATTATTAGATGTTTTTAGGAATTAAAAATAGGTTTCGAAGTCTCAAGTTGGTTTCAAAGGCATTTTGAGAAAGTTTCTGCCAAAATACGTTTTCCAGGGTAATTGGACCGCTGATGGCAGATCAAATGAGAGGAGCTGTTTGTACGCGCCGATATAAACATAGATATATATATATATATATATATATATATTATATACTCGTCGATATAAACACATATATATATGTATATATATATATATATATATATATATATATATATATATATATATACCATATATATATATATATATATATATATATATATATAATATATATATATATATATATATAATATATATATATATATATATATATATTATATATATACACGAAACAGCAACCAATGATTAGAACCCAAGTCCCTAAATTGGTCTCAATCAGGAACCCTCATCGCTATCTAAATTAACAAAGTGCAAAGATTTTCAAACAGAGGTGTTTATTGTTTAAATTTCAGGAAAGGTCTGCCCATTTCATACGAAAACATTGATTGAAACGAAACTAGTCTTATCTAGGCTCTCCGCCAAAACAGGTAACTAGACTTTTCAAATATCACAGGAACTACAATCTGAGAAAATAAATGTCACGACGTGAAAAAAAAAAATGATAAACTATCCAGTTGTGGATCCAGAGGGGGGGGGCGAGGGTTACCCCCCTAAAGTAGTCTAAAGTAGTGTAATTTAACCTAACTAACGCAAGTTTGCATTAATTAAACTTGCTCCTAACGTAAGTTTGTCGGATCAACCTATTTTGCCCCCCCCCTAAACAAATCGTGGATCCGCCCCTGAAACCATCACACCTTTTCCACCAGGTATTAGAAGAAAAAAAATTCTTTATTTTCACAAATTTCATCAACCCCCCGCCCCCTTTTTTATAAAATCCTACATAGGCCAATCAGTTGAGTCCACTGTATGTAAATAGTAGATTAAGTCATATTTGTATATAAATTAAGTCATACCTGTGAGATGGGACAATTGCAAACCATTTGGCTGGCTCACCAAGTTTTTTTCTGCTTTCGCAATTACGAATAATGCACTTTGTAACCATTTCTCATTGATTGACGAAAACACACTAACCCGCTAATGCAAAAATAAGTGGGAGGAGCTTTTTGTTCGCACCGAGAATGAAGAGCCAGAAATCATCTGTGGTAAACTTACTGGATAATTATATAAACTGTGGTTTGTAATGACTAAATCACTGTCTCTGCAGAATTTGATAAGACGTTCTCCTCTTCTGTTCATTTTTCTATGTCCAAATTTGCCCATTATATCTTCGTGTCCTGTGTGGTTGTTTCCAACGATGGCGTTGAAGTCACCAATGACAGAGATTACGTCCTTTATAGGGACAGAATCAACTAGACTTTGAAGCTGGAGATAGAAGTTTTCAGACTCTTCGTGACTCTTCGTCGTCCTCTGCTGGAATCCGGAGCGTATACTTGGATAATTGTGAGGTTGGTGGGTGAACCTTTCAGGCGGATCATGATGATCCGTTCCGTGCGGGGGGCTACGGAGATTAAGGATTTTTTGGCTTTATTAGACAGTAGGAAACCTACACCTTGTCGATTTTTCCCATCATTGCGTCCCGAAAGTAAAAGGGTAACATCTCCATGTTTCTTTTTACCAGTGACTGGAAGATGGGTTTCGGCGAGACCAATAACGTCCCAGCTGTACCGTTTTATCTCTCTTAGGAGTAGGTCTATTTTTCCTTGTTTAGCGAGGGTTCTAGTGTTGAGGGTACCTATTGACATAGTTATTTTTTGGAGAAACAATAGCCTCCAGGGTTTGAGTTGTCAACGTAGATATATTCGCGCGATTCACGGTCGTCGAATCGTCGGCTGCCCCGGACGCGGTAGCTCTTAACGCATTATCGTCGGTTACCCCGGACGCGGTAGCACTGGTTCTCATATTTGATCTCTTATTCATATTCATCATTAAAATTAAAGAAGGGGTTTCTTGGCTGGCTTCGGACAGCGGTAAGCGACTCCTCTCTGTCCCTAGCAGGGGCCGACTGTATCGATTAACTGTATCTGTTGAAATCTATTAACAAATAAATAAAAAGTTAGCGTTATACAAATAAATAATAATAAATAATCAGTATTTTGATTTATCTCTTGTCATTGGGCTCCCGACCTCCTTGTGGGTCCCAACCCCTAGGTTGGGAAATGCTGTAGTAGAATGATTAATATTTAAAATATTCAAATGGTAAGTCTAAAAATAAATAAACAATTGGTCTTTCATTTTAAAAGAGATTATGGTTTAGTTCATAGCCCTGTTTTCATAAGTCAACAGCTGTTGCCCTTTTTTTGGGTTAGAAGCGTTTAAATTTCCAAAATACCCTTTTGTTGGTATTTATGGAAAAAAATCATCTTGATTGTTTAATATTTAAGAATATTTAAAATGAAAAAAGTCAAGAAGGAAACAAATCAATTGGTTTTCATTAATCAATATTATAAAGGATAATAATAATTAATTTAGGATAATAAAACTTTTGGCTGCGTAAAAAAACATCTTCTTTTTCCTCTTCCAACGAGAAAATCATTTCCTCTTTAGTCTACTGAAAGAGTGGAAAATTGTGATTGTCTTAAGGGAAAGCTATATAGTAATTTTACGGGGCGTAAATTCAACTTAAGTAAGGTGACTAATGTTGAATTTTGAAACCAGGGCTATAAACTAACCTGGATCTGGTTTATGTTGATTACTCAATAGGTTGATATAATGTAGATGTTATTTTTAAATAAATTATTAGAAGGAGCGTTCCAGAAGCCAGCATAATCATTACTGGTTAATTATATAATTGGGAAACACGTTTTTGGGAAAGAAAGTTTTCTTTTGTGTTTTCTGTAAAACTTTTTATGCTGAATTTGACGGTTCATCAATAGTGTTTTCTTCCCTTTTAAAGTGACGTAACTTTCAGTCCCATAGGTGGGTAGAATGGGCTGGTCCAGCATATGGTATTAATTGTCAAATTATCAATCATCTTGGTTCTACTGTCCAGAGCGGAAGCGGTTACACGGATATCTTTTTGTCAACTATAAGATATATACTTTATTTTTCAATATGAATATTTCCGCATGGCTTGCTCAGCCTCAAATATAGGAATATAATTTTGTCAAACTAAACATTTACTTTTGCAAACACCATGCTGTAGTGCTGAGGCGATAATACTTCATCAGTAATCCTGGGTGCAATTAGCGTCCATAGAGGGGATTTCTTCCAAAGAAAATTGACAAAATCTTTTACTTTATTTGTAAATGATCATTTATTCTCTTGCCTAAAAGTCCTGCATGAACAAAGTCACCAGGTTCAATCTCATGTTTTTTGGGTGATAACGTTCCTGACGTTTTATCAACGTCTGAATCTTCATCAAATGCCGACCTCTGTTACTGTTTGACCTATAATGCTTAGGTTCTAAAGAAAAAAGAAATGTACCTTTTTTTGCTGAAGATATTGGTTAGGTTCTAAAGAAAAAAGAAATGTACTTTTTTTTTGCTGAAGATAATGCTTAGGTTCTAAAGAAAAAAGAAATGTACTTTTTTTGCTGAAGATAATGCTTAGGTTCTGAGAAAAAAGAAATGCACCTTTTTTTTTGCTGAAGATATTTGTTAGGTTCTAAAGAAAAAAGAAATATACCTTTTTTTGTTGAAGATATTGGTCTTGCTCTTCTCATTTAAAAGTTAGGGAATCATTCCTCTTCACTTTCAAACGTCAGCCGCTTTGAGTAAGGACTTGCCTAACTTGAAATATGCTTGGCTTTCTGATCGAAAAATATCTTCCTTGAATATTTGAGGAGTATCGGTGGATCAAGTCTATCAGTAACGTCTGAAGCTACAAATCCTTCCTTCCTGAAATACACACTTTTTTTTCCTCAATATTGTCTATAAAATGACTCATTGTGACTGGTTGGGCGTCCGTTCAAACGCAGTTCTTACTGCACACTAGCATCAAAATTCCAAATGTTACATGTACACTAAAAGGACTTAACCTTAGAAATAGGTTTCTAACCTTAGAAACCTTCCTTCAGAACTTAACCTTAGAAATAGAATTCTACAGAAATATTTATTTACAAACAAGGACCAAGATCATAAGACCCATTTCTTAATAGGATGTAATGTTCAGTTCATTTAAAGGGAATCTAATCTTGTATAGTGAAGATCCACCTAAGGAATGGAGAAGGAAAATAGAACTGCAACAGGAAAGCGATTTAAGAAAAAAATTGAGCGATTTTCGATTTTTTTTCTCTTTACACATGTTTTAAATTAAGCCATATATACATAAATATAACAAACATAAGTGTATACAAAACATAAACATACGTAACGTAAACAAAAAAAAGAAGGATAAGCTGTATATAAGGAACAAAACGCCTTTATATTCGTTCAACCTCTTGAGTACGACTTAAAGTGATCAGTTTGCATCACAGATGAAGCTTGAACAGAAACACGCCTTGCATAAAATTGTCAGGATTAGGAACGGCTAAACGGTTTGGAATGGTTGAATGAGTCTTGAGTGAATTGAAATTTGTCTTAGTGACTTAAGATGACATGCATGAAAGTCATCATTTAGAATTTTTCAGAAAATCTTGATGCGTCAAGTAAAAAAAAGAAAATGCAAATTACCGAGAATTCTTCAAATAGAAAGAATTTTTAGTATTTTGGCGAATTTGTACATGAATAACGACGGCCATCGAGCACCATTGGCGGCCCATATCTTGATTCAGGAATTTTTTTTTTTTTTTTTTTTTTTTTTTTTTTTTTTTTTTTTTTTTTTTTTTTTTTTTTTTTTTAACAAAGATAAAGCAGACACGAATTTAATTTCTTCCCGAATTACAAGACGCCCCTCTAAAAAAAAAAAAAAAAAAAAATAAGTTTTAGGGATTTAGCATACGAGTGTCTTGTAAGTAGGTAAGGAAAAGGGAAAAGAATAAGATTTTCTAGAAGAGTTTTCTTTCTGCAAAAGTTGAAAAACTGGAGTCTAAAAAATTGCTTTTTCAAGTTTCATAGCTTCTGGAAAAGTTGAAAAAATGGAATTTAATAAATTTGTTTTTCATTTTTCATAGCTTCGGAAAAGTTTAGAAAATGGAGTCTAAAAAATAGCTTTTTTATTTCTCATAGCTTCTGGAAAAGTTGAAAAAATAGAGTCTGAAAAATTGTTTTTTCATTTTTGATAGCTTCTGGAAAAGTTGAAAAAATGGGGTTTAAAAAATTGCCTTTTCATTTTTCATAGCTCTTGCATGTTACGTTTCTGAAGAGGTAACATGAGTCTTTAAGTCTGATTATGTCTTTAGATGTATTCAAATCTGATAGAAGAATTCCCCCTCCCAGTGCCTGAATGCATTGCCACTGCACCATTGCCACTGCATTGCCATTAATAATTGGAATCTAGTAGTTCGATATCATTCGGTTAATATTCTGTTTCCTTAGGTGACTGGGCGATTGACCGAACTGGCTTTGTGCAAGATAGTTTTTTCTGAAGATGAAGATGATGATAGCTATACACCACGTGGCTCTAAGCGGAAAGGGGCAGGGCCTATCCACAGCCTGCGACGAACCACCCTCTAAACGGGACAGTGAGTCGAATGCCACAACCTCGTCAAAGAGGACGCCGTGGCCGTAAACCTATCCTCCGTCCAATTCGAAAAGTGCCAACTATTGGTGGCCTTGATGTTTCTCAACTCTTTCACTCTTAGTAGTCTCATGAGCAAGGGTAAATATTTCAATTAAATTTAATTTTAGTGTTTAATTTTGTTTATCAAATATAAATACTTAGCAATAAATACTGTCATTTGTCCTCAAAAATGGCTTTTATCCAAAAAGTTTGCTCTCCTATTCCTTATGAATCAAAATGGAGGACTGCCTGTAGGGGCTTAAAGTTCCAAAATATCACTAAAAATAATTCTTTTTCGATTTTATTTTATCGTGAGCATTTAAGGTTTGGGTTATTGCTCAAAAGTAACTTACTTATTACGATTTTTGGGGTGTTCTGTTTTTCAAAGATATTTCCAAATGTATTTTTTGTTACTCTGAAATGAATTGATCACTTTGAAATGAATAAAAGTTAAATAGTCAGATTCAGCAGGAAAAGGCCTCTTTCACTTTAAAAGAAAAGAAAAGCAATTAAAAAGAAAAAAAATTTCATTCCAAAGTCAGCCCGAGAAAACTTTTCTACTTAACATTAAGAATTTATTTGCCAACAAATAACCGGAACCTCCGGATTCGAAAAAAAATGAACCGGTCATTTAAAAAAAAAAAAAAAAAAAAAAAAAAACAACAACTTATTGAGCCAGACAGAAAAAAGAAATGGGTTATTTTTTAAATAAAATTTTATTTGGACACCCAAACTGCAAGTGTAGTAGGTTAGAAGCCGCATTTTTCGTTTTTGACCTTATAAAAACAAACTTTTGTAAAGAAAACAGACTTAAGTTAGGATGTCTCATAATGCTTTTTTATCATTGAAAAAATAAAGGAAAATGATTTGCCCCAGTTATTTTATTTTCCTTCGGTGTCAAATAGAAGATACTTGGATGATGGTACGTTTAGTAGACAAGGCATACTGACTTCGAGATAATGAATTTTGCTCAATTTTCACATTTAGTATCTTTTAAGTCAGTTCATGGAAATAGATCTAATTTTCTGGATATGTAAATTTAATTAATTTCAGGTTTACCAGCTATAAATAATTCAAATTGGAAAATATTTTTTTGAAAAAGGACATTACCAAAAAATCTTGATTCAATTTATTTTTGGATGGTAGTCCCAAAACCAAAAATTACACACCTGGAATATTGTCGAAAGGTTTTTTTTCTTCTCTATTTTTCTTTTTTTTTTTTCTTCTCTATTTTCTCTATTTTTAGGGATAAAATCCGTAAAAATGTTTTTAGTGATATTTTAAAGCAACGAAAATGAAAACAGAGGAAAGAAAATGTAATATGAACTGTTTAAATGGAAACTTACATCATATATATCCTAAAATAAAAAGAAGAAATTCGGAATTGAATTTTAATGAAGAAGACTTTCGTATGCAGTTGTGCAATTTTTGGTTGTAACGCGCCTAAGTTTAAGAATAAGAAACGCACATGAAAAATCAACGACAAAAAAAGACATGTGGCACCACAAAGTTCAAGAAGGTGTAGCTTTCCTTTGAAGATATAGTTGTCTTTCAGAATCAACGTGCTGTTGATGTTTCAATTTTTACGGACGAAAAAGGCTGTCAAATTTAATTGATTCGTTTTTGCTTATTTATTTTTGCGATTCAACGTGGCAACGCTGATGGAATGTGGCTGTGCCCTAAAAACTCCATAATTTTCAAATAACCAAAAGAGAAATATTAAAGATCGCGTTTCTCCCAAAGAATGTTGGAAAAAAACGGGGTAGCACCACTTTTTGAAAAAAAAAATGATAATAAATTAGACGCCTTAACCATCATGAACCAAATATTTTTTTTTATCAAGGCTAGTAGGGTTTCTTCACTTTTTCACTATTTGTGGTTTTATACACATCCGTATGGCTGATAGTCTGTCGAAAATGCCGTTTCAAGGGAAATACAGTTTCTAATATGTGAATGTATGAAAAATGTGTCTTAACAGAATTTGGTTTGATAATATTCGGTGGTCTATTTGATATTCAGCACAGTATAAGGTATATTGTTGTGAAGTCCACGGTCGAAAATGGTATGTGGTAAAGGAAATGGTATTTACAAAGTTTTAGGTAAAGTTTTTATTTAGATTACGGGAAGTTTTCATTTAAATAAAAAAAACCGGACTGAGTCAATTGTATAGTATGGGGCTTTGGGATGGAGACTCAGGTAGGAATATATCGAGAAATGCATAAATTTGTAGATGAGATCCGTTGGGAAAATTGTATGTTATGCTTCCAATACCAAAGACAGCTAAAATTAAATTTTATTGTTTGAATTGGCTAAGTAAACGATTACACAACCATACTTTTCTAAAACTAGAAAAACCGCAATTTTTAGTGGAAATAACCTCCATGTCAAGCTTTGCAGTTTGTGGTTGTAGAGGGCCCCAAATTAAAAAAAAAAAACAAAAAACACTTGGACTTTAAATCAGCAAAGAATAAGCTAAAACATATTGCAGCGAACAGCTTAAGAAGGTCTAGCTTTCCTCTGACGGTATAAAGGTCTTTGGGAATAAGCATACTGTTAATGCTTACAATTTTACGGACAAACCGCGTTGTCAAATTTAGCTGATTAGTTTGGCCTATTTATTTTCGCTTTTCAACGTGACAACAGTAAGATGCTGTAAACAGTAAAGTTATGACGAGATGTTTTGTTTTGTTTATGTCACACTATTTACACACACAACCTTACGAGCTCTGCTCTCTGTTGGGGTTAATGTTTTTTTGTATTTTTAAGTATATTAAATAAAGTATCTAACTCAAACTCTAACTCCTAAGAACATAATGAATTTGAAATAGCTAAAAAAAAATCTTTGAAAATTGTGGTTTTCAGGTATGAATAGACCTAAGATGGATCGAGGGGCCAGAAAAGGCTTTTATTTTGATTTCCTTGGTGAATCAAAACTGGGACTATTATTTGAAATTGGGATATTTGGATTATGGTAGTTTCAGATGGACTATTCTTTCTGATGAATATGAAGCATTCAATTTTTTGAAATTGTTTTAATTTCAATCTGTATTTCCCTATTTTTTTTGTAGTTAAGATACCAATTAAGGTTGTTCTTTTCTCTCGATAAAAATGAGGTGTAAGCTATAAATTAAATGATTTGTTTTATTTAATTGAATAGTAAATGGCCGCACCATTCATCTTCTAATATCGTGTTTTAAATTGGATCATAGAAATTGTATTGCTTAATGGGTCATTTTTTCTTATTATAACATTCCCCCTACTGCCTACACATATAAGTATAAACTGAAAACTGTTTTATGTTCTAAATCAATTTATACTATTCATTTTACTTCTCTTGTGTTTTTAAGTTCAAATTAAAATTTACTATGTTTTTCTAGTTCAGCTAAATTTAGACTTTTTGAATCTACATTATTGTTGTTATGTATGTTGTCTCTCTCGATTGTTCTCTTAATTTTTAGGGAGCTTACAAATTCTTTGGAAATTTTCGTCTGTAATATGTATTTTATTTTGCCACATATGAATGAGGACTTCGAACCGAACCCAGCTTCAAAATATGTTTATAGATAATCAAAATCTGAATTTTAATCTGAACGTGCTGACCCAAGTTTTGTGCTAAACTTCTTTCTAAACTTGGATTCGAAGTTTTCATGTCGATTAAAGTTTAAACGGAAGTTTCAAATCTTTCTTGAGTCGAAATGAAATTAAACCAGCACAATATTCAAGTCATTACTTTTTAAACCAAAATAGTTTTGATTAAAAAGTTTGAACAAACATTTTTTTATTAAGGCCACCAAGTGAGAATTTTTGATTAAGAGATTTGAACAGAATTAAGAAACAAGATTTAAATTAGGG
Source organism: Artemia sinica (assembly GCA_027921565.1). Taxonomy (NCBI): domain Eukaryota; kingdom Metazoa; phylum Arthropoda; class Branchiopoda; order Anostraca; family Artemiidae; genus Artemia; species Artemia sinica. The sequence continues at coordinate 48,229,390 of CM051268.1, read as the reverse complement.
TCTGACCGGAGTAACACTTAATTTTGACAGTCGGCGGCTTATATGTCATCCAATAAAAATTAATTTCTGCTGCCCACCAAAATGCGTTTAAAATAAATAGATCAAAATAAGCTTAAAAAATGTGATCAAGTAAAAAAAAAAAAAAAACTTCTGTATTCATTTTTTTGTAGACAGCCAAATGTCTTATTTTTGAAATGTCCATAGTCTATTTAACGACGTCGTTTGATTGTTATTTGCCTACGAAAATTCATTAGAACTTAGCCTTAGAAGTAGAAGCATACCGAAAAATATTCTTTACAAGCAAGGATCGACTTTCGAAGCGAACTGATCAAAATTGGTTCGAAATAATGGATGTTTAGTACATCCATAATTTCTTCCTAAAAATATTGTGCTTCCATTGAAAATTATGCTTTTTGGTTTGTTTTTATAGTATGATTGTATTTTATCAAAACCTAATTTTTATCTTATATGTTTTCTTACAGATCGTAACCTTGCTCCTGGGACTGTAGAGCAAGTCATTAGTGACATCTATTCTGTACCTGCTTTTGAAGTACCCCCTCCACCTCAAAACGGTTACTCATACGCTCTTCAAGTCTTCCTTGAGAATCAGCGAGTTCAATTTATAGCCATGATAGAGCGATTCAAGGACCCACAATTTAAAAAAGAGATTCAAAAATCAATTGACGATGAAATGAAAAAAGGTGATGCGCTAAGACAGAAAAACACCTGGCTTTTTGAAGGAAATAGCTAGGTTGAAAGTGAATAGTGTGATGATTCTTAAGTTGAGACTCAAGGAGCTAGGACTTGGGGATATTAGTTGTCCTTCCGAGTTGAAAGATCAGTCAACGAAAATTATCTTAAGTGGACAAATACTTAAGGAAAAAATACAAAATGTATTCAGAGAAGTCGATAAACTATCCGAAGAAGTAGAGGAACTGCAGAAGAAAAATGCAGTTGAGGAAGCGAAATTACTTGAAGATAGAAAACAAAAGGAGGAGGCCTTCTTAAAACTTGTAGCTGAATTTAGTAGGAAAAAAGAATTAGAGGAGAAAACAAAAGGACTAAATGATGAAGTGATAACATTACAGCAAGAGATAGCTTTTGTAGAAGAAAAAGGAGAATACAGGAGAAATTAAGACGAGAGGAATTAGCAAGACAGGTTGAATTGGCAAGGCAGCAAGAAGAACAAGCGAGACAACAGGAAGAGAAACGAAGAGAAGAAGTGAAACGACATGAAGAAATGAAGAGACAAGAAGCATTAGCTAGAAAGAAAGAAGAAGAAGAAAGGTATACACCAGCTCCTAAGTTTGATATAAATGATCGTATCAGCACAATTATCACTCAGTGTTTTCAAAATGCTCACCCTAAATCGGAGATCGGTGCAGATACTCGCCCGTCCTCAGGAGAAGAAGACTAACGTCTTGCCGAAGAAGAGGAATACGTTGCTGTTAGAGGGTGGAGCCTGTTTACAAACTGTTGGTGACATAGTTAATAATGAGATTCAAAGTCATTAGCTGGTGATGGTTCTCAAAGTGATAGCTTTAAGGTGACAGCATCTCAGTCTCTTGTTTATCCAACTGCTACCTACTCTCCGATCTCAAGGTAATAATTAGGTCAACGTATTCTTTTTTTTTACAGTTTGTGAAGTAATAATTTTTTCATTCGCCCCCCAAACGAGAGGTGCAGAAAGATAAAGAAAGTGTTTCGCTAGAAAATAATAGAAAAAAACATTGAGTTTTCCAGGGCCAAACTACTCAGAACCAAATGCACTCAGCAGAATTTTTTCTCTTTTTTTATATATACATCAAGGCTTTAACGTTTATTTGAACAAAGCTTGTAAAAGCAGTTTTTGAGACTCCCAAGGCTTTGAGATTAATTGCGTTGGAGACTAACTCGAACCAAGTCTATAATAATAGCTTTCGAGACCAGTAGTTTTTGACACTTTTTATTTTGCTGTAGTGTCCTCAGGTTTAATGTCAACATTATAAAATTTAAAAGCCTTCTATTTGGTAAAAAGAAAATTAAAAATTTGTTTGGATTGCGAACCTATTCTATAAACATTTTACAACTTCAATTTTTAATTTATATTTAGATTAAAATTTATTTAGATATGAAATCTGATATGAAGATAATAAAACTTGACAGTTTGAACTGGTTAGATGAAGACTTAAATATTTTAGAAACATTAGGAAAAATCAGGAATTGAATTACGGAATTTAGCAACAGTGGACAAAACTAAGCGAAAAGCAAAAACTTTAAATAATAAAGAAATCTGAATATTTTGACTTCACGCCTGGAAGCCTTTATCAACGATAGAAAAAAAAGAATTGAAGTAAATTAAACAAAACATATAAAAAAAAGGAATACAAAAAAAATGAGCAAACTCACATCTCACTTCTAATATAACTATCAGAGGCAACGCTATAGCGTTGCCTATAGTAAAGGCCGTAGGGCTCCAATGTTTTATTATTTATTTATTATTGTTTTTTTTTCCAGACGCACTTCATGTGGAAGGGGTCGTCGTAAAAACTTCAAAGGGGGCTCATTCGATTGGAAATCGAAGTTCTAGTGCACTTTTAAGAGTCAAAAGTGATTGGAAGGCAACTAACACCCCTTCCACGCCCACCATTTCCCCAAACACATCCAATCAAAATTTTCAGATAGTCATTTTGTTCAACGTAGTTGAAAGTTCTGGAAATTATATCTTTGAGCAGGACACTCCCCCCACAGTCTTCAGGGCCAGGGTTATAAGTTATGCCCTGGGGGCATATATGGTTCTTATGGAAGGAATGCTCGTACAAACTTCAGAGAGGGCTCATTTGATTGGAAATTGAAAGTTAAAGTTCAGTTTTTAAGCGTCCAAAGATATCGGAGTGTAACCAGCCCCCTCCCCCACGACCTTTTTTCTCAAATGCATTCGATAAAATTTTTGAGATAGCTATTTTGTTAAAAATAGTTCAAAAACCATATAACAAAAACTCGGGTGTCGACACAACCCCCCAGGGCCCAGGGGCAGGCGTTGTAAGTTATGACCTGGGGGCATATATGTTGTTATGGAAGGGCTGCTCGTATAAACTTCAAAAGGGCTCATTTGATTGGAAATTGAAAGTTCTAGTTCACTTTTTAAGAGACAAAAGAGATTGGAGGGCACCTAGCCCCCCTCCCTCTCCACGCCCTTTTTTCTCAAACTCATCTGATCGCCATTTTTTAACAAATAGTTCAAAGACCATATAACGAAAACTCCGGGGTTGACACAGCCCCCCAGGGCCCGAAGGCAGGCGTTGTAAGTAATGCCCTGGGGGAATATATGGTTCTTATGGAAGGGATTCTCGTAAAAACCTCAGAGAGGGCTAATTTGATTTGAAATTGAAAGTTCTAGTTCAGTTTTTGAGAGTCAAAGGAGATTGGAGGGCAACTAGCCCCCACGCCCCTTTTTTTCCCGAATGCATCGGATAAAAATTTTGAGATAGCTATTAAGTTAAAAATTGTTCAAAAGTCAGAACAAAAACTCAGGTGTCGAAACAACCCCCCAGGGTCTGGGGGTAGGCGTTGTAAGTTATGCCCTGGGGCATATATTGTTCTTATTTTGAGATATTTTGAGATAGCCAGTTTTTTAAAAATTGTTTAAAAATTAGATAACAAAACTCCGGTGTCAACACAACCCCCCAGGGCGCAGGGAGTAGGCGTTGTAAGTGTTGTCCTGGGGGCGTGTATGGCTCTTAGGAAAGGGATGCTCGTATAAACTTCAGAGAGAGCTCATTTGATTAGAAATTGAAATTTCTAGTTCACTTTTTAAGAGTCAAAAGATATCCTAGGGCAACTAGAACCGCCCCCCCCCCACATACCTTTTTTTCCCAAGCCTATCCGATAAAATTTTTAAATAGCCATTAAATGTAAAATAGCCAGCAAAATAATTCAAAGATCAGATAAGAAAAACTCCTGTGTCGACGCAACCCCCCCAGGGCCCAGAGGCAGGTGTTGTAAGTAATGCTCTGGGGGCATATATCATTTTTATGGAAGGGATGCTCATATAAACTTCGGAGAGGATTCATTTGATTGGAAATTGAAAGTTCTCGTTCACTTTTTAAAGAGTCAAAAGAGATCGGAGGGCAACTAGCCCCCCCCCTCCCTCCACGCCCAAAATGCATCAGAAAAAAAATTTGAGATAAATATTTGGCTAAAAATAGTTCAAAGTTCAGATAACAGAAACTTAGGTGTCGACACAGCCCCCTAGGGCCCGAGGGTAGGCGTTGTAAGTTATGCCCTGAGGTATATATGGTTGTTATGGAAGGGATGCTCGTATAAACTTCTTAGAGGGCTCATTTGATTGGAAATTGAAAGTTGTAATTCACGTTTTAAGAGTAAAAATTGATCGGAGGGCAGCTAGCTTCCCCCCACACTCCACTCAATTTTTTTCCCAGAGGCACTTCATATAGAAGGGGTCATCGTATATACTTGAAAGAAGGCTCATTTCAAAGGGGGCAAACTTTTTTCACTTTGATATGGTTGATTTGATACCAGTTTTGATACTTTGATGAACATTTGATTTTTTTTTAAAGTTTGATTTTGAAATAAGGAATTTTTAAAAACTTGAAACTTTTTGCAATCAAAAACGAGCAAAATTAATTAAAAAATCCTCCGAGTTTTCAAAGAAAAATAAAGGCATTTTAAACTTAAGCTCAGCAGATACAAATACCAGTTAAAATTCAAACTCAAAATGACCAGAAATTACTATTAAAGAATAAATGAAACCCAAAACGAATAGAAATTAAATAAACAATCATAGGAAAAAACATACAACAAGTAATAATATAAATGAATAAATAGATCATAAAGCGAGTAATACTTAGATTGAATATGAAAATCAAGCTTAAAACGAAAAAAATATTTTGCTATTGAAGTATAAATGAAACTTAAAACGAACAAAAATTAAATAAACAATCAATGCAAACAAACATACAATAGATGTTAATGAATAAATAAATCTTAAAACGGGTGAAACTTAAATTGAATATACAAATCAATCTTGAAACGAACAAAAATCACTACAAACAAGAGTTTGGGTATCGCCTCCTTCTCTCGCTGTAAAAGTCTAAAACCTACTGCATCATTGGCGCTTTACTGAAAACCAATTTTATTACAAATATTTTCTTTTGTACTTAATATTGAAAATAAACATTAAAATTATAGTAAAATTTTGAACTGATTAGCTTTCAGTAATTTATATCATTATACATCAAATATTCAGTTTAACTTTTTATTCTTTCTAAAATTGTTCAAGACGAATACAGTTTCACTACAACAAGAGTTTACATACGAATGCACTTTCACTACAAACAAGCTTAAGTTTAAAATGGCCTTTACTTTTCTTTGAAAAACTTATTTTTCGGAGAGTTTTTTTTAATTAATTCAATATCATGAACAACGCTCAACAGAATGTTAAGTTAGGTTGTCTCAAATACAGTTGGAGTTTGAAATATCTTAATAACTTCCAATATTACTATGCAAACAGCACGAATATGAGAAATGAATGTTTAAAATGTAGTAAATGACGATGTTTTGTATTTTGTGTGGCAATCCAATTAATGCTGGCTGATTGTATTCTAACCACAGTAGTATCACTGTGTATTATTTTATTTTGGAGGGGCAAAAACAACAGAGGGTATATAATTCAATGCTACTGTTTGGATGTTTTGTAGGAAGGCGAATTTCCTTGTATGCAGCTAAATGCTGCACTTTGAACGAAATGGAAGTTTATTTGTATTTTATGGTTAGTGTTTTTCATAAAATTTTTTATTAATTTTATCAAAGTTTTCCTAACTAATCTCATTCAAAATGTTCCGATTTTGGTACCTATACAAAAGTTTGTTTCGGGAGATTTCTTCTCAAGACAACCAAAAATAATTGAATCAGATGATCAACGTGAAGAGTATCATGAGATTTGAGGTGTTGGGCCCCCAACCTCCCTCTGCCCCCCCCCCCCCCAAATTATGCGTACCTGCTGACACTAATGTTTTTTATTTTTAATTCCACGTAATTATTTTTTTAGAATTGGAAAAAGCTGAGAGACAAGGAAGAGTAGTTTTTACTTTTTACTTTGCTAATATAACTAGTTTTTACTTTTCTTTGAAAAAATTATTTTTCGGAGAGTTTTTTTTTAATTAATTCAAATAACATGAACACGCTCAACAGAATGACAAGTTAGGTTGTCCTTGGTACAGTTCGACTTCGGTAATGAAATCTAGCAAAATGAAATGATATATTTATATAAAAATTTTACATATGCCCTAGGTTCAAACATTTATAATTAAATACAAGTGAAACAGGTTATTTATTTTAAAAAATCTTACTTACGACCTATGATTGAATGTAAAAGTTTAGGATATAATGAACTATGGAGGAAGTCTAAGATTATAAATGGACACTGGTCAAGAAAGCTTATGTATAATATATTAAATGGACTTTTGGTTTGCTAATATAACTGAGGTAAATTGACTATTTCCAGTATTGATTTCATCTTGACTTTTGCTTATAACGTTGACACTTGTATGGGGACAATTATACATCATGCTAATGTTTAAATTATTTTTGATTTTGACAAGGCCGTACCCAGGATTTTTTTTCGGAGGAGGTTACTCAAAGAAAAAATTTCGGGGGGGGGGCACGAAAAAACCTCAAAAAATGCATACAAAATTTTTTTTATGTCCATTTTTGTTACGTTTTTGTGAGTCAGACAAAAATTTCTGGGGGGGGGGGGGGTTCCAACCGGGTAACCCCCCTGGATACGGCCCTGGATTTTGACATGTCCCTTAATTAAGTTATTGTAACTGGAATTAATCTATATTCCCCTTTATCTATATAGACACTAATACCCATAGATATTTTTGTAATTTCTATTATTTATCGGAAACTGTAAAAGTCCAATAGAAGTGTCAATTATTTTCATTTGATCAAAAGGTATACTATGGTGCAGAAGATCAAAGAAATGCTCTCTTAATGCTGATTCAAAAGTTTTCTGACTTTTTATTATATTTCAGAGAAAAACCTATTGCAGTTTTATACTGTTGAGATCCATTTTTAAATTTTGATGTGTCCTTCCCATGTAAAATTTACCACAAGAACAAGGTATTTTGTATACCCCGCTTTGTCTACAATAGATTTTTGTTTTAAATATAACAAAAAACAGAAATATTTGAATAATTACTTCCAGGGGAATTGGATAATTTTAAATTGGATGTGTCAAGAGAAACAGGAAAAATCATCCTGGAAATTTCATATAGGTCGACTACCTGAAAAGATGGTATTTATCTAAAATTATAGTTATTTAAACGAGTGACGTATCGTCGTGTAGACTTTAAAACAGTTTTAATTTTTTTTTTCTGTTTAACTGTTTTAAGTCTTTATTATATTTTCGTTTTAACTTAACGATTTGCGTTTTAACTTTTTTGTGTCTTATAGATACAATTTAAATTATAATAACTTCAGAATTATCAACTTCAATTATTAATTATCAAAATGATATAGCTCCAAAATTGTAATTTCAGAATTTTCATAGAACAGTATTTACTTTAATTCTATAGTGATGTCGTACTTTTTCCATTCCCAACCGTTTCTGCGTAATTTTTTGGTAAAATTCTGCCATTTAACTTTACAGGAAAGAAATCATTTTGGAGTCCTCCCCTCCAAAAAAAAAGAAACGGAACGAAATTGCGTTAAATTCAAGAAATTAATCACATTCTTTCGAGCATTCACGGTTGTCATTTAGTGATTGTTTTTGGAGGAGAGGGGGGAATGCATGGTGCTTCAGACAAGAAGAAAAAATTTACAAAAAATGTCTAGAGTAAAAAGTTGCATTATGAGTCTAATGTAACTTTCTTGGGCTAAAAATAACTTATTTGGAAAAAAAATAATCAAATTTGGGAAAATATCGAGTGAAAATTTATAATTTAAACCAAATTGCCATTGGTTAGTTTAAGTTCAATTAATTTTCATTTAAAATTATGAAAGTAAAGAAAATGTGAAAATGTGGTGATAAAGAGACCTTGTGTCATCAATTTTTAAGTGTAAGCCGTACAAAAATGAAAGGAATAAAATGAAAATTAGGCTTCAAGAGTTTTCTGATCCTTATATATTTAACATTAATGTTATTTGGCATATTAAAGATGCTTTGTGCATGGTTCTAGTATATTTGAATAAAACAAGTAAATAGATATTTTGTAATTTATTCTTTTTCTTCTTGTTCACGTTTAAATTTATGGTCACCCTTGTATACCGCGTTCTAGTCAATTAAACTTCTTTCTTATTTATTTATTTCTTTGTGCTATTTGATATTTTCTTCAGTCTTCTTATACTTTGTGCTCATTTTTTGTTGGATAAATACAGGGCTTCCACAAAGTCCCTAAACTCCCTAAAAGTCCCTAAAATTGGGTGAAGGTCCCTATTGGTCCCTTAAATTGATAAAGGTGCCTAAAGTCCCTTTTCTTGCTTTGGTTTAAAGCTCCGTATCCTGAAGACTACCAATACCTGCGAGTGCACGGTTTTTAGTACTTTTGTTTTGATTGAGATTCTTGGAACCTGTTTTGGCTTTTCTAAGAAAGACAAAACGTGTTGTTACATAGGCTACAGCGTTACTGTCTGGATAGAGCAGACAGACTAGTCACGAAAAGGAGTGGCCCCCTTTGCCTTTGAAAACAATAGGCTAAGAGGTGGGTGTCACTCTGGGTGTGATTTTGTTGCACACAGAGGAAAAAAAAGGAGAATGGCTCAAAGTACAAAAGACGAAGGAGGAGGTGTTAAAACTATGTTTCTTGCGCGATTTTCAGCTTACATTCATTTCTTGGTCTATTAGACTACTTCCTAGTGCCCTCTTTTATTTGAATGCATTTATGGTAATAGCCTCTATATTTTTCTACTAAATTCTTTTCTTTTTTCAAAGTTTAGGGTTTGAAGTTTCAGTTTGAATTAGAATGGGAAAGTGCAGATTATGGGAGACTTGGTTGAAAGAGAAAGATGCGACGAGACACCAAAGGAAAGATTGGTGTAGAGCCATTCCAGGAGATCTGTTCTCTTTCTACTGTTCTATCTGCAATACATCGCTTGTCTGCCATAAGGGATTCTACGCTTTACTGCAGAACGCCAGAACTGCTGAACATAAGAAGAATGTTACCATCAAGTTAACGCCGAATCAGCTTCATCTCTCGGCAGCATCTTCCATGGAGAGCAGCGAACCGGCGAAACTGCCCATGCGCCTAGGTGCTTACGTAGTGCGGGATGAAACAACAATTGCAGAAATTACATGGGTTCTGAAGGTGATTGAGTCTCACTATTCTGGGAAATCTGCAGACGAAAGAGCAGATGAATATGGAAAAATGTTCCGAGATACAGTGGTTAAAAACTTTTCCTTCGGGTGAACTAAGTTTGCTTATTTTTTTAACCGAAGCTCTTGGACCCTATTCTGAAATATGACCCTTAATGAAATCGGCAGAAAACAGATGTTGAAAGCGCTAACTTTTCTGTATCCTTATGAAGTTTCGATGACATGTTAGTTAACGAATCTAAGCTAGTCCAGTTATCCGGACTTCCATTGGAGCAAGGAAGGATCGACGACAAGTGGAACAAGGTGATCCAGGGAGGATCACTCCTTATTGATATTATTAGAAGTAATATCCAAACTTGTCTGAACTCATTAAAAATGCTTTGACGATTTCACACGGGTCTGCCAGCATTGAGCGGGGTTTCTCCCTTTCCGTTAAAGTTCTTAGCGAAGAAAGAGCTTCGATGAATGAGCGAACATTGAATGTAAAACTGTTTGTGATAAATAGGTGGGGCAGATTTGGAGGGCGTGAGGAAAATGTTGCTATCACTGAAGACTTGATAAAACTGGTCATATCCGCTAGTAAGAGCTGTGATTTGAACCTACAGCAGGAAAAAGCCTTGAAAGAAAAAACTGAGAAAGAGTGGCAGGATTTGGAGGCAAGAGAACGGTTGAGAGAGCAGCAGCTCGCTAGAACCTCTTTGAAAAGACAGATAAAAGAGACTCTCGGAAAGTCTCTCAAAGAAAAAAAAAGAAGCGTCTGGTTCCAAGGAACAGGCTGCAGACGAGTTACTGAAGGAAGCTCATAACCGGCTCAAAAAGGCACTGAAAGAAGGACATGGTCGAGATACAGTTAGCGCAGGCTATGATAGCTGGGACTCAAAGAACCAGCAACAGTTAGATTAAAAAATAGTTACTGATCATATCTCTGTTTCAGTAGAAGAACGTGTAAACAAAATGAAACAAATAGGTTGTGTGTTCTAGCTACCGTACCCTTATCTCTCATCATATTTTTCTATCTTATTTTTTGTATTCGGAAGTAAAGCGTTCAGAAAAAAAGACGGAAAAAGCTCCTCACATGACATGAGGGTTCTCAGGTGGTCGGTTTCTTAATTATTACTTGGCCTCTGATCATGGAGAGATGTTTGCAAATGATCATTCCCATTTTTGTTTTCTTAGTAAAGTGTCATTTGCTGTTGTGTCAATGCTTTTTTCTTTCAAAGGCTTTCTGGAAACTTAATTTCGGGGTCCATTTTGCGTTCGGAATGGTCCCAAGAGAGGTCCCATAGTCCCTATTTTTCACCACTTGAACCTGTGGCAGCCCTGTAAATAGTGAAATATTCTGTATGGGTTCAGTCTCTGAATAAATTATTCATTCATTGATACTTATCTTTTTAGGCCAAACAGTAACGAAGGTTCTGTCAATGAATCAATTCAACCGTCGAAGCCAGAAGATTTTTCACAAGTTTTAACTAGAAATATTTCAACGGTGGAAGGATTAGCTGCTACTCTTCATGATGGATTCCTAGATCCTAAAAGTCGATCGGGAGCTTCTTCTGTTTCCACAAAGTCGGAAAGCGGAGACAAAGGTAGGTTTTTGTCTTTTGTTTTTTATTTTCATAATTTTTCAGGAACAAATTGGTCAAGCCACCGAATAAAGGCGAGATTATGCTTGACGTTATTCTTCAGCACATAATTTTTCAGGCACAAAGTGGTAAAGCCACCGAATAAAGGCGAGATTATGCTTGACGTTATTTTTCAGGCACAAAGTGGTAAAGCCACCCAATAAAGGCGAGATTATGCTTGAAGTTATTTTTCAGGCACAAAGTGGTACAGCCACCGAATAAAGGCGAGATTATGCTTGACGTTATTTTTCAGGCACATAATTTTTCAGGCACAAAGTGGTAAAGCCACCCAATAAAGGCGAGATTATGCTTGAAGTTATTTTTCAGGCACAAAGTGGTACAGCCACCGAATAAAGGCAAGATTTTGCTTGACGTTTTTTTCAGGCATAAAGTGGTCAAGCCACTGAATAAAGGCGAGATTATGCTTGACATTTTCCAGAAGAGTCGTTTTTGGACAATTTTAGAGTGAGAGAGTTTTGGAGAATGAGGCTGAGTGACGACGTCCTGAATCCTCTTTTCTTTGAATGATGTAGTTTGAGCCCGCTCGGCAAGTATATCCCAAAGGTATAAGCTAGGTTGTGACAAGAGCTGAATTTGTCTCGTTGAATGAAGAAATTGAGGAACAAAAACTCACTGAACAATCATGAAGCATAAACTAAATCTGCGAGTTTGCAAGCTTAGATAAGGAAGAACTGCAGTGAGGAAGATAAGTATGCAAACTAAGATTAGAATACTGGAAGAAATGGTAATAACAACATTCAAATATGGATCTGAAATTTATGGGCTTCGAAAGGCTGAAGAAGAATTGTCAAATGTTTTCGATAGCAATTGTCTAAGCGTAGTTATAAAAACTATATATAATAGTTGTTTAACTATAATTCTGGAATTATGCCTTTTTTCATGGTCAGATTCCTGGCGTTATCAGCAAGGTCGTATCCAGGGGGTGGGGGGGGGGTGTTCCGGATCTGAACTCTTCTTCCCCCGAAGTTTTTGTACGGCTCGTAAAAAAGTAACAAAAATGATTTAAAGAAATTTTCATGTGTTCAGTCACTGTGGTTAGTCAGCCTTGATTATTAGTAAAAACGGTATAGAGCTAGTCTCAAATGGTATGACGTAATAGTGATAACGATGGGGAGCTAGTCTTCGCTTTTAGTTGTTTTTTTTTTAAGTAATGCCGTAATGGTATGGCATAATAATAATGACGAAATGGAGCTAGTCTCAGTTTTTATTTAAATTGATGACGTAGTAGTAATGACGCTATGGAGCCAGTCTCAGATTATACTTTTTTACCAAATGAAACAGTTGAAATGCTTTAAACGTTATTTTGTTGAGGCATAATAGCCATCTACACTAATTGTTGTCTAAAGCTTTTTGCTAATTACATGGGCATACCAGTGCTCAAACAGGAATTTTCCATTTATTTTAAAATGGTTCTCCGGCTGAAAAACTAAATTTTCCAGCTCTGAATTTTGGTTTCGACGAGAGACAAATTATACTTAGCAGCTGCTCAAATAGTTTTCCTACCACCCAAAAAAATCGTCAATGATTTTGGGTAATTTTTTGTTTGCGTACTATGCCCAATGAAAAAAGGTTTTCTAGTGGGCAAACATTTGGTTCGCATCTGTTGGGTATCACATTTAGAAAATTGTTTTTTCGTCATCAAAATTTGGCTTTAAAAGCACAAAGTATTTTTGTGCGCTTGTAGGAATTTGCTAGCGGTATTGTGTTTTAGATAGACCCTAAAAATAAAATATGTCGACCCGTGGAAAAACAACGGTCTACGACCCATAAGAAGCAAAGAACAACAATCAAACGAACATTTTGCCTCTATACAATGGGGTATGCCCATCATTGAAAAGAAAGAACCACAACCGTAACAATTTAAAAAAAAAAGAAGAAAAAAAGTGGAAAAGTTTAAAACCCAAAAAAGAATAAAAAGCAAAGGTAAACTAGTATATAAAACAGCTCGAAAAAGTAACGGATGTAGATTATATGTAAATTTTTTAGCAAACCAACCCTTTTCTCTGATATTTAGTGGGATTTTTGAACGACTAACTGAATTTTGTATTCATTTTCAGGAGATTTGTCTCAGCGGATAGACTTGAAGATAAACAATACGTTTGAGAAACTGATTAGTGTTGCATCATCTGAAATTGATAAACGTCGGAAAATAATGAAGATACACCACCTCGACCTGATGCAAGTCCACACATTACTAGACATTATCCAGATGGTTTTGGTCCCTATAATTCTCCTCAGAAGAGTAGTCGTTTTTCCTCACCTCATCACCCTACCTCCCGTTCAGATATGAATAAGCGAGACTCTGAATTAAAACGAGAAAGCTCGTTGCCAACAGTTTCTATGCCTGTGTTTAGTGAAGCATTTTTCAATACACCCACTCAATCAAAACCTGAACAAGCCTATAGCTTTAAAAAACGATATATTAATAGTGAGTCTCGTAATAGTGATCATAAAAGTGGTTATAATGGACGTTATCCGCAAGAATTTGCTCGTCCAGCTGCTCAGCCAATGAAAACCGCCAGCGAAATTAGGGCCTCTGCATATGCTGGTGCTATGTCACGTGACTCAAATCAATTCAAGTATCAAGGGTATCAACAATCGGGGTCAGCTGTTTCAGCATCTGGATATCGAGAGAATCAGCCTGTAGAGGGGAGACAAATGTTTGGACCCCCGGGGTATGGGTCTACTAGACAGGGCAATCCTACTTTTGGACAGCCGCCTGAATATGGCCAACAGAGAAATGCATTTGGAAGGCCAACTATTGGTTTCGGTCATAAATTTGGGGGAAGTAGCAATTTTGATCCTGGTTTTGTTAAACAGGAGCAGCAGCCTCCAAATCGTTCTTCTGAAGATCAACACTTTCAGAACTTCAGAAACAGGTACGCCAGCCCTTTGCCATCTTAAATTAAAATTCGGAATTTTTCGATATGGTTGAATTAGGACTTTTTATTTAGATCTTTTTGGGATTTGATCCCCCCCCCCTCTCCTTCTCATAAGGGCTTGTAAACCTTGACAATAATATTCAGAAAAACAATGATGCTATTGAAAATAATGATGCCAAATGTTGCTGCAAATTGCAGTTCCTAAATATCACAATTTTATTACAGGAGCTATATACAGTTAGGGCTAGAGTTTTAACGGTTCTAATATTATTACAATCAGGATAGTGTACACCTAGTATTGAGTGGCCCAAAGCTGGCATTGAGCCAACACCTAAAAATTTAAGAGCCATAGAAAAGTGCATATTTTGACGCTGGTTCGAAATCTATTGTTTTCATCCATCTTGGTGGTCCTCGTAAAAAAGTAAGGTACTTGTTAATTATTCAGAACACACTCAAGAATTTTGATCTGAATGTAAGATCTGAGAAAACTGGTTTCGTAGTCCCAAAGCCAAGTGACAGGTGACAGAATGCACTGGAATTATATAATTTTGGCTATATATTTGCACATTTGGGCGGGAGAGTGGGTAAAGTATAGTGGGTCTGCATGCAAAATGTGTTAGCTACAACTATTCTGCATATTATGAAGTAAGAATTGTTTTCTACATTCACGCTGTCCAAATACTTTACCCCACCCCCTAATGTCCCCTAGTCCCGTCTGGTGGATTTGGTTTGGAGATGGTTGTTGCTGAGCCGGAAAAGGTAAAAACGTTGCCATGTGCATCAAAAGAAACACCAAATTATTCTGTAGAACAGTGTTTCTTCTTCAAATGCCAAAAAATTAAAATGTAAACGAAAGCATGACATAAAAGGAATGTTGTTAGCTTGCTGGGTTAGCAAATACTGAATAGTGAGAAATAAAAATCAAAGTGAAAGCTTTGGAGCACACTGCTAGTCTCTTCGCAGAGCAATGGTTTTGGTAGTTTTAATATACTTGTAGTATCTTCTGACTTTAGGAAGGTAAACTTTTTCTTATACTGGAAACTGATTGCACTTGCGCTTATCGCATATCCTGGGTTAAACCGAATTAGCTGTGCTGTGAGTAGCGGTACGTAACTATTCACCAGAAGAATCTTACAGCTCGAGGCCCGTAGTGTTTCTTTAGCTTGCCTTTCTGCCTCCTTTCCATACTTTCCTATGCTTTCAGTGCTTTTCTGCCTAGATTTCTTCTTCTTCCGCGGTTCCTTCCTCTTCCTGGCTCTTCCTGTTTTAACAGCTTGTATTATTGTTTTTATGTGTAGAAAGGCGATGCCATGTGGGACAACTGTCTCCATGGACTGCTGGCTGTTCATCGGTAAGCATGACTAGTGTCATTTGATTGCCCAGGAGTAGAACTGTGGTCATCAACTTCAGACTGGAGACTCATTTTATTCTGTTATAGGCCGGCTCTACTTGCATGATCCTCGATCGCCTGTGTCTCGAACAGGCTAATCTGTCACTTGGGATGGGAAAGAGTCTACCTCACTAAACCCATTTGTGTCGAAAGGGCAGATCTCAGTCTTTGAACGAAGAAGTGATGTTGGGTGTAAAAAAATTCATTGATAAAGCTCAGGGTGTTTGAAGCTAGGTCATCTGGTGAATTGACACCCTCTGTCATTTCACAGTGTCTCCAAAACTGAAGCCATTTGTTAAACTTAATTCCGGAGCAGCTTTGAAATGATCAAGAATACCAAAATGCGGAAGCTGGAGTCCATGAGAGCAATATTTTGAAAAATTATGAAGAACAAAACGGTTTTCTACGCAAAAAGAAGTGCATCTTGAATCAAGATGGCTCATGATAGTGTTAGGTGATAATATGATTAAACGATATATCTATATTTTTCCTTTCGGTATTCGATATATCGATTTCGATATTTCTAATCCGTTTTTGCTCAGATTAACTTAGGTTTTGCCAAAATTCAATAACAAAAATTGTAATTAAAGAGGATTTTGCGCAATGTTTTTCCAAATTTTGAATAAAATACAAAAAAACTTCCATTATGTGAATGAATATTACAAAAACCCTGATTTGGGATTACTCGGGCTCAGGATGAAGAAAAATAAGCCACTGGCTATTTTTGGCTATTCAAAATCAGCTGCATGTCAATAGTTTCCCATGAGAGTTGGTTTCTGCCTTTCAGCGATCAAATAATTTGTTTTCCACTGAAAGTACGGAGAAACATTAAAACTCAAAAGAACAGAAATTATTCCGTGCATGAGGGGGTTAACCTCTCCTCAATACCTCGCTCTTCACACCAAAATTTATTTTTTGTAATTTAAAAATCTCCTTACTCTAATTAAACAGGCTCTTTTGTTTTTGGAGTTGTTCTTATATAATTGGGAAAAAAATTTACAATAAGCGTAAAAAACGAGTTATTGAGGAGAGAAACCCACTCCTCATACACGAGACAATTTCGGTTCATTTTAACTTTGGATGTTGCTCCTTATTATTAGTTGAAAAAAATGTGTTTTTCATTTAATTGTTTTTTAAATAGTGTCGGAAAATCCGTCTTTTTCTCCATGGAAAATACTCCCCCCCCCCCCGCCCCCCCCAAAGTAAATTCTTCCTTGGAAAGGTTCCCTCGAAGAAGATCGTCCTTCCCCCAAACAATTCCATCCCTGCTGAAAATTCCCCCCAGAGAACTTCTTCCGCACAATTCCGCCTTGAAGATTCTTTGAGCTAACTTTGGTCTGAAAAAAAAAGACTTGTTTTTCTTTTAATCTCTAATTGTTTTTCAAACCATGCCGGAAACCCTCCCTCCATGGAAAATTTTTCCTGGAAATTTTCCCCTCCCAATGTCTCAATGGAAAGTTTCTCGCGCGTAAAATTCCCCCATATAGAATCTCTCCCCAAAAAATCCCGCCCGCACGGAAAAATTCTCCAGACAATTTCAACTCCTTTGAAAATTTTCCCTGCGCAATTTCCCCGGTATATCTCAATATGTAAAATTAAATTGGCAAAGAGAAAATAAGTCAAATAAAAGAATTTAGTGTAAGAATTCTGGTAAATTCCCCCGGGTGTGGTTTCCCTTTGAAAGTTCATCCCAGAAACTTCCCTCCCCACGGAAAAATCTCCACTGCAGAAAATTCCCCCCCACAGAAAATTAATCTTCCCAAAAATGTCTGTTTACTTCCCAAAAAACAAATACGAAATGTAGGCACTAGACATATTTCATAACTTACAACCTTTTCCCCCGGGACTTGTAGGGCCGTGTCATCCTCAAAGGCATGATTACTTGACTTTTCAATTATGTTGATCAGTATGGCTGTCTCAAAATTTGGATCAGATGACTTTGGGGACAAAGGGGCGTGGGAGGTTGATCTAGCTGCCCCCAATTGTTTTGGTCACAAATTGGTGAACTAGAACTGTAATTTTCGTTTGAGCAAGCCCTCTCTCGATCTTGGTTCGATACGATCATCTGACAAAAAAAAAAAAAAAAAAACACGCATACGTTTTCTTTCTTCTGGCAAAAATGACGAAGTTTCACCTTTTTCAGATGGAAGCTAGAAACCCTTACAATAAGGTTCTCTGATATGCCGAATCTGATGGTGCGATTTTTATTGAGATTCTTTGGCGTTTTAGGGGCGTTTTCTCCCTTTCTCAAAAGTTATACAAATTTTGTCAGACTTCTTTGGCTTGTACATTAGACTAAATGAATATTTAGTCTACTCTGTTAGAAAATACTACTGTTAGAAACAGCATTTAGGATACTGAAAATCTGGAGAGCCGTGACAGATGCAGCTGCTGACGAAGCTGGCCTTGCATTGACTGCTGCAGCTTCGTCATGTAATCCCCACAAACTGGCTTGATTCTGTAGTGGCTGAACCGCAGGGTCTGTCATAGCACTTGCATCGGTTGATACAGATTCCAGCAAGGCCAATTCCATGTCTCTTGCTATTTTACTCTCAGCTTGGAGAAGATCGTCAGGGGTAATATGTAATTTCTTGAAACGCGAATTGAAGTATTTGGCAATCGTGACGAGTGTGACCTGAACAATGCCTATAAGCCTAGAAGGTATTTTATCTAGCAAAGCCTTTTGGAGGTTCTCAGCAACATTTGGAGAGTCCTCACTAAACATAGTTTGTGAACAGGCTATACCAACTTCTGGATTCAGCTGTGCATGCTGTGTATCAGCATAGATGAGTCAATGACTTGAATACATTATTCTTCTTCTCGATCACTTACGAAACAATTTTCTCTGTTGGATCTTTTCTGCTGGATGTTCACCGGTAGATCAGAGGCAGCGTGATAGCGATGCCTAAGTAAAGAACAATGTTGGCACAATGTATTATTTTTAGTTCTTTAGACCAGGGCACTTCGTATCGAAGGAATTATCGTAGAAACTTTGAAAAGGTTTCATTCGATTGTAAATTGGAAGGGCTTGTACCCATTTTGATAGTCAAAAGTGATTTGAGGGCAACTAACACCCCTCCCACGCCCACAATTTCCCTAAACACATCCAATCAAAATTTTGAGACGGCCATTTTGTTGAATGTAGTTGAAAGATTCGGAAATCATGTCTTTGAGGATGACCCCCACCCCTCCTAGAGCCCTCAGGGCAAGGGTTGTAAGTTATGCCCGGGGGTATATAAGGTGTTTATAGAAAGCATTGTCGTAGAAACTTCAAAAAGGGCTCGTTCGATTGGAAATTGAAAGGGTTAGCGCCTTTTTTAATATTCGAAAGTAATTGGAGGGCAACTAACCCCCCTCTCACGCCCATCATTTACTCAAACACATCCAAGCAAAATTTTGAGATTGCCATTTTGTTCAAAGTAATTGAAAGTTCTGGAAATTAGGTCTTTGAGGACAGCCCCTCTCCCCATACCCCTCAGGGGAAGGGCGGTAAGTTATACCCTGGGGGCATATAAGGTCTTATAGAAAGTGTTGTCGTAGAAACTTCAAAAAGGGCTCGTTCGATTGGAAATTGAAAGGGCTAGTGCCCTTTTTAATAGTCCAAAGTGATTGGAGGGCAACTGACCCCCCTCTCGCGCCCACCATTTCCACAAACACGTCCATTCAAAATTTTGAGATGCCTATTTTGTTCAACGTAGTTGAAAGTTCTGGAAACTAGGTCTCTGAGGATGACAACCCTGCCCCCCCCCCACAGCCCTCAGGGCAAGGGTTGTAAGTTATGCCCTGGGGGCATATAAGATTTTTATAGAAAGCTTTGTTGTAGAAACTTTAAAGAGGGCTCATTCGTTTTGAAATTGAAAGGGCTGGTGCTCTTTTTAATAGTCGAAAGTGATTGAAGGGTTTAATAGCCGAAAGTGATTGAAGTGATTGAACCCCACTCTCACGCCCATTATTTCCCCAAATGCATCCAATCAAAATTTTGCGATAGCCATTTTGTTCACGTAGTTGAAAGGTCCGGAAATTATGTCTTTGAGGATGACACCCCCCCCCACAGCCCTCAGTGCAAGGGTTGTAAGTTATGCCCTGGGGGCATATAATTTTTTTTATAGAAAGCGTTGTCGTAGAAACTTCAAAAAGGGCTCATTCGATTTGAAATTGAAAGGGCTAGTGCCCTTTTTAACAGTCTTAAGGTATTGGAGGGCAACTAAACTCCCTCTGATGCCCACCGTTTCCCCGAACACATCCAATCAAAATTTTGAGATGGTCATTTTGTTCAACGTAGTTGAAAGGTCCGCAAATTATGTATTTGAGGATGACAAACCCCCCACAGCCCCCAGGGCAAAGGTTTTAAGTTATGCCCTGGGGCATATAGGGCTTTTATAGAAAGTGTTGTCGTAGAAACTTCAAAAAGGGTTCATTCAATTTGGAATTGAGAGGGCTAGTGCCCTTATTAATAGTCAAAAGTGATCGGAGGGTGAATGTCCCCCTCCCCCCACGCCAATCATTTCTCCAAAGACTTCCGATCAACATTATGATATATCCATTTTGTGGAACGTAGTTAAAGGGTCAGGAAATTACGTCTTTTAGACACACCCCCCCACAGCCCTCAGAGCTAAGGTATGCCCTGGGGGCATATAAGGTTTTTATAGAAAGCATTGTCGTAAAAACTAAAAAAAACGGTTCATTCGATTGGAAATTGAGAGGGCTATTGCCTTTTTAATAGTCGAAGATAATCGGAGGGAGAATCGCCCCCCACGCCCATCATTTCCCAATACATTTCCGATCAATATCTTGATATACCCATTTTTTCAATGTACTTGAAAGATCTGGAAATTATGTCTTTAAGGATGACACCACCCCCCCCCCCCCCCCATAGCCTTCAAGCTTCAAAAAGGGCTCGTTCGTTTGGAAATTGAGAGGACTAGTGCCTTTTTTATTAGTCGAGAGTGATCAGAGGGCAAATGACCCCCCCCCCACACACACACAAACACGTTGTATTGTCCCGAAATACATCTAATAGAAATTTTGAAATAGCCATTATATTCAAAATAGTCTAAATATCATATAACAAGGCTTTTAGGAGTAAAACAAACCCCAGAGATTAGGGTGTGCATTTCCGTTTCCTGGCTGAGGGCCAGGAAACGGAGATCAGCACCGCCGGTTAGGACCTTAAGGGTCTGGTGCCGTCATATTTACTTTTTTTTTTTTTTTTACTTACAGAGATTAGGGGCATGGGTCGTAATTTATGCCCAGGGGGTATTTAAGGTTTTTAAGGAAGGGATGGTTGTCTAACTCCAGAAGAGGCTTATTTGGTTGAAAATCGGAAGTTCTAGTTCCTTTATGAGCGTCAAAAATGATGGACGGTATTTAGCATCCCCCCCCCCTCTTCTACAACCCCTACTTTCACCAAACGCATCAGATTGAAATTATGAGATAGTGATTTTTTTCAAAATAGTTCAAAGAACATATAATAGTGTCTAGAGATGACACAGCGCCCTGGGGATAGGGTTGTGTTATTTCATGAGGGCATATAAGGTTTTCATGGTGGCATTTAGGGCATATAAGGTTTTTATAGGGCATATATGGTTGAATGGGTGGTCGTATAAACATCAGATGGGGCTTATTTGATTTGAAATTGGAAATTATAGTGCCCTTTTAAAGAGTCAAAGTGATTTGAGAGCAAACACCCCCTCTCCACTTTCAGCATGTGCCTCAACACCTCCAATTAAAAATTGGAGATAATAATTTTATTTATCGTAGTTGAAGGTTCCAAAAATTATGTCTGTGAGGAAGACAACCCCCTCCCCCTACAGCTCTCAGGGAAAGGGTTGTAAGTTATGCCCTTGGGGCATATAAGGTTCTTATAAAAACGATGGTCGTATATACTTTGGAGGGGACTCATTGAATTGGTAATCATAAGTTCTAGTGCCCTTTTTAAGAGTCAAAGTAATCAGAGCACTGCTGCCCCCCCCCCCATACACACACACACACACAAACACGTTGTGTTTCCTTGAGATGTATCCAATAGGTATTTTGAGACAGTTATTTTATTCAGAATAGTCCAAATATCATATAACAAGGCTTTTGAGGTTGATAAAAACCACTAGAGCCTAAGGGCGAGGGTTGTAAGTTATGCCCCAGGGGCATTTAAGGTTCTTATGGAAGGGATGGTCTCATAAGCTTTAGAGGTGGATCATTTGGTTGAAATTTGAAGTTCTAGTTCCCTTTTAAGCGTCAAAAGTAGCACACCTCCCCACTCAACTACCCCTCTTTCCACCAGATGCATTTGATTGAAATTGTATGATGGTAATTTTGTTTAAAATTATCCAAAGAACATATAACAATGCTTCCAGGGTTGGCACCCCCCCCCCAGAGCTTTGGGGTAAGGGTTTTAATCTATGCCCTGGAGGCATATAATGTTTTTAAAGAATGGTTGGTCGTATTATATTCAGATGGGTCTCATTTGATTTTAAATTGGAAGTTATAGTGCCCTTTTTAAGAGTCAAAGTGATTTTAGAGAAACTGCTCTTAAAATTTTACTAAATCAAAAGAGTGTAATTGTATCCAGGCTGTGAAAGAGCATGAATATAATTTTTTGGGTATAGCATTAACTTTTATTTATCAGGTCGACTAGAGGATGTATATGACTAAATTAAACACTACTGTTTGTGACATGATTTTCAAAAGGGTTTACGTTGTTAAAAATTGCTGAAAAAGTTTCTCCAGCATATAAATAGCAAGCCAAACTATCAATTCTTAAAGGAATTAAATAAAAAAAACAAGTTTTTTAAACTGAAAGTAAGGAGCGACATTAAAACTTAAAACGAACAGAAATTATTCCGTATATGAAAGGGACTGTCCCCTCCTCAACGCCTCGCTCTTTACGCTAAAGTTTTTTATTGTTTTAAAAAATAAAGTTGTGAGACAGAGTCAAACTTTAGCGTAAAGAGCGAGGCGTTGAGGAGGGGACAGTCCCTTTCATATACGGAATAATTTCTGTTCGTTTTAAGTTTTAATGTCGCTCCTTACTTTCAGTTTAAAAAACTTGTTTTTTTTATTTAATTTCTGATCGTTTTTTAGTTAATGCAGCTTTTGTTTTGGCTCGCCGTCATTGAATAAGTAAAAATAATTTGCATAAAAATTTTACTTTTCTTTTGCTAAATGGCTGTCTCTAAATTTGGTTCTGACGTAATTTACAAATTAACTTACGTAACGAACTTCTATATTCGTATATTTTTCTTCTGGCAAAAAATACAAAGTTGCAGATTTTTGCAGATATGAGCTTGAAACCTATGTTATAGGGTTTTCTGATACGCTAAATCTGACGGTGTGATTTTTATTAAAATTCTTTCACTTGTAGGGGATGTTTCCCCCCTCTTTAAAAAATCAGGTAAATTTTCTCAGGCTCGTAGCCTTTGATGAGTAATACTAAACTTAATAAAATTCATATATTTAGAATCAGCATTATAAGCCCATTCTTTTGATACATTTATTGACATCAAAGTTCCGTTTTTAAAAGTTTCGATTACTATGGAGCCGTACCGCTTGTTTTTTTTCATTGTTTTTTTTTATTACGTATATGTTATTACATATATGATGGGGTTCTCCCCTTAGTCAATACCACGCTCTTCACGTTAAAAGTTAAAAATTTTTTTAATTCACAAACCCCTGAATCACAAAGGCCGTTTAATTAGAATAGATAGCTCTTTTGAAAGCACTAAAAAAAAAAAACTGTAGCGTAAAGAGCGAGATATTGACTTGGGGGAGAACCCCCTCATATACGTAATAATTTCTGTTCATTTTAAGTTCTAATGTTGCTTCTTACTTTCAGTTGAAAAAACTTGTTTTTTTAATTTAATTTCTGATCGTTTTTTAAATAATGCTTGGAAATACGGCGCCCCCTTCATAGAAATGTCCCTTACCCCAAAGAAACATCCTCCGCGGAAAGATTCTCCCGAGTAACCCCCTCCTCCAGCCCCCCCACCAGAAAAAAGGTCTTCCTGAAAATGTCTGTATACTTCCCAATAACCAATACAATATGTAAGCAATGGGCAAAGTTCATAACTTGCAGCCCTTGCCCTGGGAACTCTGGGGGATCAAGTCATCATAAAAGACATATTTATTGGATTTTCGACTATGCTGAACAAAATGGCTATCTCAAAATTTTAATAGGGTGACTTTGAGAAAAAAATGAGCGTGGGAGGGGGCCTAGTTGCCCTCCATTTGTTTGGTCACTTCAAAAGGGCACTAGAACTTTTAATTTCTATTCCAATGAGCCCTCTTACGATATTCTAGGACCACTGGGTCAATACGATTACCCCTGGGAAAAAAAAAACAAACAAATAAACACGCACCCGTGTCCTTTCTTCTGGCAAAAAATGCAAAATTCCACATTTTTGTAGATAAGAGCTTGAAACCTCTACAGTAGGGTTCTCTGATACGCTGAATATGATGGTGTGAATTTCATTAAGGTTCTATAACTTTTAGAGGGTCTTTTCCCCTTTTTTTCGAAAATCAGCCAAATTTTCTCAGGCGCGTTACTTTTGATGGGTAAGATTAAACTTGATGAAACTTATATATTTGAAATCAGAATTAAAATTTGATTCTTTTGATGTATCTATTGGCACCAAAATTCTGTTTTTTAGAGTTTCGGTTACCATTGAGCCGGGTCGCTCCTTACTTACAGTTCGTTACCACCACAGTTTATAGAATTAGCAGTATGATCATTCTCTATCTCTCCCATTATAAAAACCCGGACAGGGGTGCGAGTGCTCTGGAGAACGTTTTTGCAGATAGAAACATAGGCGTTATCAGATCTTTTCGCGGGTAGACAAGTCAGATTTCTCTTGGACACGAAACAAGTGGAAACCCGCTATTACGAATAATGCACTTGGTAACCATTTCTCAGTGATTGACGATAACAAATTAATCCGCTAAGGCAGAAACAAGTGGGAGGAGCTTTTTGTTCGCACCGAGACCGAAGACCAGAAATTATCTGCGATAAGCTTACTGTCTATAAACTGTGGTTACCACGAACTGTTTGAAAGTGGAAAGATTCAAATAATTATTTTCTTTTTCCCTGAAAAAGACTTATGTCACTATAGAACGAACAGAAATAATTAAAAAAAAAAACTTTTTCCACAAAATAAGTTTTTGAAGAAAAATTAAAGAACTCCATTAAACCGAAAATGAACAAAAATAGAATCAAATAATCTACCAAGCATACAACTACCACAAGTCACTATCTATAAATAAGTGAAACCCAAGACAAGCCGAAATTAAAATAAATAATAGAGTCAAGCTCAAAACGAGCCGAAATTAATATGAGTAGGGTTCAAAACCCCTATGCTTTCTAAAAGCCAGAATATAATTTGTACAGAATATATTCAATATCGCACAACACTAGCTCATGACTGTCGAGCAAAAAGAGATTGATTGTGATTGTCCATTGACGATCGAGAGCGCTTCTATACGTGTTATGGAGCATACAAAAAGTTTCACTGAGTACTAAGGTAAGCGTATCTGCTATCGTAAAAGAGTCTGAAGTATCTCTATTTACCATCTCAGGTTAGAATTCCATCCATAGGAATATAAAGTGGCATGACCTGTCAGACAATTGCATCAATCAAACAAATCACTGTCGTGTTTTCAGCATGCTCCACAGAGACTACGTTTTACTCCAGTTGGCGTAACAACTTTTGGTGGCTTTAAAAGTGTGGGATTACTAGTCTTACCGCCATTCCAAATGTCGGAAGTTGTACCCGCGATACATGTCAAGCAAATGATCCCCACTTCTGTATGCTAAATTATCTTGATCTCCCGTTTAGTGTTTTTATTAAAACTTGTATTATTGGTGCTCTGAAATTAAGCTGAGAAAAACTTATGGATCACTTGCTTAGGACAAGGGTCAATTTGATAAAAAGGACTTTTGGTCGGCTTTACGATTTGTTTTTTGTGCCCCGTGTTTTTTCTCTGGCTCATGTCTGGCGATTTTCCCCGCGATAGAACGCCAACAAATCTGTTCTGTTTTCTTTTGATTTTGCTAATATTTCCTGTAGATTCCAATATGAAATAGAAATACCTATGTCTTTAGTTGGTATGCTTTTATTTGAATTTGTGAAAAGATGGAAAAGCTTTGATCGTTTTTGTAACTGATCTGATAGTATTGTAGATTTCCGTTTAAGCAGGATACGATCAGCTTAAAGTTATTTTGTGTTCTTAAAATATGGTTTAAAGTTTTATTTACAGCTTGCCAATTGAATGCTCTCAATATTTTGGATGTCATTTGATATTGAATTTTTTTTTTGGGGGGGGGGCGGGTGTATGTGTTTTTTTTCTCCCGCTTTTTCCGTAGTGCGCATTCCTCTAGCGCGTATTTTTTCGTGTATATGCGGAGGTAACATTTAACTTATAATTGTTTTTTCAAATGTGGACTAGAAATACTAATGTCTTAACGCAGTATCCTGTTTCTGAAATTTGTAAATTGACAGAAAAATTTCCGATCGTTTTTGTAACCAGTCTGATAAAACTATTGATTTCCCTTTGAGTAGTGCGAGTTCCAGTTAGTGTAATTTGTGTGTGTGTATTAATATGATTTTGTGGGTTTGCTTATTGTCACTGCTGCCAAGGGATTACTCTGAATGTTTTGTATGTCAGTAGATATTATATATATATTTTTTCTTTTTTTGTTTCTTTTCAACAGTGTTTTTTCTCGTTTTTACTAATTTACTCTTCTAGTGTGCATTTTTCTCTTATATGTACAGGTTGAACCAATAAATTTCGGCGTTTGGATATTTAGATAACTTTTTCAACATTGAAATGAGCTGTAGCAGCTCTGATGATCTAACTCCACTCGGAATAATAAACAGGGCATGATAAACCCCAGCAACAGCCAACAACTGTACTGTCTCCTTGTTTTGTTGTCTGTACTGTTCTTGTTGTCTATTATGCCAAACGCATTGAAAAATAGTTTAGAAGTTCTACCGGCGTCGACTCCTCCTGCCAAGCCAAGTCTTGAGTAGGGCACTGCCCACTGATTGGTCAGGCCATAACATATTAGACCAAGAGTTTTTTAGTACTATGAATAAAAACTCCTAGAATAATCAATACATTCTGAGACCACACTGGCTGGATGTAATAATGATAAAAAAAGGAATTAGAACCATGGAAAATTTCATCTTTTGCTGAAAATTGCTATCATTTTTATTTATTTTTTATTTTATTTTTTTTTATATATTGATCGCAACTATCCTAATATTTTGGTTAGAATTATTGAATGAGTTTTGTATTATTTTTATTTTATATATTTTTTATCAAAAGAAAATTGCACTAATGTTAACGGAAATCCTGATTTTAGTTGTTTTCGTTTACTTTTTTAGAGAACCTTCCGGTGGAAATAATAATGGATACAATAGCTACCGGTCAACTAACTCAAGCTTCACTGCCTTGAAGGGGGAGGCACCTGTTACCTCCTCCTCTCAATCTATTGATAAGAGTTACCCCACACAGGAACCAACGCAGAAGAATTTTGGATTTTATTCGACTAGAAGAGATGGAGAATGGGATAATTTTGGTCATTAGTGTCTTAAGCGTTTAAGTTATGTTTTTTCTTTCTTGCAAGTGAAATTTAGTGCTCTCATGTTCAAGGACAGGGGCCTTCGACCTTCTGAAATTTTAGGAACTCATTTAACTTAAAGAATTACCCTAGTTTTTTTTACGTTAAAAGTGATTTATCTTATTTGTGAATTTTCTTTAAACAAATTAGAGATATTTAACCGAAAAGGGCTTTTTAACGTCGAAGCTTGTTTAGCGTTGAATTTTTATAAACTTTCATATATCTAAAGTTTAATTAGAAATTATCTAAAATACTGTCTAAAGGGGAAATACGAGCGGTATTATGTAAAAAAAAACAATTCAGTAGAACTGTGATTACAGTTTTGAGGCGAACATTAAACTAGATGAAACTCTTAAGCAATATTTTCTTATTAAGCCTCGTCTTGATTGACATCATTCACCATACCAGCAGCAGGGCCGGCTTCGACTGGACAGCCAATCATAGCCGTCAGAATATTCAAAGGCTGTCAAATTATATTGACTGTCCAATCATAGTCGCATGTTTAAAAATTATCCGCCTACAAAAAATGCTGCTAGCTGGGTAAATGATGTCAGTCAATACAAGACTTTAAAATGATAGAAGTTATGTATCATCATCGGTGACTACAGTAGTTTTTAGTTCTTTTTGTTTATATCAAGATTGTATTGTTAATGGAAGCTGCAGATGAAAAAAACAGGGGAAAACCTGATAGAAGCCGAAAGTAGTCTATTTGGTATCCAGGTGCTGTTTTTCAGAAGAAGTGATAATTATGGGCAGGTTCCAGAGGTCAATTGTCATCAATGTTAATTAATCATTTATTATTATTTGTCCTACAAAACACCAGGCAGTCAGTAAATTTAGTGATTTTTTTGTATTACAATTTATAAGTAAGGAAAGATCTAAAATTTGAACTCGTTTGCTTATTATGAGCATAAAAGGGGTAGCCATTTGAGAATGAAGGCAGTAATAGATAGGATTAATGATAATTGGCTTCTGGAACCTACCCTACGAATCAACACATATAGTAATTTTTTTGAAATTTAAAGTTTTGTTGTTAAAATTTGAAAATTATTTTATGATAATGATGAAATGTAGACAGTGAGACTAATCTAATAATCACTTGAGTGGCGCTGATCTTGTCTAGGGTCCAATTACGTTAAATAATTATTTTTATATACGAGTATATATATATTTATATTTATATATATATATATATATATATATATATATATATATATATATATATATATATATATATATATATATATATATATATATATATATATATATATATATATATATATATATATATATATATATATATATATATATATATATATATATATATATGTATATATATATATTGTAATACGCCTCGTTGTCTAGGGCAAGCAGATTATAGGTGAAATTATGTATTTTTGTATTATAGCTGTATATTCCAAACACTAACTGTGCAAATACATTTATCCTTGAATTGACCATATTCAAGGATATTTGTAATTTGGTGTTTAACAACTTTATTTAGTCTAATAAAAAAACGTGCACTTTAGAAGAAAGCCCCAGGCTGTGCACTACTGGAATATGAAATTTTCAATGGCAACTTCAATAGCTGTCTCTTCTAAAAAATGGGAACGGTAATCATTATTATTTGTTAAGCGGTTCAGAACAAGCGGAATGTAAGCAGAGTTATCCATTTTTATACTGTGGTTGTATATTCCAAAATGTCATATGTGCATATACGTTTAATTGAATCGACCGTATTCTACTTTAGTGCCGCCATTTGGACTAATTCCTATGTGCCTCCTCTTTTTACAGCCATTCCCACTGGCTATAGAAATTCGGTCAATTAGTTAATCTTTCAAGACATTAAAGTGCCAACAATCAATAAAAAGGGGTTGCTATTGATTGGGTTTCTGAATGAGTCAGGTCCAAATGGTAATCACCCCTCACATCATACCTACTCCAAGCAATCCTTACAAACATTCACTTGTGAGGACGCCATCATCGCTGCTTATGGCTTAAACTTGAAAAAAAATTAATAATAAGACAGTCGAAATGAAATGACATAATAATAAATTAATTTCAATAAACCTTAATTTTCCATTCCTCATGACAAAAAAAAAACTCTACGAGGCAAACGTCCTTTGATGAAAATTAACTCTTCTCATTGTTTGTCGTATGGTGTGGAAGTTCAAACAAAAAAATCAATGTTAATAGTGAAGAAAGGGAGAAACAACTAATTGATCCAAATGTCTCTCTAATTACGCCTAGGGTTGTTTAGAAAAATATAGATTTAATAATATATTTCCTATTATTTCAAAGAATTTGAGACGCCATAGACATTCTGCCTGTCCTAGAATGTATTCACTCTGTGTGGGTGGTTGGGGCGCTATCAAATGTTAGATTCGAAATTATATAGTAATTTCTTTTAACAGCTTTGAATGCTTTTAATAATTATGCTGGGAATTAGGAACGCCATTTTGCAGAACCGGGGGAAGCTGAGTGGTTAAACCGTGACTGAAACCGACTCAGTTGTTTATGTAGGCAATTTTTAGAGTTTCTTTATTTGTGTTTTGAGAATCGAGTGTGGGAATTGCTCACCCTGTAATGCAATCATTGTTCAAAACATCTTTGAAAGCAATTTTGATCAATCGGTGTATTCTTCCGAAATTTTTGTGGGACCCGAACTGAAAAATTGTGTTGTAATTTACCTCTAATGTTCAACAAAAAGCTCCTTGAAAATTCCATTAAAACTCTTCTTTGGAAATTTTGAAACTTAGTTCCTTAGTGCAAATAGAAGTTTTAGTTTCAAGTTGTTTATTTTTCTTCGGTTTATAAGTTTTTGATTACATGTGTTATTTTAGACTGGTTAACAATGCCTCTAAATGTTGTTAGTTTTTTAGAGATCTTATTTCATTTAATATTCTTGTTAAGTAATGCTAAAAATATTTCAGTAGTGAGTGTTTATGTATCTAGGACTAATTCAGAAGGAGGGGGAAGGGTTTGACTCAAAGTTGGACATGCTTCACAGGAATTAAACAAATTTCTATGTGTATATTTTGTCAGGTCTTGGGGTTGGGGTCGTTTTTCTTTCTTTTAAATTCTTTTGGCCTCAACTATAGGAAATGGGATAGTAATTATATTAATTATTAATAAGTATATTATTAATAATTAATTAATGGGATAGTACCTCCGCTGGCTGATTTTCTTTAATGAAGGAATGTAGCAATTAGTTACAAAACTCGTTTAAAATACACTATTTCTTAAAGAAACAACGACACTAAAACTAAACTAGAATCTTCTCACGTGTTCAAATCTTGTAGCAAGTGAAAATGTCGACGATAGGGGGGGGGGAGGGGTATTTCCTATGTCTTTTTGCAGAGATGAAGTCAGAATTCTGTCGCATAGGGCATTTCATATCATCTTTGGTACCGGGAGAGGGATCCAGTGTGTTACTGTAATGAAATTTATTAAACGTTACAAATAGAATGGTTGCAAAATCTCTCCTAATTTTGAAAACTCCGTGAAAATTTTTTCCGAAGTTTAACTATTGTTGGTGCGAAGGAAAGAACGAAATATTTTGAAGCTATTTGTGTTTCCGTCCACAAGGATAAGTTCCACGAAGAAAAAGTAAAATTTAGGATTTTAAAAGTAGATATTGAAGGGAATCGGATAAATATCTGTCATCTACCCAGAATAAGTTGCAAAACTAGTTTCAAAACGTCTCATTTGTAAAAAAATGAATAATTAGCTCTCCGGTTACTTGTGCTATTTTTCAGGCATTGAGCATAACTAAGCGTCAACTAATAAGACTAAATAAGGATAGGTGGCAGGGCTATAGTCAGGATTTTCGTTATCCTTCTCTCCCTCGGGTACGATTTAACTGTGGAGTAAATTTTCACTTTCAGAATTTAAAGTCTTTTGCTGTGGTCCCCTGAAAATGACGCGTCAAAGGAGACATTTTACATTTTCTTCTGCCAAACTAAAAAATTCACTTTGAAAAATTATGCGCCAATGTGTATTATTCTTCCTATGCCCATGATTTTTTATTTTTTACCACATCAATATGTGGTAAGATACAATGTATTTTTGAATTGTCTTTTAAAAGCATAAATAAGAAATTAGCACTTTACTCAAAAAGGAAAACACCTGAATAGAAAAATTTAAAATAAAATATTGGTTGAAAGAATTTAGACAATTAGTCACCTAGGCAGCATTAATTTTACGGAACAAGTTAATGGAGATTAGCCGAATATGGCATCAATGCTTACAACTTATTAATCGGTATTCATATTATTTAAAACGAAATCACAAGTAAAAGCTATATTTTAATTGCGAGAGATTACCATTAGGTTTGGTTAGACGAGGTTAGGTGGGTTTAGGTTAACTTAAGTTAGGTTTTTAACCCATTTATGATATTTAGAACCAAATTTAACCTAACCTAACATAATCTAACCTAACTTTAACTTTTCCATCATAGGTGGCATAAGACTGAAAAAGCTGACTCGCAAAGCTAATTGTTCGAAGTAGAGAAAAATGAATTTCGAACATTTACCGGTGAATGTCAACATTAACTAGATTTCGAATATTCACCGTAACATAGATATACAGACTAAATTTGCCTCTCCTTAATGTCCATAATTTTTTGCAACCCACTTGTGGAGTAAAGTGGCCTTGACAAGTTACATTTTTGATTGATTTCAAATTTACTAGTTATCTCCTATAAATGATAGCATTATTTAGCAGAATACAGCCCCCTCCTCGGAGACAAAATCAGTTAGACGGGGAAAAGGTTTTGACGTTGGGGAATTTTGCTTTATGTTTTTGTGTTTGGTGCATTGTTGTTTTTTTTTTTTGTTTTTTTTTTTTGTTCTTCTTTTTTTTAAATATGCTAAAATTGTTATCTAAGGATTTTTTTTAGAATTTATTACTCTGTATGTGTCAAACATTTAGTTGATTATGAGTGGAGTCAAAAAGTGCAAGAATGTATGTTTGTACTTTTCTATGTGAGTGTTTGTAAGTGGACGATTTGTTGTTTAAAATTAAAAGACAATTTTTGGTTACTTGCTTTCTATTGCTGATTAATGTTAGAATTAATGACAAGCATCCGAGGACCTATCCTCGTATTTTGTTGGGGGGGGGGGTACAGAAGAACATACAAAACTTATCAATAATTTGTCTATATTTAATTTTATTACTTTTTATGAGTAGGAGAAAAAGTTCATGGGAGGGGGCAATAAATCCCCCCCCCCCTGTAAACGGCCTTGCAGGTGTCTTTAGTTATTATTATTCTACAAAGGAACCTACTTAGGAATTTATTTTGGGGGAATGAAGGGGGGAAGACAATTTGTCAAAGCAGCAAAAGACGCTCTTTATCGTCGCTCTCACATCTATTGGTTGTGTCTGACAATCATACTTCCGAGATAATTGCTTTAAAACGCTTTCTAAGCTGTTCTCAATGGGAAGTTTAATAGGGCAATCGAGAGGACCAAAGTGCCATTGAATGGCAATTATTATTGCCATTCAACTATTATCATTTAAGGGCAATTATTATCAGATACTGCCTTTAGCTGTAAAATCAATGTTAAATGAACATACTAACAAAAATCATAAAATGATGAGACTTTCAAGAGTGGTTTCAGAGACCTTTACTGTATAAACCTGATCCTAGTCACGTTAGAATTTACATATCTATCTCCAAAGATATGTAACTCTTGGGTGCTCTAGTGTACCTCTATCCGTAAGGTACAACATTTTAAACGTTTGAAGGCGTTGGCATCTGTCTTTGCACATGCCAGAAAGAAAAATCAGATAAGGACTATGTGCAAAAATAAGCGAAGTATTGATTTGGCGCAAAACAATCGAAATCCTGGCGCAAAACGCTAAAGTCAGTTAACTTGGCTCCGGATGACTTGATCAGTTTTGGTTCCTAACGGCTTATTTATCAACAAATTTTGAAATCTACTGCATTCCCCATCCAACGACGATAAGCAATCGTGTTTACAAATATTATCATCAGAAATATTGTGAATAGATTTTATGATCTATATACAATTTAGTGGCAAAGAGGTTTTTTGGATTTGTCTTGCATTATTTCTTATATTTTTTGGAAAAGTCTGAGGCGAGGGTACAAAGTTGAGAGCGAATTATGTGCTTCGACGCTAAAGTCTGGCTAAATGCAAAATGTTGACCTAAACAGTTTGGCTTCTGATTGGCTCATGTACCCTAACGAATTTAGGAGTTTTGGGTATCTCACCCAACAAGGACAAGCGGTATTTACGAAAGATTGTCATCGAACATGATGAATAGAATTTTTTATCTGTATAGCATATTAGAAGCTTCACTTTTTTTTTTTTTTTGAGAAGTCCGATTGCCGACTAAGTTTCTCCCGATTAAAAATCTTTGTTTCGTTCCGATAATAAAAATACCTTTTATGTCTACCTTTTCCGTTAAAATGTTGGCAGTGGAAGAATACTGATTAGAGATTAGACGTACCTTGCTTTCACTCTGATTCAGGACTTGATTTGTTTTGCACATTATCCTTTTTTCTTTTTTTCAATATGCACCTTAACAACTAGGTTCTTTACTCCTCGTAATTGACAAATTTGTGAAAATTGTAAACGAACATTTTCTTGGAAAACTGATTTCGTATACTTTGATTAGCTGGGTGTCCGGCTAATCCCCCAGGATCCCCCCCCCCCCTTCAGGGGAAAACTCCCCGGAAAATATGCCTCAGGGGGAAAATTTTCATTTCTTGTAATCCTTCTTTTTTGTTTTTGGGGGCTCGGGGTTGATTTAACACAGCAGGGTAAGATAAAGGTTAAAGAAATCAATTTGCTTGCTTATTTGAATTAAGAAGTTGTATCCATCTTAGCTTTTGTTGGCTCTGATTTGGAGTTTGACTCCATCTTATTGAAATTAAATTAAAAAACAAAAAGAAAAAAACATCCCTTAGATATTTCAGACGGAAAAATTTTGATGTACGCCTATCAGACGTGCTCTCGATCGCAAGGGGTAAACTGGTATGCACTATAAATATCGGTATCAGACCAAGTCCCCAGGAAGTAATTACTCGTACCTCTTAGTCATAGCCTGTTTTCTCTCTGCCCTTCCATCATAGGACAACCCTTCTGCAGTTTTAACTAACATTAATTTTAAAAAAATTCCACAAAATAAGTTTTTCAAAGAAAAGTAAAGAACCCCATTAAACCAAAAATGAGCAAAAATAAAATAATCTACCTAGCGTGAAACTACCACAAATCAGCATCGATAAATAAATGAAACTCAAAACGAACAAAAATTACAATAAATAACCGAGCCAAACTCAAAACGAGCAGAAATTAACATGAGTAGGGCTCACTGAACTGAAAAAATATAAATGTTTTTACTTTTATAGCTTTAATAAATCAAATAATATTAACATTTTGATTACTAAATATCAGTATATGTATATTAACCTGACAATGCACATTCGTTTATATTTTTTTCAGTTAAGTGCAAATTATGTTCTGGGCTTGGGATGACATAGGGGTTTTGAGCCCTACTCATGTTAATTTCTGCTCGTTTTGAGTTTGACTCGGTTATTTATCCTCAAAGACATCATCCTCAAAGACCTAGTTTTAAGAACTTTCAACTACGTTGAACTAAATGGGTGTCTCAAAATTCTGATTGGATGTGTTTCGGGAAAAGGTGGGCGTGAGAGGGGGGTTAGTTGCCCTTGAATCACTTTTGACTATTAAAAAGGGCACTAGCCATTTCAATTTCCAATCGAATAAGCCTTTTTTGAAGTTTCTACGACAAAGCTTTCTATAAAAACCTTATATGCCCCCAGGGCATAACTTAAAACTCTGGCGCTGAGGGCTCTGAGAGGAGTGTCCTCCTCAAAACATAATTTCTATCCGGAAAATAACTACGCTGAACAAATTGGCTATCTCAAAATTTTGATTGGATGTGTTTGGGGAAATGGTGGGCGTGGAAGGGGTGTTAGCTGCCTTCCAATCACTTTTGACTATTAAAAAGGGCACTAGCCATTCCAATTTCCAATCGAATGAGCCCTTTCAAAGTTTCTACGACAAATTCGATACGAAGTGCCCTGGTATGGAAAAAAAAATAAACAACAATATATTACATTATACCCACATCGATCTTTACTAGTCCCCAAATGAGTCTAATAGAAATTTTGAGATAGTCATTCTATTTAAAATAGTTCAAATATCATATAGCAAGGTTTTTGGGGTTGAAACAAACCCCACAGATTAGGGGCAAGGGTTGTAAGTTATGCCCAGGGGGTATTTAAGGTTTTTATGGAAGGGATGGTTATTTAACTTCAGAAGAGGCTCAGTCTTTCTCCCTGAAAAAGACTATGTCAATATAAAACGAACAGAAATTAGTAAACGATACTTTTTGCTCAAAATAAGTTTTTCAAAAAAAGTAAAGAACTCCATTAAACCAAAAACGAACAAAAACAGAATCAAATAATCTACCAAGCATACAACTATCACAAATCAGTATCAATAAATAAATTAAAACCCAAAACAAACAGAAATTAAAATAAGTCAAACTCAAAACGAACAGAAATTAATCTGAGTAGGGTTCTAAACCCTATGCTTTCTAAAAGCCAGAATATAATTTGTACTTTACTGAAAAAATTCTTTTAAATGTTTTCTCTTTTATAACTTTAAGAAATCAAAAACTAATTGAGATTTTAAGGAATAAATATCAGCATATGTACATTAAACTGACGATGCATATTTTTTTCAGTAAATTCATTTGAACCTTTTTAATGATGTACAAATTATATTCTGGCTACCTGGAAAATGGTCATAGAAAATACGTTTATGACGCCGAGTCCTTTGTTCAAGAAAAGAATAAAAAGAATAAAAGTGACGCCCAATGAACATAAAGAGACAAGAGAATATACATTGGTAGGAAGTCAATCATGGTGGATGACGTCAATGAAAATATTTAAATAAGTTAAAGCACTGCTTCTTCCTGTCCAGAGCTACTTGGGGATATATCCTTAAGTTGTGTGTTAAGTTGCAAGCATTGGGAACTAAGTGGTGTGTTAAGTAAATTTTATTTTAATATCAGAGGCAACAAAACTCCGATATGAGATAAAATTTCGAGAACTTCCCTCAAAATAGGATTTTCTAGTCTTTCAGTAAATACATCAGGTAAATTTTTTAGTCATCAAGTAAATACATTGATTACATAATTTCGTCTAAAGCAATTGTTGACAGGATTACTTGGTTATAGTGAGATATAAATTTTTAAATTATGAAAAAATGTTCGGGATCTTCAAGAAATATTTGTTCGATTTT
This sequence comes from Artemia sinica, assembly GCA_027921565.1. NCBI lineage: Eukaryota > Metazoa > Arthropoda > Branchiopoda > Anostraca > Artemiidae > Artemia > Artemia sinica. The sequence goes on along the minus strand of CM051268.1, from coordinate 48,193,246 downwards.
CAGTTTAAATTGCTTTAGAAAGGAGAAAAAGCTAAAAAAACACAACTAATTTTAAAAATGAAGCGTAAATACTTTGGTTGGAAAAACAACTGAATTCCTGTATTTGAAATGCAAAATTCTACGCGAGTTACCGTCAAATCAACCTAGCTAATGTCTTATACGTACATACCAAACAGGGCTGAAATCATCCTATCCCCTACTAAATTTCCCGCATTTCACCAACTCGGTTGTATAGGGAATTTCATATATCAACGTTGCTCCATTATGAAAGAAAATTTGGAAAGGAGCGACATTTACAAAAAGAGGGAAAAAAGCGGACCGTTGACAGAAATTGAATTAACTATATTTGAATATTATTCAGATAAAATAAAGGACTCTATTAAACGGTCTAAAACTGAACAATTTGTCTAATGTATTTACATTTCTGCTTTGGGGGGGGGGGGGGGGGGGGTAAGTTGTGAGTGGTAAGAAAAGATCCGTCATAGAAGAAAACATATTTGTCCATGTCCATTTCTCAACATTTCAGATTCGACGCTCCATGGCACTGTATGTGGCAGATGTACCTGGCACTGCTATGTGAATTAATGACTTCTGAGTTAGATGTCTCCTTTTGGATTTGTCCCTATTTAGGATAAATTCAGCGTAGTTATTTCAATGCAAGTGTTCGCATACATTTGCTCTGATGAAAGAGATTGTGTAGAACCAGAGTAACGGAAATCTGTTCATGATGAGAGCGAACGGTGAACAATTGCAGCATTTCCTGGGACCATTGTTCAATAGATTCAGCCAGATCGTCAATGATCAGCCAAGAGTTTGGTTCAATAATGGTGAAAACATCAAGTCCCTTTATGAATTGTATCTGCACCAATCCCGTCGTGGCAATTGCTTTTATTTTATCGTATGACTCCTGCCAAATACTGTAACAATAGTAGATTTTTTTCGGCTTTTCCACAAACATTTTATCGCAATTTTTAATTATTTTAGTTAAGAGTGTTGTTTTAACCGACATTGAGGGCCCACACAGAAACGATCTGAATGGTGTTTTAAATTGATACATGTTCCCTTCAATAGTTCACCTGGACAACTAACTGTAGACCATAGCTGTCTAATGACTAAATAATTTCCCTACTACTACTACTCCGTTCAAGAATAATAATAAGAAGAAGACGAATAAAGCATCATGGATAGAAAGATCTAGGTTAAAAAAAATACCTTTTTTTACTATAACAAAAATTGTGTCCAATTTCACCCAAAGTGTAAACGACGATTTTGAAGAATAGAAATTGTCGAACATTTGTTATCCTGAGAGGCATCTAGAGTACATTAAACTTCCGTTTTCCATTCATAAACAAATAGGTTATTTGCGCGTCAAATTTTGTCCATTCCAACCCCGACTTCCCCTACATATATTTTCATAGGGAATTAAAATTTATATTTTAATAAAATTCCCAACTTATTTTAATAGTGAAGCGTAAATATTTTGGTTGGAAAAACAACTGAATTCCTGTATTTTAAATGCAAACTTTTATGCGAGTTACCGTTAAATCAACCTAGCCAATGTCAATTATACCGACATACCAAACACAGAACATTCCAATAATCAAAAGTACTAAAAAGTACTCAAAAGTACTACCACGACAGAAAAGTACTAACTCCTTGCCTAAAAATTTGCCGCGTGTTGCGCTTCGCGCAACACGCGGCATTTTAGCACCGTAGTTTCTCTTTAGCTTATCATATAAGCCAGAGTAATTTTTATTTTTTATTTCTGTATAGCCAGTCGAATACTGACTTCCGATATGGCAAAAAAGTGCCACTGATATGGGAAGCAACTACAATCAAAATCATCGAAGTTATCTCTGGATTTTCACTATGAACGGTCCGTAATTGCCTAGTAGGGTAATAGGGCGTCCAGACTATCCGTTTTCTGGGAAAATAGGACAGAAAACTGGAAGCAGGAAAAGTAGTCAAGATGTGCAGTTTTTTGAAACAAATCTGTACAAGTTTATCAGTTCAAGCCTGTTTTTTTCTGAGTCAAAACCTGAAAAAAAAAATAAAGCATCAGTTAGATAATTAACCTTTTTTCTGTTTAAGAGCTAATACATTTAAAAGCTACTTTTATTTATCACTTATTGTCTCCTTTTTGGCACTTTTTCTGGAAAAGCAGTCCACACTACCATTTTCCATCTCATTTTGCCTAAATGGGACTAAACGGGGGCAGCGCGCTAAAGACGTCACCCTAAAAGTTCAGTGAGAGAATTTTATTTACAGACCTTTACAGTAATAAAATATTATTTAAGCTCACGCTTCCACTTCCTTGCACTCCTGACCAGCTCTGTTGGAATATCCAAAGTCTCTGGATTCGGTTCTTCCCTCCTGACATGCATAATACTGGATATTGTTTCTGGCAGTAGTCTGTTCTGGATGGGGGTCCGAACTAGCTTTAACAGCGAAAACTGACGTTCGGGCGAAGCGCTGCTATGAGGCAACGACATAATACCCTTTATGAATATAGGTAGGTGAACAATAGCAGAGTCCTCAGCACCATCCTTGAGGGCGGACACTGAATTCCAAAATTCCAAAACTGACACTTTCCCTTCCCCTAGCTCTTTCTTCAAGAATAGTAGTCGCCTCCACTCTCTGTTTAGGGCTTCAACTTCCAGCGAACCATTGAAACAGTCCTTGAATATGCGGAAAAGAGGGATTATAGAAGGAACTGATCCGGATAAAGCAGTTTCTGGAGATAACCAGTCTAGCATTCGAAGCAAGGGGTCTTCACTGTTTACTCTTCGCTTTATTTCAGAGCACAGCTTGATATAAAACGCAAGGCAATTTTTCTTTGTCGCAGCTAGGTGTCTGTCTTGCAAAGAGCTCAAATTCGGCTCCAAAATGCATATCCGTCTCCATAGCTTTGAAGTTTCTTGAATTTGAAAAATCTATTTCGAAGACTGAATGTATGGCCAAAAGGTTGTCTTTGATATAATTCCTTGCCAGTTCGGAGAGAGTATTACCCACACTTTTTAAAAGTTTGTGAACTTTCACTTCTGCGCTCTGGAATTCAAGACTCAGGCCGTTTACAATAGGAAGAACGTAATTCAGAAAAAGATAATAAAGCTTGACTTCGGGATCGATCAAAGCTGTATAAAGCTTCACTGCCGTTTATCCCGACCTTCATTCGCAGGTAAGGCGAAAAACAACGTCAGAGCAATCTACTGTTGCACCAGCCTCTGAGAGACGGCCTCAAACGCTAATCAGTGAGTTGCAGATGGGTACAGGAGTGCATGCTCGGATACTTTACAGAACTTTTGGAATTCCTTATACTCACGGAGTCGTTTGGCACTATTCGATACGTACGTGTACATATCATTGCTGAATCTGACGATCTCTGTAGGTAACTGCTCACAAGCACTAGCAGAGCATAGTGCAAAACTGTGACAGATGCATCCGAAAATAGCCAGCCAGGGAATATCTTTCTTTATGAGGGCTGCAAGGCCGTTGTTCTTCCCAAGTACCACATTTGCATTATCAGATGCAAATCCTATGCAGTTTTTTATTGTCATCTTCTTCTCACTTAAAGTCTTATAGATCAAAGAACTGAATGGTCCTGCTTTTGTGTGTTTAGCGTGTTTTCTTCAGAAAAGGACAATCACTAAATATTTTGGCATTAGAAAAAGACAATTAGACTAGTGCCCATTTTTATGGAGAAAATAAACACTCTTGTATCTGTCAGGGTAGGCTTAAACTTTACTTAAAAACTGATTCATAGGGACCACGTAGGTTGGGCTGGGGCCCCAAGCACCTGAAAACGTAAATTTCTTCGAATTTCTCGGCATTTCTTTATTAAATTATAGGTTTTTTTATTATCCCCCCTATTTTTTTAATTAAATCATTTGCAGTTCGTTTTATTAACTCACTGATCTTTTTGTTCCATCTTCCATTTATTTCTATGTACCACAATTTTTTTTTAATTTGTGAATTATTTTCAACCACTCCCGAATGTTCAGTTACTTTCCACTTTTATCAGTAAAGCACAACGGTAAGAGCAGGACCCATCAAAACAGCTATAGGCCAACATTCTTGGGGTTGAATTGTGTGGTTGAAGAAATAATCTTCTTTTATTTCTTGCTTTCTTTTGGTTGGGAGTTATGATTCAAATTACAAACGGAAAAAAGGCATTTTATGTAAAATAACTGCTGTTTCGTATAGGAACTGAAAACAATGATTGAAATATTTTTTGTTTGATAAAATAAAAACAAAACAAAAATTCTGTCACTCAGAATTCCTCAAATCTTCATGTTGGAGCGATGCAAATTTAAGGCTGGAGGAAGTGAGACTGAGACCAAGCCACTTTAAAAAATTAAACGGGAAGGGAGCAATTAAAATGATTTTTTGGATCCTTTTAAGAAGCTGAATTTATTACGATCGGTTTTTATTGAAATTTAACAATAAAAAAAAATCTAGTTGGTTATCTTGGTTATCACTGTTGGTTGTCATTTCTAATATGCTTGTAAAATTGCCCTTTTCGGTCTAAAGTACTACTTTTGACAAAAGTATTGAAAAAGTACTGCTTTTGCAGAAAGTAGTCAAGAAGTACTACTTTGATCAAAAAGTACTAAAAGTAGTACTTTGGTACTGCCCGTGACAACTCTGATCTGATAGTTCTAGCACACCACACTGGTTAAGACTTTAGGTCCTATTCGGTAGATAAATAGTGTTCGCTCAGGGCGCAAAAACATCTAAGAAAAATCCCCAAGATGTTACCAAAGCTTAAAACTAAAGAACAAATTAAAAGCAGTCATATTTATAAAAAATGACTATCGTATCGACATTTTGACTGACGAATTCAGACGATTCGAACTGGATTTATTAGGAGTTTCAGAAACTCATATCCCAGGGGTAGGAAGCATGAAATTAGGTGATATAGAATTTGTTTACTCAGGCAGGAAGGATGGGGTACATAGACAGTGAGTAGGGCTCATGATGAATAAGGAAGCTGCTAAGTCTTGTTTAGGCTGGGAAGGTATTAATAATAGAATACTAATTGCTCATTTTATGACTAGAAAGTTCAGGGTATCAGTTATAGTAGTATACGCCCCTGTAGAACCGACTGATGGAGATACTAGTGACTCAGATGAATTTTACTTACAGTTACAGGAGCAAATAGACAAGGTCCCAGGTAGAAATATGATATTATTACTGGGAGATTTTAACGCCCAGGTTGGTAGAAATAAGGATAGATGGTATCCCAGCTTAGGTAAATTTGGTGTAGGAAAAGAAAACAGTAATGGATAGAGACTTTTGCAATTTTGTAGGTATAACAATCTAGTTATAACCAATACGATGTTTGGTCATAAAATGGCTCTTAAGCTAACATGGTATTCACGTGATGGTAAGACAGCAAACCTTATTGATTATGTTATAGTAAACCGAAGACTGGCAGGATCAATACAAGATACTAGGGTATATAGGAGTGCTGTTATTGATGTTAAAAGTAAAGATCACCATCTAGTAGTGTCAAGGGTTAATTTAAAGCTGAAATATCGGAAGGGTAATTACCTCCCGGGAAGTTATGATGTTAGTAGACTCCAGGATGAGAATTTGAGAAAACCTTTCCAGGAACAGTTGAATACTGAACTTAAGAGTTTAAAATTTGATTATGTTGAAGATGGTTGACTATCCTAAGATTTGACTATCGTATCGACATTTTGACTGACGAATTCAGACGATTCGAACTGGATTTATTAGGAGTTTCAGAAACTCATATCCCAGGGGTAGGAAGCATGAAATTAGGTGATATAGAATTTGTTTACTCAGGCAGGAAGGATGGGGTACATAGACAGGGAGTAGGGCTCATGATGAATAAGGAAGCTGCTAAGTCTTGTTTAGGCTGGGAGGTATTCATAATAGAATACTAATTGCTCATTTTATGACTAGAAAGTTCAGGGTATCAGTTATAGTAGTATACGCCCCTGTAGAACCGACTGATGGAGATACTAGTGACTCAGATGAATTTTACTTACAGTTACAGGAGCAAATAGACAAGGTCCCAGGTAGAAATATGATATTATTACTGGGAGATTTTAACGCCCAGGTTGGTAGAAATAAGGATAGATGGTATCTCAGCTTGGGTAAATTTGGTGTAGGAAAAGAAAACAGTAATGGATACAGACTTTTGCAATTTTGTAGGTATAACAATCTAGTTATAACCAATACGGTGTTTGGTCATAAAATGGCTCATAAGCTAACATGGTATTCACGTGATGGTAAGACAGCAAACCTTATTGATTATGTTATAGTAAATCGAAGACTGGCAGGATCAATACAAGATACTAGGGTATATAGGAGTGCTGTTATTGATGTTAAAAGTAAAGATCACCATCTAGTAGTGTCAAGGGTTAATTTAAAGCTGAAATATCGGAAGGGTAATTACCTCCCGGGAAGTTATGATGTTAGTAGACTCCAGGATGAGAATTTGAGAGAAACTTTCCAGGAACAGTTGAATACTAAACTTGAGAGTGTAAAATTTGATAATGTGGAAGATGGTTGGAATAATTTTAGAAAAACAATTTGTGAAGTTGCTGAAGGTGTATTAGGGAAGAAAGCTAGAACTGCAGCTAAGAATATTAGTGAAAAAGCTTTATGTTTAATAGAAAGGAGTAAGGACTTGTACAAGAATTATCTGAGTGATAGATCGCATGAAAACAAAAGAAATGTAAAGAAAGTGGAGAAAGCATTAAAATATGAACTAAGGAGGTGTGAAATGGAGGCCATGGATAAAATTGCCGAGGATTTGGAAGATGCAGCTAGACGGCATAATAGTAAAATATTGTACTGGCACGTTAACAAATTGAGAGGTAGCAGTCAATCCGGACTTGTCCCAGTTAAAGATAGGAATGGGGTGGCAATTAGCGATAAGGAAAAAGCTAAAGCGAGATGGGCCGAACATTTTGAGAACTTGCTTAACCGAGATAGGGTTGCAGGAAAAAATATAGAGGAAAATGAAAAAGTTTGTGATACCTTGGATGTGAAGGAAGATTTGTTTTGTGAGGAGGAATTAGCAACAGTACTAAAAGGATTAAAGAATAATAAGGCTCCAGGTGCTGATACGGTAGTAAATGAGTTTCTTAAATAAGGTGGCTCTGAGGTTAGAAATAAGTTATTGAAGATTATGAATATGATTTTTGAAAAAGGGAAGTACCTAACGATTTTAGGAAAACCTTAATTAAGCCACTTTATAAGAAAGGTGATAAAAGTGAGTGTGGTAATTATGGAGGCATTAGTCTGGTCTCTCTAGGTAGCAAATTGCTTAGTAATATGATACTTTTTAGACTGAGAGATGCCGTAGACAAAGTTTTAAGAGAAGAGCAGTGCGGTTTTAGAAAAGGTAGAGGATGTGTTGACCAAATTTTCACTCTTAGGTTAATAATTGAGAAGTGCCTAAGTTTTCAAACACCTTTGGTCCTCAGTTTTATAGATTATGAGCAAGCGTTCAATTCTGTTGATAGAGGAGCTTTAGTAAAGGTTTTATCCTTGTATGGTATACCAGACAAATACATTAAAGTGATTAGTGCTATGTACGAGAATAACACTGCTGCGGTTAAGGTAGGAAATGAGGTTAGCAGCTGGTTTTGTATTAAATCAGGAGTTAAGCAGGGTTGTGTTCTATCCCCCTTTATATGGATTATTTTGATGGACTTTGTTTTAAGGAGCACAGGAAAGGCAATGGGAGACCACGGAATCAAATGGGTAGGAAAAAGTCTCCTGGACTTGGATTATGCTGATGATTTAAGCATCCTAGATGAAAGTGAGAGCAAAATGAATGAAGTTTTAGAGGTTTTGCGAGTTCAGGGTGCTAGTATTGGTTTGAAAATTAATGTTAGGAAGACTAAGTCACTAAGGCTAGGAATAAGTGAAGATGAAAAGGTGACGTTGGGTATAGAAAAGATTGATCAGGTGGGCAGCTTCACTTACCTTGGTAGTATTATTAGTAAAGATGATGGGAGCAGTGAAGATGTTAAAAATAGAATAGCCAAGGCTCAGGGTGTTTTTTCACAGTTAAAAAAAGTCTGGAAGAATAGGAAGATAAGTCTGCAAACCAAGATTAGAATCTTAGAAGCTACAGTGATGACAGTGGTCAAATATGGCTCTGAAGCATGGACGCTCCAAAAAGCGGACGAAGATTTGCTAGATGTTTTCCAGAGAAATTGCTTAAGGATTGTTCTGGGTACCCGGCTGACTGACCGTATTTCAAACAATAGGCTATACGAAAAATGTGGTTCAATACCGCTTTCTAGGTCTATAATGAAAGAAAGGTTGAGGTGGTTAGGGCATGTTGTGCGGATGAAGGATGACAGATTGCCGAAGATTGTTCTTTTCGGCCAACCATCTAGGGCTAAACGGAAAGCAGGTCGTCCCCGTCTGGGGTGGGAGAACGTCATAAAGAAAGATTTAAAGGAAATGGGAACTTCGTGGGCGGGTGTAAAAAGGAAGGCTTTGAATAGATTGGGGTGGAGGAGGAGCGTGCGTAGCTGTGTTGGCCTCAGGCGGCTTGGTGTTGCGATGAGTTGTTAGTAGTAGTTAGTAGTAATAGTGTCCCGGTGACCCTCAGAGTAAAAAAAGTGTCCAAAAGTCACTAAAAGTGTCCATTTGGCACACCCAGAATTAAAAACAAATCCGTAATGCTTCTTCTGGCAAACACTATAAAATTTCATTTTTATAGATAGGAGCTGAATCAGATGACATGATTTTCATTAAAAATTTTGACTTTTATGGAGTGTTTTCAACTTTTTTGAAAATTTGGCAAATCTTTTTAGGCCCATTAATGGATAATACTATAGTTAAAAAATATTATATATTTGGAATCAGGAATTGGTTTTTTGGTACATCTATTAATATGGAATTGATTCCAGATCATCAAAAATCTAATTTTTTTTTGCAAACTTTCCGTTTTCAGTTAATAATACTTGATAAATAAGTAGATGCTAATAGGTACCGATAAATAATAGGTGTGATAAATAGGTAGCCTGCTGTAAAATAGAAGAAGAAAAAGATGTTTTTTCCTGACTTTTGATGTTTTCCCCTGACTATAATCATCAGGTTGACGAAATAGCAAAAAATGCTATAAATATTGACCCGGCAAGAGGGAGACCAATCCCCATTAGAGATATTTACCGATGGAGACTATCAGATATTATGTTTAATAAGAAAAATCCTACTCTTTACCCCCTTTCCCAATAAGTACTTTTCTAAATTTATCATAGAATTCGTTCTGGAACAAATGGACTAAACTTTCTTGCATTCTAGTATCAGTTCCCTAATTCAAGTGGTTCAGTTCCCCTGTCCCCTCTTTGCAGGTATTATATTATGAATAATGAAACAATTGACCACTGCCTATTTGAATGCAATATGCTGACGTCTGCACAGCATACCTTGCATTGTAAACTGTTAATTTGCTTCAAAATCCACAAAATATCACTATCAGCCAAGAGCCTAGTCGACTATACACACAAGATCTTATGCACACAGAGCACAGAAATCGATATCTATCATCTTATATTTGAACCCCTTGAGTCGAAAGATCTACTGAAAGATATCTAAGAATATCTAATAAATAAGAGACAACCAAGCCAGTAGCTCTGTAGTCCCACAGAGTGAAGCAAAAGGAAAAGGGCTAAATAGTATCAACTGAAAAGCCCGCCTGCTGTGAAATAGAAGAAGAAGAAAGAAGCCAGAAGTGATTGTTGACTAAAAAAGGGCCTACTTGCCTATTATCTTGACTGTAGTGTAAAAGCAAGGAGAAATAAAATTGTTTGAAGATGAAAGAATAGAGACTTGTAAATAATTTCAAGAGCATTTGCAAATAGTTGTCTGCAGAAAGAGCAAGCAACTCTGAAAAATAATAACGTTTGTAAAAAAAATAACGTCGGTAAAAAATTAGTAGAAATAAATTGTTGAGTAAATTTAGTGCTAGACAAGTAGTTTTAATGCTGATTTGGTGAAGAATCAAATTTCTTTTACAAAAATATGTATACAGCAGGGAAATATTCTATTTTATGTGATAAATTTGCTACATATTTTCCTTTTATGTCCCAAATTTCCAAAATATGTCCCTTTTATATGTCCCGTTGGCAACCCTGATAGTATATAACAGACTTAAAAAATTAAATGTTGACAGCATCAACTAAGGAAGTGGTTTCATGGGTGCCAAAGCAAAAACAACAATCATGGCTAATCTCTTTTTTTGTAAGTTGAATATGCATTCTTTCATTTTGGAAGAGTTTAGTATTCTTTTCTTGGAAGGAAAAGATTGGTATATAGGTAGTAGAATAGGATTTTGGGGTATAGGCAAAGCCTATAATAATTAGGGCCAATAAGAAGGAAAGACAATTAGTAGTTTTAATGCCGATTTGGTGAAAAATCAAACTTTTTTTTACAGAAATATGTATACAGCAGGGAAATATTCTATTTTATGTGATAAATTTGCTACATATGTTCCTTTTATGTCCCAAATTTCTAAAATAGCCTACTACTGTTAGTAGCTTACTACTACAACTAATACTTGCCTAACACTTCTACTAGCCTGCTGGATAGGAGGGGATTGTTCAAGACAATTGATTGACTCTGGCAGAGAGGAGAGATTTGGGACTTGTTGTTTTATAAGCAGCTAAAATTTAGCAAGCAGGCACTAACAGTAGTTGCCAAAGCATCCCAGATCCTTAGCATAATCAAGCATACTGTACACAGCAGATCATCCATAGTTATGACCAAACTGTACAAGGGTTTTGTGCAACCATTGCTAATAATTTGGAATGTGTGTTGTAGCCTAACACCCCTGAACAAGAATGATCAGCATAAAATAAAACATGTCCAAAGACAGGCAACAAAAGTTGTTGATAGACAATTGAGTAAGCTCAAGCTCCCAATACTTGTATGTAGTGTTGAAGAGGGGATGTCATAATGACATATGAGCTTTTGAATGCTGACTCCTCTGGTCAAAATCTGTCAGTTTGATGAATCCCTGAGGACAAGGGGTATAGTAAGAATTTGTCCGAAAAAAGGGCAGATACCAGAGTTTACAACCACTACTTCTTCAATAGAGTGATTACCCACTGAGAATTATCTTCCTGGTACTGCTGTAATTGCTCATCTGTTAATGCCTTTAAGATTGCTGTTGACAAGAGTTGGCACATTAAGCCACAGAAAACAGAGTGGGATGCAATTGAGTCAATGGCTCCCCATCATCACTAACCAGCAACTCTACAGGATTTTCTTTTCTTCATTTTAGGGCTGTTTTTTCACTCATCAATGTGCTAAGATCTTACATCTTTTGTCAGAAAACTCTTAAAAGTGAAATCTTTGAACTAAGATCTTACATCTTTGGTTGTTTTTATGCAAGCGTGTTTCATCATTCTGTTCTGATGGGTGGTCTGAGAACAATGATGAGTAGATCATCAAAGTTCTCTCATCATTGTTCTATATGGCAGAAAGAAGATGGCATCTTTCACATATTTTGCTAACAACAGCAAGCTGTAAGATCTTAGAACAAAGATGAGTTGAAAAAACAATAATCTTTGAAGAAAGATGAAAGATCTTAGTGCTAAAAACAGCTCTTTTGTTGGACAATGCAATTTAAAGTAATTACTGTTACTACTCCTACAAATAAGGCAAAAGGTATGAAGGTGAAAAATTGTAAGGGTTGTTGAATCAACCAAAAAAGCATGTGCATGAATCAATTGAACCAAATCAAAACATGCTATTAGCATACAGTTTGTTGAAAAGATATCAAGAATATCTTAGATTGTTAAGTTGAAACTGTCAGAATATGTTAAGGTAGATTTTAACTAACCAGAAGGTACTATTTGCATACTACTTCTACAATTATTGCAACTAGTGAGGCTAATGGTATTAAGACATAGATACCCTCAGTAGGGGGAAGTAGGGCCTCCCCCTGTGAAGTTTTGGGACTATAAAGTAATTATAAGGAAATTATTAATCCTATGGTTGGCTGCCTGCCAATAGGTTTTAACCCTTGATTAGGGCAATAGTGTAGGTCTCACCTTTTATATGATGGCAAACAGTTTTTTATGATGTGGTAAAAAACTGTAACTATATAACAAAAATTGAGGGTCATTAATAAAGCAGCAAATTGTACACTGATCATTTTAAATGTTGATGATTAATGTATCCATTTAACTTCTTTGAGATTTAAAATAAATTCTTAAAGAAACATTTTTCTTTGGTTCTGTAAAAACTGAAGAAAGAAAAACTATTTCTTTTAATGATGTGGCAACCTATTATGACCATTGTATTATCCCATTATCCCATCCTATTATTATGGACCATTTTCTGAGTAGATGCCAAAGTTTGGCAAATTTTAGGGATAAATTTTTTCATGGGGATGTACTGCTGCTCCTGGGTGTTTTGGGGACTACTCTGAGGGACGTTTTATAGGGACGTTAGGTTGTTTTATAGAGAATAGTCTGATGGCTTGGAAAGAAGTTCTAGTTTAAATTTGTTGAGGGCTATTGTTCTTTTCTTATTATTTTTTATTTATTTGTTTGTGTGTATACGGCCACCTGGTTTTAAATACATGCATGTATGTATGTATGTAAAAAGAAAATATCTAACTGTAGGCTAATTCATCAAAACTTAAAACTTTTATTTTTTGTTTGAATTTTTTTCTGGTGCTTTTCTATCAACTTTGATTTTACAGTCAGAAGCTATTATTTTAAGAATAAACACAATTACTGGTTATCAATTGTCATTGTGAAAGACATTCTGTAATTCTCCCTGTTTTTAAGCTGTAAGCTGAATATTGTGAACAAATGGCAAAATTTCTCCACTAAATTTTCAAAAATCAAGAAAAGAGTACTGAAAGTAGATGCCAGTATTTTTCAGCTGCAGAAAATTTTGAAATTTGGATCCCTGATCTTACCTACATTTTTTTTGGTATTTGGGATGGGGTCACATTCTGCCAACAGCAATAGCAAAAAGTCTTAGCAAATAATTTCTTTTAATCTGCAGCAGATTTGACTTTACATGTTGTTTTAATAATATATTTTCCAAAAGGATAAATTAGATATTTTGACCTCAGGTGCACACAAACATGATGCTACTGCAGTGTTGGGACTTAGGGCTAGTCAAATAAGCTTGAAAATGGATGTGTGATTATGCTCAAGTTCACTTAAACACTGCAATACTTCTTAAAACTAGTAAGCATGGCTCAAGCCCAGATATCAATTCCAAAGTCAAGGATATGTATTCACAGTCATTCATCTCCATGAAACTTTGGCAAAAAAAATACACTCCCATTCCTCAAAGAAAGCTCATACTTTTCTTAAGGAGTACCCAGCAAGGTGCAGCTTCTTCAGTTGATTTTTTCATAACTGACCAATTTCAGTTGCACTGCACTAGGTCAGTAATTTCTTTGGTATCCCTTGAGATGAATGTCTAAAGGCTTCCATTTAACATAAGGAAGACTAAAACTGTTCTGTGCCATGGGAAGTACTTACCTCTCTTGCTGATATGACAAGGAAGTTATGCAGTTCAATCTACCAATTACATCATATTCAAATTTTGCTGTAACTGCCATCTACTACCCAACCTTTACAATACAACAGCCTTACCTAATGTATAATGTATGCCCTATTTTATATATATATATAATATATATATATATATATATAATATATATATATAATATATATATATAATATATATATATATATATATATAATATATATTAAGAGACAGAATTAGAGAAAGGGAGGGGGAAGGGATAGAGGGGAAATGTTTATCATAGGCAGTGCAATTGCAGTGCCTAAGTAAAGATCAATGTGGGAACAAAGTATTATTTATTATTATTTTTTTTTTCGTTTTAGTCCTGGGCACTTTGTATCAAAGGAGTTGTTGCAGAAACTTTGAAGATGACTCATTTGATCGGAAATTGAAAGGCCTAGTGCCCTTTTTAATAGTCAAAAGTGATTTGAGGGAAATGTCCCCAAACACATCCAATCAAAATTTTGAGATAGCCATTTTGTCTATTATGTTTGATAAGCCCAGAAATTATATATTTGAGGATGCCAACCTCCTCTCCCCTCTACAGCCCTCAGGGAAAGCGTTGTAAGGGACCTATTGGATTGCTAATCAGAAGTTTTAGTGCCCTTTTTGAGATTCAGAGTGATGGGAGGATGGATTCCCCCCTCCCTTACACCTCATATTTTCCCAAAATGCATCTGATAGAAATTTTGAAATGGCCATTTGTTGTTGTAGAAACTTCAAACAGGCTCATCCAATTGGAATTTGAAAGGGCTAGTGCCCTTTTGAATAGTTGAAAGTGATAGGAGGGCATCTAACCACCCCTCTCATCCCCACCTTTTCCCCAAACACATCCAATCAAAATTTTTAGATAACCATTTTGTTCAACATAAATGAAAGGTTAGGAATTTATGTCTTGAGGATGACAAACCTCCCAGAGCCCTAAGGGCTAGGGTTGTAAGTTATGCCTAAGGGGCATATAAGGTATATATAGAAAGGTTGATTGTAGAAACTTTGGAGGGGGCTCCAAAGCCCCCCTGATGCCCCCTCTGATTACTAATTGTATTGGTAATCAGAATTTCTAGATATATATATATATATATATATATATAATAATAATAATAATAATTTATTTATTACCCACTATAAAAAAGAAGTGGAGTACATCAAGAACAAAAAACAACAAAAAAGCAAACTCGCACACTTAACAATTATTTACATAAAACGACGTAAATTATGGTGCCTAGTAAGACCTGCAGACAACAACAGCTTTCCCGCAAGCACAGTCACTTTTTTCCGTAAATCAGGGAGGCCAAATCGCGATATTAGATGCCAGTTCCGGAACCACAGAGGGAGGCACAAAAGGTACCGAGAAAATTTAAAATAATAAGTCCGGATAGAATTCAGATCTTTAGGCTTCAGAATTGGAAGAAAACCAGATAAAAAAGAATAGAATGATCGCAAAATGAAGAATATAATTTCCCAAGCGCTTTTCTATTATACCTCCCTCTATTTGCAACAATTTTTGAATATCCTATCTGAATTTTTTTTTGCATTAGAAACTGTCAGAGCCCGAAGTGTTTTGAGATTATTAGTAATGTGAAGACCAAGCCACCGAAAGAAGAGACACAGGGAATAGAGAAAAAAACACAATTAAGAGGGAGACTTGCACTCAAACTAAATGAAGTATATTTGCACTTATCAATGTTCAACATAAATCCAATCCGTCTGAACTGGTCTGAGATCCAGCTGACAGAATGTGAGAGTGCAGCCCTAGAACGACTGACAAGGAGAACATCGTCCACATAAACAAGATACAAGACATCAATTCCATCAGAAATGAAAGTTGAAGGCAAGGATAAAAGAATAGGAGCAATACATAACTTAAAAATAGTTGGAGAAAGCACACCACTTTGACGGACCCCACACCAAAGAAACACCTTTGAATCAGAAACTACTCCATTACATTTTACCCAAATAAAAGAGTTCGCCAGTACCGTAACAAAACAACAATAGAAAGGTTAATATTGTTGGAAAAAAGGGAATAGAGTGCATGTGAGTGGACTATACTATCGAATGCTTTCAAAAGATCAAGAGCACAGATATGAAGGGGAGATTTATCATTAACAGATTGCAACAGGAGGCAAGCTAGAACACGATGGGTGTGCTGACATCCCAGCCTTTTTTGAAAGCCAAATTGGTTTTCACCAAAATTAACATTTTCTGAAATGAAAGGGAGAAGAATATATATTAAAAAACTTTGCTAAGAGTGCACAAAACAGTAATTGGTCGATAAGAACTACACTGACGAAGTTTTTCCACACTTCAAAACCAAGGTGACTGTGCCACAGAGAAAACTGTCGGGAACCATAGAAGTAGATAAACACATCTGAAACAGTAGCTGAAGATGATCTATCAAAGTTGGGCAAACTACTTTTAGATGATAAGACGAAATTCCGTCTTGATCAACAGGGCTAGATTGCATATTCTTAATAGCTTGACCAATATCAACAGTAGAAACTGGTAATACATTACTCTGAGAAATATGATTAAGCAAACACAACTCAAGAAGGTTACTAAAAAGCTTTTCAACTTCCCGGTTCACCTTGCCGAAAATATCATTATAATACGACACCCAAGTATGAACTGCTATAGGATTTTCAGAAAAATCACTACTAAGCTTATCCGAATTCATAACATGAGACCACTCCTTTCTCGACACAGGAAAATCAAAACCAGATACCCTAGACTGCCGTAAACGTTTTTTATAAGCACGCTTGGTACTTTGCTTCAGATTGAAGACAACTCCTCGATTTGGCTGACCGCAAGACACCCATATTCGTAGCCAAAACTTAGCTTTATTCTTTACAACTTTTATATATATATATATATAATATATATATATATATATATATATATATTATATATATATATATATATATATAATATATATATATATTGCCCTTTTTAAGATTCAGAGTGAGCAGAGGTAGGATACCCCCCCCCCCCACTCACACCTTACAGAGTAGGAACCCCCCCCCCCCCACACACCTCACACCTTATCATACCACATCCCCTTAAAGATCAATGTTTAAGAATAGAATTGTACATCAAATGGAAGTTTCTTCTTATCCATAGAAATGCTAATAAGGAAAATGAAAATATTGAAGAATCCGTTAATTGTTATGTCCGTTAACGGCCATTTATAGGCTTAGAAGCAAGGCTAATTGCCCCAGCAGACAAGACTTGTGCCTGGCATCGAACCCTATCCTTGTATCTGTTCTAAATCTTCGTTATAAGGACATTATGGCTTCCAGTACAATGGTCCTTGTATTTGAAACGTGACTCTTAAAAAATTGGACGAAAATCCGGGCTTTAGGGTAAAGAGGAGGGGTTAAGGGGAACGATACATATCTATATTAACCATTTATGTTGTATTGACTACGTGTCTTTTGGAACGGATGTGCACCGTTTGACATTACTTCCTCTGAAACTGGAAGGTTCAACACTGGTTTTTGATACTCTTTAATTGACTAGTTATCTCAAAATTAAAAATCGTTTTGGATTTTGACCACTTTGAGGCTAAATCGTAGTTTGGTGCCACAAAATGGCAGAAAACGCCCCTTCCCTGGCACTTTTGGGCAACATAGAAGGGTACTGGAACTTTTATTTTCTGTTCAAATGGACCCACTCCTAGTTTTCTTGGACCATTGGCTTGATACGTTCACGTTCGTGAAAGCAAATACCTCCTTTTTGAAAATCAGGAAAATTTTCTCAGGTTTGTAGCTGTTGATGGGTAGTGCAAAGATTGTTATATATTTATTATATGCATAAAAATTTGATCTTTTCATGTATTAAGTTTTATCGAAATGATTAATGTATCAGATCCATTTTTTAAAGCTTCATTGTAATCGTCTTTTTATAGTTTTGGTTATGGTTACACGTTTTGGTTATAGAAACTTATATTTTGACGGCAAAAATGAGTCAAAATCTGATCTGCTTGTATCACATGATTCACAAAATTATATTTCCGAATAAAATTATATGTCCGAAAACCTTTTATGGAGGGTCTCAACCATCTATCAAAATAAATATCTTCTTCTATTTCACAGTAGGTGGGCTTTTCAGTTGATACTATTTAGCCCTTTTCCTTTTGCTTCACTCTGTGGGCTATAGAGCTGCTGGCTTGGTTGTCTCTTATTTATTAGATATTCTCATATCTTTCAGTAGATCTTTCGACTCAAGGAGTTCAAATATAAGATGGTAGATATCAATTTCTGTGCTCTGTGTGCAGGAATAGACGGCTAGGCTTTTGGCTGATAGTGAGATTTTGTGGTGTTTGAAGCACTTTAACAGTTTACAATGCAAGGTATGCTGTGCAGACGTCAGCATATTACATTCAAATAGGCAGTGGTCAATTGTTTCATTATTCATAATACAATACCTGCAAAGAGGGGACAGGGGAACTGAACCACTTGAACTAGGAAACTGATACGAGAAAGAAAGTTTAGTCCATTTGTTCCAGAACGAATTCTGTGATAAATTTTAGAAAATTACTTATTGGGAAAGGGGAAAGAGTAGGATTTTTCTTATTAAACATAATATCTGATTTTCTCCATCGGTAAATATCTAATGGGATTGGTCTCCCACTTGGCTGGTCAATATTTATAGCATTTTTTGCTATTTCATCAACCTGATGATTACCACTTATACCAGAGTGGCTAGGAATATACTGAAGATAAGTTCTTATGCCACTTGAAGCAAGATTATCTATAATACTAAGACAATGATAAGTGTCAATATCCAGCTTATACTGAGGAGCTGAAAACAGCAACTCAAGGCTTGATAAAGAGTCAGAATAAACTATAATATTATTTGAATTAGCAATCAAGGGTTTATTTTCCATAAGGTGTTCTAATGCCATGATTATGGCATTTAACTCTGCAGACATTATAGATACATTATGATACAATCTCTCACCCATTGCAATTTTCAGGTGAGGAAGGAAGGCACCACTTGCTACCTTCTCATTCATTTTGGACCCATCAACAAATATTTGGAAATGGTTTTTATAAGTAATTGTATTAAATTCAGCAAATTTTTCTGGACAAAAGCAATGGGGGTTAAATCTTTAGTCTGCTTTGAGAAATCAGTATTAATTATGGGGATTGACCAATGCCATGGAGGGGATTGGGGGAAAGTAGGTGTAATAGACTTTGCGGGTACAGGGAACTTTTTCTGAATATTGGCATACTCATCTGCAATGCCTCTATACATGGAAGACCAAATATGAGACGTATTATATCGTTTTGTATTGTTTCAATTTTTTGCATCTGGTTCTTTGCACATGCACCATAGACGATGAGCCCATAGTCAATATGGGGTCATAAATAATGTTATTGTGGGCAAAAATACACTTCTTCTTTAATGAATATGTTTATTCTTAAATGGGACGGAATTTATCATTCAACCTTAAGGTACGAATGGACTACAATTGTTATCAGTTTTTGAAAAGTTGAACCTTTAACAGAAAGTTGTACCCATGTAAAGTCCCCATAAAAATTATATTTTTTGCTATCCTGTGAAACACAGAAAAATAAAACAAACACTTTCGTTTTGGCTATGAATTATTTCCACAATCGAGTGACTGCGTTTTGACAATGAATTATTTCCACAATCGGGAGACTGCGTTTTGACAATGAATTATTTCCACAATCGGGAGACTTCGTTTTGGCAATGAATTATTTTCACAATCAGTAGACTGTGCGTTTAAATCTCGCGTTTTTCTTTTGAGGGAACTATCCTCAAAACTCACATTCCCCTGTTGCTATGTGTTCATGTTTCTTACATAGTATACGTGGTTTTTACAGAAGTAACTACGGTTTTCTTTAAAGGAAGTTGATGTTGATTCAGAAGTAAATAAAAGTGAAATGATCAGAGGATTACTCGCTGGAAAGGGTTAGTGTTGTCAAATGCTCTCTTATCGTTCAATTTATGAAGCACTTTTTAAGAATGTAAATTTTAAAATGTTTTTTTTTTTTGTAAGCTTAGTCCTTAAGTTAATCCTTTGAACTTCTCCTTTACCAAAGGAGTGTCGTTCTTGGGCTGAATTAACCCTGTGGTATGTGTTGTTTGGATAATTTTAGTTATCTCAGGCTATTTTCGATTATTGATGATTGCACTAGGCTAAGCCTAGAGACTTCATTGTCGGAAGTATCTTTATTGCGTTTGATTTGTAGATCTGTGGTGGGGATTCTCCCGAAGGAAAGTTTTTTCGTGTGTCCAGGTTCCTAGGTTTGTGCTGGACTGAAAAATCATAAACTTAAAACCCAATGCCTATTTTTTCTTTTTTTTTTAGTATCTTAAAGGCTCGGCACACGTAACTGATTTCGGGAACTGATTTGAACATCAGGGGACAAACGATAGCGGTAAGAAAAATTTGTTGAAAGAAAAATTTATTGTGCAGATTTTCAAAAAAAAAATTATGGACACAAATAGTCAACTAAAGTTTATTAATGGTTTTATCATTGATCTCAGCTTAGTTCTCAGCTCAGTAGTGGGGTCTTTTAACATAGACATCTCTGGCTATTTATTTGTATCCCTATTTTTTGTAATGATTATGATGAAAATCGACGCTGATTTGGAAATCTGCTATGTGTGCCCAGCCCTTTAAGGCAAAGAGTATGGCTAACTTAGTATAGTTTGAACTGGCAGTTGTATTGCTAAGAAAAAGACTTTAAACGCCATGTAGCGTTTGGTAACACTTGGCATTTTTGCTCTGTAATAATAAGATTAGTAAATCTAACTTGTGTAGTTGATAAAATTAGTGTAGTAATAAGAGGCTGATCTCAATTCCTGCAAAAAAAAAAAAAAAAAAAAAAAACGACTGCAAATCTTGAAAAATGCCAAGTATTACCAAATGCTAGATGGCGTTGACGGTCTATTTTGCCAATGCTAGTTTCTTTTTTTTAAGTTACCCATACTTTTTAATTTTTTTGTATCATAGTTTAGCCAACTGTATCATATGGTGTTAAAATTTATTTATCAGAGCAGATACTCTGTAACTGCTTTTGACTAAGTTTAATAGTCCTTTATTATTTTTTCTATTGAGCTTCATGAGCGGGTGTTTGCAAAAAGAGAGGTGGTAAGGAACAATTTTTCATGTTCTATTATGGTAGTTGTAGCCTTTAATTTTGGCTCTATCTATCCTGGGTTGTTCTAGCTAAATTTACTGAGGATAGACCGGTCATATGAAGTCAAAGGTTATGAAGGTACCGAAAAGAATTACAGGGGAGGATCTTTCCATGGATGACATTTCTTTGGGGGAAGGGAGCCAAATGTAAGGTGAGCCAAAATCAAAGCTCAATTAATTCAAAAACGTTCAAAAATTAAATTTAAAAAAAGTTTTTTTAACTGAAAATAAGGAGCGACATTAAAACTTAAAATGAACAGAAATTATACTGTATATGAAAGGGACTGTCCCCTCTTCAACGCAAAAAGTTTTATTGTTTCAAAAAATAACGTTGTGAGACAGAGTCAAACTTTAGCGTAAAGAGGCGTTGAGGAGGGGACAACCCCTTTCATATACGGAATAATTTCTGTTCGTTTTAAGTTTTAATGTCGCTCCTTACTTTCAGTTTAAAATAACTACCCATCAAACGTTACGCGCCCGGGAAAATTTGCCTTATTTTCGAAAAAAGGGGGAAACAACCCCTAAAAGTCATAGAACTTTAATGAAAATCACACCATCCGATTCAGGGTATCAAAGAACCCTACTATAGAAGTTTCAAGTTCCTATCTGCAAAAATGTGGAATTTTATATTTTTTGCCAGAAGAAAGATTTCGGATGCGTGTTTATTTGTTTTTTGTTTGTTTTTTTTTTTTCCAGGGGTGGTTTTATCGATTCAGTAGTCCTAGAATATTGTAAAAGGGCTCATCTGAACGGAAATTAGAAGTTCTAGTGTCCTCTTTAAGTGACCAAAAAATTGGAGGGCAACTTGGCCCACTCCCACACTCATTTTTTCCCCGAAGTCACCCAATCAAAATTTTGAGATTGCCATTTTCTTCAGCATAGCCGAAAATCTAATAAATGTCTTTGAGGATGACTTAATCCCCCACAGTTCCTGGGGGAAGGGCTGCAAGTTATGAACTTTGCTCATTGTTCACATATAGCATTGGTTAATGGGAAGTATACAGACATTTCAGGAGAGATTTTTTTCTGGTGGGGGGGGGGGGTCGGAAGAGGGGGTTACGGGGGAGGATCTTTCCATGGAGGATATTTCTTTGGGGGAAGGGACATTTCTATGAAGGGGGCGCCGGATATCCCAGCATTATTTAATTAAATTAAAAAAACTAGTTTTTGCAACTGAGAGTAAGGAGCAAATTGGAACTTAAAACAAACAGAAATCATTACGTATGTGATGGGTTCACCCCCTAGTCAATACCTCACCCTTTACGCT
This sequence comes from Artemia sinica, assembly GCA_027921565.1. Classification (NCBI taxonomy): domain Eukaryota; kingdom Metazoa; phylum Arthropoda; class Branchiopoda; order Anostraca; family Artemiidae; genus Artemia; species Artemia sinica. The sequence continues at coordinate 48,171,254 of CM051268.1, read as the reverse complement.
AAAGTTTTTTTTTTAGTACTTTCAAAAGAGCTATCTATTCTAATTAACCGGCCTTTGTGATTCAGGGGTTTGCAATCCGAACAAAATTCGAACTTTAGCGTAAAGCGCGAGGTATTGAATAGGGGTAAACTCCCTAAATACGTAATAAAACATACAAATATAAAAGTTCGTTACGTAAGTTACGTCAGAACAAAATTTCGAGAAAGCCATTTAGCGAAAACAAGTAAAATTAATATACAAGTTTCATTCTGATTATTCATGTACGGTGAGCCAAAATCAAAGCTCCATTAATTCAAAAACGTTCAGAAATTAAATAAAAAAAAAGTTATTTTTAACTGAAAGTAAGGAGCGACATTAAAACTTAAAACGAATAGAAATTATTTCGTATATGAAAGGGGCTGTCCTCAAAGATGGATATTCAAAAATCAGTCTGTCTTTTAATCCTGAGAAACCCGAAGTTATCCTTTTCAATTGGCAAAATCTCTCTACTTCTCTTCTAAATATGGATGGTTCTCTTGTTAAACCCTCAGACCATATTATATACCTGGGCCTTCCAATTGGCACATCTATAGGCCACACGTCGTTTGCTGATTTCTCACGTTGAGCGTAAAATTAGCATTTCTTACGCTGTAATCGTAAAAAGCAAACTACGTTTCAACCGTTACATTTTAGCATCCATTTACAACGCCACAGCCCTTCCACATCTGCTTTACATTGCTCCTTTCTGGAAATTCTTTACAGTTACAGATAAAAAGCACCTATGATCAATCTTCTTCAGATTTGCTAAATATCTTCTACATTTGCCCAGTTGGACAAGAAACCGTAAAATTATTCATTTGTATAAGCTAGCTGACCCTAATATTAGCATTAATAAATCTCTATCCCGTTTTCAAAGTAAGTTTAATCATCCATGGTCACCAATTTGTTCACAATAGTTTTTTTGTTTTAATGTAATGCATGTAATGAATTTTTTTTCTCTATTTTTTTTGTCATTTTAGTGATTATTCCTTATCTGTACCTTTTTTTTGACGGTATTAAATGAATATTATTAATAATATTAGTATTAATAAATCTCTCTCCCGTTTTAAAAGAAACTTTTGTCATTCTTTCATTAGCATCATTGTTCGTATTAATGTAATGAAGAGTTTTTTTTTCATGTATTTGAATTTTCAATGTGTGTTTGTGTCCTTCTTTTTCTTCTTCTTGTTTTCTTTAGTGATTACTCCGTCTACTGTACCTTTTTTACCTTTTTTTTTGACTGGCAATAAATAAATAATAATAATAATATACGGAATAATTTCTGTTCGTTTTAAGTTATAATGTCGCTCCTTACTTTCAGTTAAAAAACTTGTTTTTTTTTATTAAATTTTCTTATAAAGACGAGCACAACGGCATTTATTTCAGATTCAAGCAAAATTCCAGGAAAACGATATCTTTCAACCCAAAAATGTTATATTTATAAGCTTGTTTTGTTTCAAAATTTTGTTCTTACCTTCCAAGGAAAAAACTAGCTTGTTTTGGCTTTCTAAATGTAATTTGTTTTACCGCTATTTAGAGTTATATAAAAGACACGTACGCCAGTTTGAGTAGGTCCTCGCCCTTGAAATCTCGGACTTATACAGTTTTCTATATTTTTCTTAAATAATCAAGTCTTCTATGAAGCAGTGTTTTTTTGTGTTTTCCTAAGTTAAGCTCCCTCTCCCTAGAAATAAACACTCCATATGTGCCTATATAGTACTGGTGTCAATTTACCGAAATGTAGAGAGGGGGGGATTTATGTTTCAAAACCTAGAGGGGGGGGGGGGTAATTGTGACGTCTTTTCAGTTTTTTCGTGGAGAAAACAGATATTTTTTCAGTGCCTCCCCAAAATGCAACTCCCCCTCAATTGACGCCAATGCTGTCAAGTAATATAAGATTTTTGGCGAACACCAAAAGCACCTAATTAAGAAACGTTTTTGACACTTGGCAGTAAAGTATGTTTCAAATTTTCTGTTCTTTGCTTTGTCGTATTTGTTTTTTTTTTTTCTTAATCTCAAAATATTATTTAAACTTTGCCTTTGTTTTTTAGAAATGCATGAATGCTCTTCTACAACTTACAGCTCGTGGTGCTCAACCAATCCTCATCTTTAATATTGGTGATACTGAAGCCATGAAATTCTCCTCAAAATGTATCGAAGTTCCTCACTCAGTTCAGGTGGGATTTTATTCTTTTTCTTTATTGGAGTATTTAATAAGGTTACAGCTATTTTTGTCACTTATAGAAAGCCCTTGCGTAGGAGGGGTGCAAGTGTATATTTGGGAGGGGGGGGGTCAGATCATGCTCTACTTGAAATTTCAAGATATTTGTAAATTCCTTTATAATTTTTTTTTTGTGTAATTTGCCTACTTCTGGCACTTTTGAGGATGTAGGCTATACACTCCCCCCTCCCAGAGAAAAAGTTAGGCATATGTGTCTCAATGTGAGTATATATATAGGCGATGGAAGGGTACTTTTACGGTAAATAGTAATTTGTGCAGTTGTTTGATGAGGAGGAGAGGGGGGGGGGGGTTCGAAAGGGGTGTAGTCTCAAAAACTGAAAGCAGTAAATGAACGGTTTTAAATATATAGAAAATAAATTAAACATAGGTCATCGTAGGTCGACGCCATAAATAGTTCTGATTAACCGGTGCGCGTGCCTTGAGCCACGGTTCCAGTATAGGCAAAAGATAGATGGCACTTCTTAGTAGATAGCCGAATAATAGAAAATTTGATTTAGCAAAATATATCTACCGATTTTAGAAAGTACTGATAGAGACAGATATAATCGCTTTCTTGCAGATAGGACATTCTGTCTTATTATTGTAGCTTTTCCTCGTTGAAATGACAGCGCGTAAAACAGAAAGATGTACAAAAAAAACGTCGTGTAACCTTTCTACAATTTCTTTCTACTTTTAATCTTAGCTACTTATGTAGACAGACAGCTTATTAAAACATGTAGCCTCCTTACATACTGTCTGCTTCATTATGCTTTCCCTCAATGCAATAATCACAGCATATCTTTGTGTAAGTTTCATGCGTGATTGACGTAAAAATGAGTTATAAAAGCTGAATACAAATACACGTTGTAGCCTTTTGCTATCAAAATAAATATTATGCGTAAAAAATAATGCTCTCTTGATGTTTTTTGCACCCCTCCCCCTGGTTTGAAAAATACTTTGTTTTAGTATTTCCATTGAAAGATAGCTCTTTTGTTATTTTTAGTGAAAAATTTTATAAACAATAAAATTCTTCCTAGATTTCCAGAAATAAATCCCCCCCACCTACGTTTTTGCGCATTGATGTCCCTCTTTCAACGGCAATTATTCAGTTAAGTATCTATGATTTGGAAGGCATCATGACTAATTTTGAAGTAGCAGTGTCTTATTTGAATGATTGGTCGAAGGATCTGTTCCCCTTTTTATTGGTCCTAGTAAATATTCATATAAGCACTATTTTACGTTAAATAGCAATGACTCAAAAGAATTAAGTTGTAAATACTCATAGTAATAATTTTCTTTTCAAGCAGTAATGGCTCGTAAGAATTCTATAGCGGATTCTAGCTTTAGATCGTATGCAGCCATTATGACACCAATATATAACGCCAGTTAACGCCAACTCGAACTAGAAGGAAAATAGCCCCAGTATATTTCTTACAACGATTCATTCAAATACGGCCAAGCTAAACTATTGGGGCCGAACACCCTTTGTCAAAAATATGAACAAAGATAAACAACGAAAATGAGAATAATAATTTTTTATCTTTTTTATTTTACTTCAATGTAAATTGCAAAATCAGGGAAAATTTGGCAATGGAAACAAATTTCATCTGGCTGTGTAATAGCATAATGGGCTTTTTTTCGCTTTGAGTTAGCCAATTTTTGTTTTTCAACTTTCTATTTGGCTACTTCCATATATTATGATAACGACTCAATCCAACTTTAATGAGAATAACAGGTTTTTTTAATGATTTGATTTTTGACAGATTTTGGAATTTAATTAGAAATAAATAATTAAATTCAATTACCAACTTGGTGGAAGTGATTAAAGACTTGAGAGCCATGGGTAAATAGAGTAAAGACCAAGGTAAATAGTCTCTGTGAGAACCAAAGCTGGCATAACTTGGCTTTCAGAATTGTATAAAAATGATTCTTTTCACTTCTTGATGATATGCTATCATCCATCCTTGGGCAGGACTGAGGTATATAGTAAGGGTAATTCAAATAGTCTATCATACTTATACGTTTTCTGGACTTGACGCGTTATTTTAAATATTCTATTTTGTTCTAAAAATGATCACGTTTTGTTATTTTCTCTTTTATATTATGTTTACTTATTTTCCTTTCTATCCGTTTTTATAAAATACCGGCTTAACTTTTGCTCTTTTTTTTGGTTTTGCTGTATTTATTTATGCCTACCTATTATATTCTTTTCGGTACCCGTCTGACCAAAGGTCGTATAAAGTCAAAGGTCTGTAACAAATAAGTTTGGGGACTGCGCGAGAAATAATAACAAATATGGTGTGTATCAAAGAGGATCGCTGATTTGATCAAACGATAGAACAGGACGATTAACTGTACGTTTTTAATATAGCTCTTGATCTATTTTGACTTGAATGCCTTTTGATTTTGAACGGCTGAGAACTTTCAGGAGGTAGGTAAGGCACCATCTAGGGCATGAAAAGTGAACAAATGTTTGAAGAATGTCCAAGTGATGAGGTTATAAAAATTGTTGAGAATATTAAATCAGATTCTGCTGGGATTGATGGGGTAAATCTAAGGATATTTAAAGCTATATTGATGCATCTACTTCCTTCCTTGCTTCAATTATTATCGTATCCCTGACAACAGACACCTTCCCAGATGCCTTGAAACAAGCTAAAGTAATACCTCTGTTCAACGGAGGTTTGAATCAGATATAGGTAACTGGAGACCAATCTCAATATCACCGTTGTTCACCAACGCCTTTATGGTCATCTTACGAAGCATGGTACAATCTTTCGTGGAAACGACATAGTGATGTTGTTGCAACGAAAGTTGCCCAAGGAGTTGGAGCAATTTGACATTTTAAGAAATTTTTACCATCACAAATTTTATTACTTTTTTATAATGCTTTAGTCCACCTATACATTTCATATGGATGCGTGTTGTGGTCAAGCAATTTTTATTCAAATTTTAAACGAGTATAATTACTTAGAAAAAGTCAGTGACACTGAGGCATGTTATAATAAACTTAAAGTGCTTAATGTCGGGCAACTACGTGACTACCAAGCAGGAATATTCTCAGATCAGTGTTGGGATTTTATCAGTCCTGAGGTATTTCATGGTTTTTACAGAGAAAATAAAACACTTCATAGTTATAGTGCCCGCAATGCTGACAATCTAGTCATTGAATACAGAAATGGAACTAGAGCATTGTTTTCTGTCAGATATATAGGTCCTAAGGTTTGGAATTCTCTTTCAGTGAGCATTTGAGCGGAGGAGCACCTTGGTTTGTTCAAAAGAAAAATGAAATATTTTATTTTGGGTCTTGGTTCATAGATGTTTTTTTTGTGATTAGAGATTGGTCATAATGGTTATTTATTTATTATTATTTATTTCGATTTCTGTTTGTTTTGTTCGTTTGTAAAGAGTTCTGTTTGTTAAGTGTTTGTTATATATGTGGTCGCCCAGTATCAATTGCTTTTATGTCTATCTTTGAGCAGCCACTTGGATTAATGTTTTGTGTTATATCATTTTGTGATAAACATAATTAAATTGAATCTTATCTAAGCTGTGCTTAGATGTTTGTAATTTATTCAAGGCCATACAGAACACTTCAAGTTTAAAAATGAAGAAACGAAAACAGAAAAAAGCCTAATGGCCTTGTATAGCTGTCTCTCTTACAATGGGTGGACCAGTTTAAACCTCGTTAGCGAAGATTGTTTATTTTAATCAGAAGATTGTATCTCTTCTCAGCTTGAAAGCTTCTCACTCAGACTCAGACAAATCGTATGAATACAGAAGAACTGGCAAAAACAACAACGAAAAAGAAAAATCACAATGAATAATCATTTGCGAGTCAATAATTTAACTGTAAAAAGTACATTAAAAGTCAAAAAGGAACTAAATATATATATATATATATATATATATATATATATATATATATATATATATATTATATATATATATATATATATAATATATATATTATATATATATAATATATATATATATATATATATATAATATATATATATATATATATATATATATTAATTAAAAGGAACGCTAAAAAGTGTCAATAATTTGACTGCATAAAGTCAAGAAAAAAATTAAGAAGATAAAAACTGGTCAAACAGGAGGAGGGGACAAAAATAAGTGAATGAAAAATAAAGAGAACGAAAAATAAATATCGATAAAAAATATTGATTTTTCTTTTTTATGGGGCACTAGGGTATGGACTCCATTCTCTGTAGAAAAAATTGCTTTCATTAATACATATAACAATCTATAAGATGTTTATGCTCAGTTTTCTTCCAACCAGTTATTTTGGATGTCTTAAAACTATGTTTTTTGGCCTTTTCTCTCTAGTGGATTTATTTCCTAAACATATCCAGTCAAAATTTTGAGACGAGTATTTTGCTCACAATAGTAGGACGGTCCAGCAACTCAGTCTAAAGGGATATTGGACATGTCGACCTCCCACAATTATGCAATTGGCCCATTATGCTACATAACTAAATGCTACTTTAAAACTAAATAAAAAAGTGTTGTATTTGCGGTTGCCAATAAGACATTTAGGCAATATATTGAGAACAGCTAGGAAATTAAGTTGAAGCTTTTTTGGGGCTACTACTGTTACTACTTCTGCGCCAGGTGTTCAAAGAGCATAGATATAATAACTAGCCTAATAGCGCATAGTAAATTTTAGTGTTAATTATTAACACTATTATAATAGTGTTAATTTTAACACTATTATAATAGTGTTAAATAATAGTGTTAATTTTATTATGTACCTGTTTTGATCAACATATATTGATTTGTGTAACCTGGTTCTTCAAGGAAAGGATAAAACTTTATTTCTATTATATTATAGTTACATTTCAGCTAATGCTAGAGACAGACTAAAAAATCTAAAGGTGGCGGCATCATAAAAAAAATTTAATAGGAAAAGAAAGATTTTTTTTGTAAAAGCATATTATCTTAATAATATCCTGTTGCAACAATTAAATGTAGGGCAGCCCAATTCCGCCCACCAAAACAAACATTTATGATTCACACAGATGTGAGGTTCTAAGAAGCATCATAAATAATGAAGTTAAACGCATTTAGAATTTTCTAAACTTTTAAAGATAGCCCAAAACTGAAAGGAACAAAGAGTCGTGATTTTTTCTACAAAATCAGTTATCTTTAAAATGTCAAGTTATAATTTATGGCGGCTATTATTCATGTTTGTTTGAGACTTGTGAAAAAAATAGTTTAGTTACAGGTACAGTCATAAATAATAATTCATAATAAAAATTTGGTCTTCTTTTAAGTTTTAGCACTGTTTTTTCTTTTCTTTTTTTTTATCACTTCCTTACATGTCTTTTATCTTCAATCGATTGATGTCCTTTTTCTCTTCTAGGTTGAATTTCAAGTTGAATTTTGAATCAAAGAGCTGAGCAGTAATTCGCAGCAAACTCTGTGGAAGCCTGTTTACTGTTGCCGTCTTTCTGTGTAATGGCGTTCATTTTTACATAGAAAGTCGTTGCAATAGAACAGGCTTCTCATAATCTAAAAATTTAAAAAAAAATCAAGGGTTCTCAACCTTAAATTTATTAAGTTCTCAGTAAATTTGTTTATGCTTCTTTCTCTCCCCTTTTTACAATTTAAAAGAAATAGAACCCTTAAAATTGTTTGTAATAAATTATCTTTTTTGCTCACCCCTTCGATAAACGAATTACTGCTCATCCAAGCTCTTCTTCTCCTTGTACGGCCTCTGCTCCTCAGCCATGAAACCGCTTCCTGAGTCAACAAACAAGAGAAAAAAAAATCATTTTGAAAAAAGGAACATTTTGTTTTCCTTGTATTTTAATAAAAATTGAGCAACTAGAGTAAAACTTTATTATTTGGTTTTCTTATAGCTTATCATATACTTACTACTTCATGGTCCTAGAGTCAAGTATTATTTAAGGGACACTAATAAGAAGATCGAGTCAGTTGGAGAGACAATCTTGCTCAGAATCCTAGTTCTGAAATTCGTCATTGGAAAATATTAGAAAAAGAAGTGCCACATATTTGCGATCATTAATCTATGCGGCTTTATTAATAACCGCAGTTTAACCACACTTATTGGTTCATTGTGTTACAGGTTAAAAAAAAGAAATAAAAGAAAAATCAAGAAACACAAATTTTGAATTATGTTACCAGCTCTTTAAACCAATATTCATTTTAAAACAAATATTTAGAATAACAGATATACAACGACTCTTGGTGTTTGGGAGTCATTCCTAATGAGGGAGGATGAGACGGCTAGGACAATTTTTATGGATGAAGCATGAAAGGTTGCCCTCTCCTTAAAATCTTGCTCTTTAACGCTGAAGTTTGACTATTTATCCCAATTTTTTAATAACAACTCCTAAAACAAAAGGGCCGTCCAATTAGAATAGGAAGCTTGTCTAAAAATGAAAAAAAATTCACCCGAAAAGTAAAGGTATTGAGGAGGGGAACAATCCCTTAATACAAAAAATGATTTATATCTGTTTTGAGCCTTAATATTGCTCCTAACTTTCAGTTGAGAGAACTTGTTTTTTTTTAATATAAATTTTAAAAGAAACGGAGATAGGTAAGGAAGAAAATACTTATGGTGTAATTTTTGAACGTTCTAAATGAAAATTAACTAAACTGTACAAATGAGGAATAATTGATTATTAAAAGACTCAATTTTGAACATAAAACGGAACATTAGAACTATATTTAACTGCAATGGAATGATTTCTAAGAAAATAAAAGCCTTTAGTTTAACCACAACGAACTTGAATTAGGAGGTTCATTAATCATTGGTTTAAATAAAGTCCAAATAAGGATAAAATCCTTTTAATAGACAGTGATGATGATAAGAGATTCACAAAAATACCAGATATTTCGGTCACATATGCGGTGACCGTCATCACCCACGGAATGGGTGAGAGTAATACAGCAGAGGACTCCAGTAATTGCATAAATAATTAGGAGCATTTGTATTATTGCCATCGACAAATAAAGTTAGCTGAAGAAGCTTTATGGACGTGCTTCATTTTTTAAACTATTTATAGTTTAGTACACTATGTTTCGAAATTGATATTTATGTTAGAGAATACCCACTGAATGTTTTACTATTCTTTTTTCCAGTAATGAGAATTACGGGAGAGTGCGTATACAGCAGTCCAAATAATTAGAGGAAGACCGTTTGCTTTCTAAGCTTTTTTTAAATTTATGATTAATGAACTTCATAATTGAAGCTTGTTGTGATTAAACTAATGGCTTTTATTTTCTTAAAAATCCTTCCATTGCAGTTTAATCTAGTTCTCATGTTTCGTTTTATATTCAAAATTGAGACTTTTATTAATCTATTATCCCTTCTTTGTACAGTTTAGTTAATTCCCATTTGGAAAGTTCAAAAATTACACTAGAAGTAATTTCTTTCTTACCTATCTCCTTTTCTTTTAAAAGTTATATTAAAAAAAAACGAGTTCTCTCAACTGAAAGTTAGGAGCAATATTAAAACTTAAAGCGAACAGAAATTATTTTGAGTATTAAGGGTTGTCCCTCTCCTCAATACCTTTATTCTTCTAGCTAAAATTGTTTGCACTGGACGGCCCTTTGGTTTCAGGAGTTGTTATTGAAAAATTGGGATAAATAGTCATTTTTCAGCGTAAAGAGCATGATTTTAAGGAGAGGGCAATCTGTCATGCTTCATCCACAAAAATTGTCCTATCCGTCTCATCCTTCCTCTTTATGGATGATTCCCCAACCCCAAGAGTCGTTGAATATCTGTTATTCTAAATATTGGTTTTTAAATGAATATTGGTTTAAAGAGCTTGTAACATAATTCAAAATTTGTGCTTGTTATTTTTTTTTTTTTGAGGGAAGCGATATTGGATTTAACCTGTAATACAATGTACCAGCAAGTCTAAAGGGGTTTACTAATCTTAAGTATAAGTATCTGCAGAGAAAAATATCTTTGACGAGGCTTGATTCCAAATCTTTTATAGTTTTTACCTTTTATGATGTATTGGGCCAGTCCTCGACATTTAACTCTCTTAAACTTTTTTAGGTCGTCAAAACAAAGTTTCTGAGTAAATCTGTTATCTTCAGATAATTGACATCCTTTTTCTTTTCTAGGTACTGTAATAAAATAGCTGGGTAGCAGTGTTACCAACACCTCAAAACAAAATGCATGAAAAATGTACCTTATCTCAATTTTTTTTGTGTGTTACGCTTCGCGTAACACGCAGATCGTCACTGACGTTAAGTACTATCTATGAAAATTTTGTACAAGACACTTTTTCCTTCTCCATTTCTTTGTTTTCCTTTCTCTTCTAATACAGTACTTTACTCCTGACAGTGCCTGAACACCCTTTTAAAAATCTGGACACAAATAGTAGTGTTTAGTTTAGTTTCATACCTCCTCTAGTTGACCTAAAATAGAAAACTTGATACCATTCGCAAAAAATTTATTTACTTTCTTTGACGGCTTGGATACACTTACGCTATTTTGATTTGGCTAAATTTTAAGAGCAGAAGTAGCCCCGAAAGTTTGAGCATATTACCCTTAGTCGTTCTTGGGATACTGCTGAGATGCCTTATTGGGAATAAGCATTAACACAGTTCATTTTTATTTAATCTAAAGGCAAAATCTAGTTTTTAAACATAATGGGTGAATGCGAGAGTGGGCGTGGGAGAGGGAATAGTTGCCCTCTAATCACTTTCCACTAGTAAAAAGGGCATTAGCCATTCCAATCGAATGAACCCTTTTCGAATTTTCTACGACGACTCCTTCGATACGAAGGGCCCTGGTCTAAAGGAAAAAATATAATGTATTGTGCCAACATCTATCTTTACTTACGCAGCGCGATTGCGCTGTCTATGATAATTTCGGTTCGTTTTAAGTTTTAATGTTGCTCCTTACTTTCAGTTGAAACAACTAGTTTTTTTGTTTAACCATTGATACAGGAACAGCCCAATATTTACATGAGTCTGCAATTTGCCTGAAATAGGTCATCTTTCCTGTTTCAGAATCTGAGTAATCAAATGCAGACTGAAACCTTTTGTCATCTCATTCAGAAGAGAAGAGGCACTCAAGTTCACAGCATTCACCTAACTCAGTGGTCAGCAGCTATTTTAGTTAAGAGACTTAAATATAAACAACAGGACGATTATTTAATATCTGACAATAATATATGTTCATTAATGTATCAAATCTATATCATTGCTTTAGACCTTGACTCAATTGCAAGTTCCCCACCCGCAATTGCCCCCATCCACAACCACCTTGGGTGGTTGACTTTTATTTTTATTCCGCTAGATTTCCAACTATCACTAATCCAAGTGTCATTATAGTTTTTTTTTTTAGTCTTTCATTTTCAATCGGTTAGACTTGATACATAGAAAGATGTTTTTATCGACCTTTGGACGCCGGAAGTGATGTGTCTGTCTACAAAAAAGGAAAATAGGTGACTACTTGTCTGTCTCTTATCTTGACTGTGCTGAACAGATCAGGGTGAAATGAAATATTTGTTGATGGAAGAATACAAACATAGGTACAAAAATACTGAATTGTACCATAATTTTGTAAAATGTACCATATTTTGTGGGATTTGTACCAGTAAATGTGAAATGTACCGAAATGGTACAATTGTACCACGTTTGGCATCACTGCTGGGTAGTAAATTTGTATAACTGTTTCTGTAAATCTGTAAAACAATTGTCCAAGCGTAAAACGACCAAAAATCACCATCAATAAATAAGTGAAACCCAAAAAGAACAGAAATTACAATAAATACAGAGCCAAACTCAAAAGGAGCAAAACATGAGTGGAACTGACAACCCCCATGCCCTCTTAGTACCAAAACCTATTTGCATTTTACTGAAAACAAAATGCTTCAAAAGTATTTTCACTTTTTTTAGTTTAAAAAAATACAAAATTATTAAGAGTTTCAGGAATAAATATCAGTAGATGTATGTTAAACTGACAATCTAATATCATTGTTTTTTTTAGTTAAGGGCAAATTGTGTTCTTGTCTTGAGAAGGCATGGGAGTTGTCAACCCTACTCATGTTAATTTTTACTCGTTTTGAGTTTGACTCGGTTATTTATTACAATTTCGGTTTGTTTTGAGTTTTATTTATTTATTGACGATGATTTGTGGCTGTTTTATGGCTGTAAAATAGTATGACTTTATTTCTGCTCATTTTTGGTTTAATGGAGCTCTTCTTTTCTTTGAAAAACTTATTTTGTGGAAAAAAATTTTAATTAATTTTTGTTCGTTTTTATTGACATAGTTTTTTTGTGGAATTTTTTTTTATATACATTTTCCTTTTTTTCTATAGAATCCATGGTTTGGCTTACCATTTGTATGTTGGGCATACTTTTTCAACTATTTTTAATCGTAACACAAATGGTATTGTTTAATTTTGTTTTATTCCTCTTCAAGTTGACCTGAAAAAAATAAAACAATACCATTCCCAAAAATTCTATCTATGCTTTTTGACATCCTGGATTCGCTTAGCCTCATTTGATTTATTTAAATTATAAGAGCAGAAACAGTTATAGCAGTAGCCTAAAAGTTCTAACAAAGTACCCCCCAGTCGTTCTGAAGACATTGCTGAGGTTTCTTATTGGCAACCATACACATAGTGCCTTTTGATTTCGTTTTAAAGCATATGGGCAAATTACATAGCTGTGGAGGGTTGATATATCCAATATTCCTAGAGACATAATTACTAGACCTAGAAACATAGGGCTGCTTGTCCTCCAATCACTTTTGACTATTAAAAAGGGCACTCAAAGTTTTTATTTCCAGTTAAATTAGGTCCTATAAAAGTGTAAATTATATTTCTAGCTAGTATGGAGTGGAACTGCCTATTATTTTGCTTACATGTTCAATTGAATACCTGAATATAAAAAATTTTTTTCTTTTAATTGAAACTCCCTGACCGATCCGAAAAAATTTCGCCTTAATACCCTTAGTGCTATTATTTAAAGTAACTGTAGTGGTGGTTAAATAGTATACGCATAGCACCTTCTGGCTAGTTTATAATTTGCCACAGCTTACCCTTAAACCAGTGGCGTAATTTCATCAAAATCCTAGGGGAGGGGGGCAAAGTTGAAGCCAATTTTCCCATATCAAATGAAAATGGCAGTAAAAACTAAATAATAAGCCATTTGGTTCTATTTAGTACTATAAAGGTACTTTATAGTGCTATAAAGATAGATATAAACTAAAAAAAAAAATTGAACTGTTTCTTTTGATGCTTGAATTATGCAGATTAGTTTTGACAAGATTTGGAAGAAACTGAATGGGGGGGGGGACCAACCGAGGCCTGGGAGGGGTTGTTCCAACTCCTGCCCCCTAGCAAATTACGCCCCTGCCTTAAAGGTCTAGCTTAATAATTTAAGCCGTTCTTGAAATTTTGCTTTGTCACCTTTTTGAAAATCTACTTACTCATAGTTCGATTTGGTTTAGTTCAACACCCAACTAAATATTCCTTCTAAGCTTCACCTCAATACCCCTGGCTGGTGTAGCAGCATCAGTTGTAGTAGCCTTATTAGGAGTATGCACATATCGCCTATGGTTTCTTCAACTCACGCTGAAAGTTTCATTTTAATGCCATCACTGTTTCTGAAGTATTGCTGATACGCCTTTTTGACAACCTGTGTGGACATAGTGTGTAAATCAATACCGTTTCAATGTATCCCCCATTTTTTTTGCCTTAATAGCCTTAAGAGGGGTTCACAAGTGTGTCTTGCTAGAATCCTATGTCTAGACACGTGTCTAGCCAGAATCCAATGTCTAGGCAACGACCGTTCACAAGTAAAATTCGGCGCTTAGCTAGACACGCTAGACAAGGTGCTTGGCTAGACATTGAGTTCTAGCCTCTAGAACTCAATGGCTAGGATTTTCGATTATAGCCAATCAGAATGTGTCAAGATCCACTATTTTCATCATTTTTGTTTACATTTGTAAACTGAAATTTAATTTTTGTGTTCTCATTAATTTTTTTTTTCATTTTAGGTAAATATGCAACACCAAATATAATAATGAAGCACACTAATGCAATTGTTTTGCTGATCTCATCCATTAGCTTGTGACTAAGCATGGGCACTGTTTCTGTTTTCTGTTTCTGTTCTGTTTTTAAAGTACCTGTTTCTGTTCTGTTCTTACAAAAAAAAACAGAAACAGAACACAAACATATGACCTGTTTTTTATTTACCTGTTCTGTTTTGTTTCTGTTTTTATAATAACTATTTTGTCCTGTTTCTGTTTTTTTTCTACCTATTTTTCTTCTGTTCTCGATTTTATTTTACTGATTCAAGAATGAGATATTAAAAAATTTCGAACTTACAAAATAATAGATCATAATTTGAATCATAATTTGAAATTTTAAAGAATCGTGGCTACGCCCATGGGCGTAGGAAGGGGGGGGGGGAAGGGGGGGGCAGCTGCCACCCCTATACCTTCAAATTTACATTAGATATGGCTGAAAAAGCAGATGGTTTGGAAAAAGCAGTTGATAAAACTCCATCGCATTATCGACTGCCCCCCCCCCCCTAGACAATATGCTGCCTAATGCTGCCTACGCCCATGGCTACGCCCCATACAGTTTTTGGAATTGGAGCGTCAATATAAAGTAGAAGTGGCACTCAGAAGTGGCAGTAAAATGATGGCACTCAGTGTGTCTAAAATATCAAATGTGCTGCTAGATTATTTCAGCTAGGCAAAATTAGGGCTTAGGAGTCAGATGAAAGTAGGTAGGTGGGTAAATGGGAGAACGGTAAAGTTGCAGTTTTGTTCCACTAAAATAGCTTATTTTCTTGTGTATATTATTCAGTCAATTGAGCAGCAAAGTTGTACAGATACTGTCTAGGTGAAGCAGGCATCAAACAAATCACTTATTACTGTATATCCTAGTTCTATTGGTAGGGCCTATGTATCCTACATTACATGGGAAGTAATCTGCACCTTTAACCGGGAAAACTTTAATTCAACGGTTTTTATAGAATTTATGATGCTGGATAACAGTGACTTGCTATGATTACCATATTAGCCTATACATGATGAATACCGATTATTAACTGCAAATTTTCTGGAATGTTTAGTCAGAGAGGAGTGTAAATGTATTGAAGTCTTGTCCAGTAGAAATATATGTATTTGCTGGTACGTTTTATTGCATCAACATAACAAGATATACTTTTTTTAAGATACCGAATATACTTTTTCTCATGTTAATAAAACCATCTCTAAATATAATCAATGGAAACCCTTTCAAGGAAAAGCCTAGAGTTGAAACAGTGGCCTAACTAACTGATTCTGGCCTTACTGGCTGAAGTATTATAAAATGCTGATGCACTTTTCTCATTCTTTAGGATGCCACGTCTTCCGGCGAACACGATAATTTTTGTTATACAACACAATAAATTAAAAAAATTGTCACTAAGCAGTATATTATTTCTTGTATCTATCTCTTAAATAGCTATTATAGACAAGTAAATTCCCGTAAAAATTAATACTGTGCTGCAAATGGTCTAAGTTTTCAGGAAACCGTAGTTAGGAGCTGTCATTTTACTTTTTTTTGCCGACAGGTTTTCTTGGCTCATTGTGCAAGCGAAACTGCTCAGGAGGAAATTGGCCCCTTTCCTCCTAATTACGTCACTGAGGTGAAAGAAGTCAAATATTTGGCTGGAGGTGCAAAGATAAAGTATATGCGGCTGGTGCAGTAAATAACAAACCCAATCCAACAAAAAAAAATCTATCAAGTCAGGCTGCTTCCCTTGAGAAAGCTGCAGATAGTAAAGCAAGTGACACAGAGGGCAATGGATTAGTGAAATCTGGAATAAGAAGAACAGAGATGCGACGGTTGTTTATTTCCAGTCTATCAAAACAAGCTGCTCTGAGAATGCTCTGCTGCAAAATCCTGTTTAAGGACAAATTGTCAATTTCGGTGTTTGATAAGCCAGATATGAAACAGCTTATTTAAAAGAAAACATGAGGCTTAAAAGCACCACTTGGGGGAACCGTCCATTGTCACATAAGTTTTGCTGCCAGAAAAAAAGAAGTTCAGAAGGCTGCTTTAAGATCTGCCACTCAGACTAGCTTGACTTTTCACTGTAGGTCTGCAAAAGGATCTGATTTTATAGGTATCACTGCCTATTACCCCAGGAAGATGGAAAATGAGCAAAGGTTTGCACCGCTATCTTTCACATTTCAAGAGGCATAAGTATTCTCATAAAACAACTAACATCCTTTCAGCAATCCAAGTTCCAATCAGGAAGTTTTCAATGACAGATAAGATGTTCCGTGTTGTGACTGATTCTGGGAACAATGTCACCGAAGCCTATAGGATATGAGCCCTTTCCTTAACTTCATGTTTTTAACATTATCTTCAATCATCTGTTGTACGCGTTCTTGGATTTTGGTCCACTCGAAGCTTAGCCAACGACATCTCTGAAGAAGATTGCTTGGAATCATTTGATAAAGTCGAAGATGTCGATCCAATTGGTGAAAATGATTCAGACGGTCTTTCTGTTCGTTGCTATGGAAACTCCAGAAATGAGAAAAGGTTTGCTGAAGACTGATGCAGTGTCTAAGGAAAAGGGTGGTTAAAGTAATGGGAAAGAAGAGTGAGGAGCTGGGAGTCTGTCAAGAACGAGGTTGCAGCACAGGCTATCCGAAGACACGTTACACTTGCTCAAACATTGATAGTCAAGGTTGTCACTACCCCTTTTCCTTTGGGTATGGTTAATGAAAACGTGCCTAAATAATACCCACTCGTATTCTTAAAACAAAAGTTTGAAGTAGTAACAAAGTTTCAAAACGTCTCAAATAACTAGTATGCATTTCTGGGAAATTCGAGGAGATTCCGTATAAACATAAAAGCGCATTTTTGTATAAAAGGAACGGGAAGATGGATGAAAATAACCATAAAAGAGGATGGCGATGTTGTGTGCATAGACAGTTTTTCAGCTCTTTATTGAAAAACTGTTCTTTTTGGCGGAAAATGCTGCAATAGTGCTGACAATAAACCAAAACGTATCATTTACAATTTTTTCTTCTTTAAGCTTTAGGTGTTCGAAAAACAGCTGTTTTTGAACGAAAACAGCTGTTTTCTGTTTTTACAAAAAAAAACAGAACAGAAATAGAAACAGGTCTTCTGTTTTTTTTTGTTGACATGTTCTGTTTCTGTTCTGTTTCATTCAAGCCCTGTTTATTTTTTTTCTGTTTCTTCAGAAAAATAGAACAGTGCCCATGCTTAATTGTGACAGTAAAAATAGGGATTATAATATTTGAAAGTTTTGCCGGCATAAGCTCTGTTGATTGGCTAGAAATGACAATTTGAAACTAAATTTGTAGTTTTAGCAAAGCACCGAATTTTACATGTGAACGGTCGGTGCCTAGACATTGGATTCTGGCTAGACATGGGATTCCAGCTAGACACGCTTGTGAACGCTGCTTTAGTAACAACAGTAATGGTAGTAGTAGCAGTAGTACTAGTATGAATAGAAACACTTCCAATAGGGTGTAAATATTGTCTTTTGGTTAGCTCAACATCCCCCGCAACAAGCCTTGTAAGTTTCAACTTCACACACCAAACTATTCTCGAGATGTTGCTGATATGACCTTTTGACAACCTGCACGGTGTATTGTGATTTGGTTCTTCTTCTTCCCTCAAAATTACCTGCAAATTTCACCTTCACATACTTAGGTATAGTTGTAATTGTAGTCATAGTAGTGGTGTCAGTAGTAATAGCACTAGCACCGGCAGTAGTTTTAATGTATTGCCTTTACGTCTGTTGAACTTCCCTCTCATCATATCCTGGAAGTTTCAAACTAGTGCAATTGCCGTTGCTATGACATAGCTGATATGTCCTTTTGATTACCTGCATATTAATTTAATTTTTTTAATTTTCATCTTAAGGCTCTTAGCCTTAGAAGTAGTTGTTATATAAGTAGTAGCTGTAGTAAATGTAGAAGTGGTAGTAATACTAGCATTTGCGTACATATATTGCCTTTTTTCTATTGATCTTCTCCTCTAAGTATTCTCTGAAAGTTCCAACTTAATACCCAAATCCATTTTTGAGATACGCTCTCAAAAATGGAGGGGAGTTCAACGCTCCCCTTAATATTCACTGAAAGGCTCATATGAATGCTCTTTGTCTTTGTGGAAAGTAAAGGTCAAACATACATACCTTTCTCAGTAACATATACTATACATAAATAGTGAACGAATTACCTACCTTACAACCCTTGCCCTGGGAGCTGTGAATGGCCGGAAATCCCCAAAGACATAATCACTGGATCCTTTAACAGTGCTGAAGGAAATAGATGTCTGAAAGTTTTGATGGGATGTTTGTTTTGGAAAATGATTGGCGTGGGAAAGGGGGAAAAGTAGCCCTCTAACACTTTTGACTCTTAAATGGGAATAAGAACGTTTTTAGTGTCAATTTGACAACTAAACTTTGATATTTGTATATAATCTCCATTCCCAGAATTGTTTTCACTTTAATATTTGAACTCCTCACTAGTGTTGCAGCTGGTTAAATTGCTTACGGTAAAATGGGTATTTTAAGTATTTTACCCTAATTTTACGGGCCTCCGTAAAGTTGTTATTTTACCTATTTTATATAATTTACATATTTACCGGTTTCATACATATTTTACGACACCTTGCAATTTTAAGAGCATAAAAGAGCGAAGAGACTAGCAGAAAAAGGATTGAATATGATTTTGTTTTGTGTATAGCTATGCTCCCAAGTTTAAAAGGCTGTCTATCTGACTTAGGTCTTTTGTTATCATAACGATAAAATGTCTAATAAAAAAATAAGAAAAAAATGACTAAGATGATTTTTTCCAAATAAAGGTAAATTTGATTTTTATATATTATTTTTTTTATATATATACAAAATGGATGTCTGAAATCAGGCACTGTTCAATTGCTGATGTATTACCCTAGGCACAGTATTACGAAAGGGATAAACTAGACCGTTAATTAAATCGATGAAACTCTAGATGAAGGGACATTACCTTTTTTAAGCACAGGAACATCAGAATCATTGAAAAATTTCACTAAAAGCTATAAGTAATACTCAACTGGTTTTGTAGTTACAAGGCAACTCTAACACACCAATTTTACCCTGTATTTTCCAGGGAATGCCTAATTTTACCTTATTTTACTTAGCGAGTTTTTATTTTACGCTAATTTTACAACACTACTCACAGTTACGCATAAACAGACAAAAATGTGTACTATTCATCACCTAATATGGCATTAAACTATGTAATTAAAGTATTTTATTTACAGTCTTCTAACTCTTGCTTGCCAATTTGGGCGTTGTTTCCGTAAAGGGTGTCTTAATGCCATGACCTGTTATGGGATGAAATTGTTTTCCCTAAAACGGGTACAAATCACTACCAATATTTTCTCCTTATTATTATCACCCATCTAATCTACTTCACAAACTGTTAAAAAACGGCTTATTTAGTTCGTTTCCTAAGAGGTATTTTTAAGAGGTATCAATAGCACAGAAGACGAAAGAAAAGAATAAAGAAATTGTTGGTATACTCGAAGAAATGGCCGCTAAATCGGAAGATACACAAAAGAAGTTTAAAGCTGCTCAAGAAGAAATACTATTTTTTAAAAAGGAAATTGAAACCAAAGTGGTACCAATAGAACAGAAGATGGAAGAATTTGATAGAAAAGTTGATCATTCATCCAAAGAAAAACTATTTTAAAAAAAGGAAATTGAAACCAAACTGGTATCAATAGCACTGAAGATGGAAGAACATGATAAAGAAATTAATCGTATATTTAAAGAAAACCTTCCTAAATTGGAAGTAGAACGAAAGAAGTTAATAGCTGTTCAAGAAGAAATACTACAGTTGAAAGGGAAAAATGAAACCATAAAAAAGGTAATACTCTTTTCCTTTAACATTTCCTCTGTGACTGCTTTAAGTGAGCATGCCAAAATTTAATTATATTGTTTATATACACGCCAATATTCAAAATTTGCATATTGTTTACATTTTTCGCCTACTCCTTTGTTCTAATATTTCCTTGGCCAGAAAATTCAATCCACGAGTTCAATAATGCTGAAGTGCGCAACCAGATAACTATCTACTTACCAAGACTAACCAAAAGATGAAAGTCCAGTTAAACTGCTACAGTTACTTTAGTGACGAAGACGCATTTAATGTTGGATTAATTTTCGAGTCATCGTTGTCGTCGTCATCCCCATCGTTTTTCCCAATGCATAAAAAAGCGACGCATTCGGATGCAGTCGGATCGGATTTCACGGACTTCAGCAAATCTTTTCTTCAGAGCACGTAAAGACAGAACTATTCATTAGTTAGCAACTATCGCAAATCCAATAAAAGTCGCTAGAATGCCTTACGATGCTATTCGCAACCAAAAAACGGAAAATGAAGAAAAAGTCGTTAAAAAAACAAGCAGAAACGGCAAAAACCTAATGAGACTTACCAATTAATAAGATTTAAGAGAAAACATCAAGTACTAAGATTAATTTTCGAGTCATCGTTGTCGTCGTCATCCCCATCGTTTTTCCCAATGCATAAAAAAGCGACGCATTCGGACGCAGTCGGATCGGATTTCACGGACTTCATTTCTTTCTTTAAACTCTCCGTGAACGTAAGGGGGCCTTTACACTGCATCCCATACTTGACAGAAATCGTCGCAAACAAAGTTAAATTTTTGAGCTTATTCCTCTTTTCATTTTTTTTTTTTTTTTTACTGTTTTCAGAACGCTGAAAAGTCTTCCCACAACGATATTTGAGCAGGGAAGTCCAAAAATAAACCGAATGACATGAAGAACACTAATGAACTTTAGCACTCCGCTTGGCGTCTTGATGGACCCCACCCTGTTCCAAATATCGATCGGGTTTCCACCACTGAGCAAACTGTCGTCTGGACTAAGCAACATCAATGCCCGCCACTCTTTTTCAACCAGCCCAAAATCCCACAAGGGTTGCCCGAACATTTGGCAAAAAAACGCAACGATGGAATATCACCATTCGATGCGACGTTTGGGTCTACAATCTCTACGAAGTTGTAAATGTCATGATCAAATGGAAATCGGTTGACTATCTGGGACACAGCTTCAATATATAGATCCTGGGCAATCTACTTGATGGTCTTGCATTTCTCCATGAACTTTGTATCTTTTCCTTGTAAGGAAAACAGACGGGCGATCGCTTCTGGTCCCAGGTAAACCTTAGAGGCGGGTAGAAAGAACTCTTCTCTTTTAAGGTTCACATACTGAACAGACTCAATTCGTTTCACATAGTCTTTTACCATAAAATTGTAACAAAGGCTCTTCACAACTTCTACCACTTCTTTTTCAAGCAAGTAAAATCGTAAATGTGCATAGGTGCTTCAATTTGTATTTGTCTATCACGTCGGTCCTTCCACGTTGGTTATTTTGTTTCAAATTTCGCGGGTCTATCCAAGTCCGACAAAAAAAGAACGTTTGTCAATCGCTTTTGCCAAAATCCCGCCGTTGTATCAAAAATTCCTATTTCCGTGACAAAAATCCATAGGCTCGGCATGAAAAAAGTGGAAAATCCAAATTTAAAGTAGAAATAAAGTACTAAAGTAGGTCTAAAAATATTAGAGGAGAAACATTCAAAGTAAAGTAGTCTACTCTAAAATATAGTAAAAATGGAAGCACTGCTTCAAACATTTTCGTGAAGACGCACGGGATCATGCCAAATCCCAGTGGCACCACGAAGCTATAATTGATGCTAATAATTTTTGTGATTTAATGAGGCTGAAGAAAAAAACATTAAAGAACAACTGGATTCTGCTACATCTGATCTTTTACAGATAAACCGAAAGAAACTTGCATCAATTTTGGAAGCAATTATATTTTGTGGTACTCACGACATTATTCTCCGTGGAAATCATTCAAATGGAGGAAACTTTGAAGACCTACTTCGTTTTGGCACTGAATCAGGAGATCAAGTCCTTAAAGACCACATAACGACACATTCAGGAAAAGCTAAATATACATCTCATAGAGTCCAAAATGAGCTGATAAATATTTGTGGGACTATACTACAAGATGCAATAGTCAAAAAAGTAAATAATTGCCAGGCATATTCTTTGCTAGCAGATGAGACTGCTGATATTAGTGGGAAAGAGCAGATGTCAATAGGGGTGCGGTACATAAAAACAGATTCAAACGTTGGATGGGTGATCAAAGAAGAATTTATGGGGTTTGCCGAACTTGAAAAATTAGATGCAGGAAGTACTGCTGATGCAATTTTGCATTTCACAGACAAGATAGGACTAGACATGACAAAGATAATTGGTTTAGGATTTGATGGATGTTCAACTATGGCCGGGAAAGATACTGGAGTTCAACCAAGAATCCGGGAAAAATATCCAAAAGCTGTGTATTTTCACTGTGCCTCTCATAGATTAAATTTAGTTGTCAATTCAATTTCAAGTTCCATTTATTTCCATAAATAACAATAACAAAAACAATATCCCAAAGGGCTCAATGGCCCGTTATTTGGGAAACGACACAGAATAAATGACTAATATTAAAACTTGGCATAAACAATACTAAATAATGTCTAATTTATAAATCTATAAGGAAAAGAAGTCAACTCACCAACAGTCCACACGAAACACCGACCCTCCTATCACCCGACAATAAATAAAAAAAAAAATTCTCTACATCATCGAGGATCCAACGCAAAAAAAAAAAAAAAAAAAAAAAGAAGAAAAAAAAAAAAAAAAACACCATTAAACAACTATAAATTATTTAATATTTACCTTTAATAAGAAAATTTTCATCTGTCTTTTAAAGGAGCCAGGTGTTCGTGACTGACGAATCTCAGCAGGAACCAAGTTCCAAGCACGTCCCACAGTCAAGACCAGACCAAAGTCTGAACGAACCGAGGGAGTAGCCGGAATCATCACATCCTCCCAGTTTCAAACTGCGTACAATTTACTTCCCCTACTAGCTTAAGTAGTCCAGAAAAACAAAATGGGAGATCTCCGTGGAAGAATTGATATGCCAACGAAGATAGAGATATAACATAAATATCTCTAATCTTAAGGAGATCAACAGGAGTGTGTGTAGTCGACTGGAAAACTCTTACCGCTTTCTCATGAAGAATATGAAAAGGAGCAAGTACAGAAGAAAATGTAGACATCCTCACAGATGAACAGTAACATATATAAGCGAAAATGAGAGAGAAATATAAAAGACGGAGTATAGGAAAAGGAAATAAACGCTTTAATTTACGGATGATTCCTAGTGCACGGAAAATTTTCACTCTTATTACTTGAACGTGCCACTTAAACAATAAATTTTCATCCCAAAGAACTCCCAGGAATCGCACATATCGATCCGGGGGGTGACTTATGGAGCCTCTTGGTGTAGGAAGCTCAGTAATTGTTGGACAGCTCACACCTGTACGGGAAAAAATAAGAAGGTACGACTTTTTTACATTTAAAGCTAGTTGATTTATGTCAAACCAATTGAGTATCTTCTCAGTCATTGCTTGAAGCTTTAGAATAAGGGATGACTCATCCGGAGCTGCAGCACCTAGAGTAGTGTCATCTGCAAATGTGAAAAATGCTACCAGTTCTTCTCGACTATCAGATGTGGACACCGACATAGTCTGAGAGTGACATTTGTTACACAATCCACAGCAAACATCGGGAATTGGGATGTTAAGAAGTCACTAGAGGTCGTTCACATATATCAGGAAGAAGGTTGGCCCGAGAATAGAACCTTGGGGTACCACGTATTCAGTTGGAACTTCCTTGTCTGTATCTTCCATGGCAATAGATCTGTGAGTAAGGTATGAATAGAACCAAAACAATGCTTCTCCACGCAAACCATGATGAGAAAGTTTACCAATGAGGATCTTGTGTAAGACTGTCAAAAGCTTTCTTTACATCAAGAAAAATGGCTGCAGGAATAAGATTAGAATCTAAAGATTGTCGTATGAACTGGAGAAGTTTATTACAAGCATGTTCTGTAGAATACTTTGCGCGAAATCAAAACTGATGTTGATGGAAAAAAAAATTGCTTCAAGAAATCTCACCAGACGTTTGAGCATTGGCTTTTCAAATATCTTAGAGAACACTGACAAAAGAGAGATCGGCCTATAGTTCCCAGCATCCTCACGGTCACCTCCTTTAAAGAGAGCTATTACACGCGACAATTTAAGATGTTGAGGAAATACTCCTAGTTGAAATGACCTATTAATCAAATGGCAAAGTGGGGTGATAATCGATGGAAGGATATGTTTGATTACTTTAGCAGAAATTTTGTCAAAACCTGTTGAAGAATTCTTTAAAGACAAAACAATATTTGTAATTTCCTGCACCGTAACGACCTCAAGAACCATTGATTTCAAGCACGGGGGGCCTAGGAACTGCTTCCAAGTCTGTAACACCGAGCAGTGGGAAACGCTATTAGCAGTTGATTTCCCTATCTCCGCAAAGAATTTGTTCATATGATGTCGTACTTGTCCCTTTTTCTGTGATAAGTTGATCGTCTACCATAAGAGACCTTCTAGTTTTTTGGATGGCCGACTAACTTCCTTAATCACGTCCCACGTCTTCTTTATACTTTTGCCGCAATCTTCTTTATACTCTTTGTAAAATATACTGGTTTAGCTCTCCGAATAATTGATTTCAGCATATCACAGTACAACTTAAATGCTTCTAATTTAGTATCACTTGGTCTGGTTTTGTACTCTTTCCAAAGGTTCTGCTTCCTATTTATTGACTTGAGGACTCCCGATGTTAGCCAGGGAGCTATGGGTGTTGATCTTTTTGATCGAGAGTTCCTTAAAGGAGCTTTTAGACAATAAGCCGAGAATTTTTCCTTGACAGTGTCATAAAACTGGCCAAATATATCGTTATAATTGCCCAAATTAATATTTTCTGGTAATGAAAAGTCCCATGAAGATGTACTCGGATCTTCTTTCAGTCTATCCAGCTCCACTGGTGAGCAACAGAATCTCGGTGTATCCTGGGGGACTAATCTTTGTGGATTTTGGAGGATTGGAAACAAGGCTGCAACTGGCAAATGGTCGGAAGTATCAGAAAGCAGTACTTCGTTCTTAATGGAGTGCAGTGATGAAAAAATATTGTCAATTAATGTTGCTGTCTGGTTAGAAATCCTTGTCTGTATGTTTATACAAGGAGCTAATCCATACTAAATTAGTAAAGACAAAAGATCAGAAGCCTGTCTAGATGACGGTTTCGCAAGATCAAGGTTAAAGTTGCCCATAAATACAACTTCGGATTTTTCAGCAAAAACTTTTCCAAGAACATCTTCTAATGTTTCCAGAAATTGAGTTATAGATCCACTTGGAGAGCGATATACTTCGCCTATTATTACCCTTTCCTTAGCGTATATTGGGACTTCTATAAAAAGTGACTCAAATACCTTTTCATTATTTGTACATAAATCATGTCTTAGTACAGCCTGAAAATTATTTCGGATGTAAAATCCGAGTCCACCTTTTTGGTCCGTCTTGCGGTTAAGAAATATCGATATATAACCGGGAATATCCAAAAGTACCTGATTTTTCTCGCTCAAAAATGTTTCACAGACACCGATAATTGCAGGGCACGAATTCCTACATAATATATCATCAAACGAGGAATTTAGGCCCTGAACGTTTAGATGCACAACCGGAAATGTATCACCCCACCGAGCTCCAGAGTCCCAAAATCTCAGCTCCTCTACAAACACACTATCAGTAATATTCTCAAAATTTTCATATAAATTCATATTGGGGGCTTTACCAGCCGGAATATTTATAATTTCATTAAAATTAACTCTCCTACATTCACAATTATTTAATTTCCCTAGTGTTATGCTAGCGTTAATCCCCAACAGAGAATCATTCTTAACCATAATTATTTACCGATGCAGGTGACAGAGAGCCATGCTGTAGTCGCGTGAACACCTGTGACGTCAATCTCCTAATCCGAATTAAAAAGGCTATGACACGAACTTGATTATTTTGCTCTGAAACAAAAAAAATAAAATAAAAAATAACAAGTAAAATAGCACAGGAAGGTGTAAATACTGAGGGTAAAGAAAGACAAATAAAAGGGAAAAATACAAAAAGACAAATAACATTAACGAACAGCACATTTTTTTGAAGATATAATATATTAAGCGGAAGCGAGCACTCACTAATAATCATGCGTCAGAATCGAAATCAGATTGGCCGAGGGGAAAACTAGGGTAAGCGGCTCGTAGCATGTGTCATCAACCTTGATCCAGTTAGAACTAGAAGTCTTTTTAGATTCTAGCCATAACCTAGTCCCCTTCTGAACCACTTTGGTATGAGACACTTTATCGGAGGCAACTTTACAATTTCTTAAATTATAAGCCGTACTCAAAAGTTCTTTCCAACGTTTAGTCAGCTCGAATGGAAGGTCAATACTGACGCTTTTCCCCGTATTTCTTAGATTACCAAAACAAGCCGTAATATTGTCCTTATGTCGAAGATTTAGAACAGATACAAGAATAGGGTCCGATGCCGGACGCGAGTTTTGTTTCCTGGGACTTTTAGCCTTGCTTCTAAGTCTATAGATGGCCATGAACTTAATATCCCTGTAGTTCCGTACCGACATTTCTGACAAAAAATCATTAACGGTTTCTTCAATATCTTCATTTTCCTTGTTAGGAATACCATGGTTAAGAAGATTCTTGCGTTTAACATATAATTCAGTTCTTAAAACCTGGTTTTTAACTGCCACAAGAGCAGATTTCAAGCCAGTGTTCTCTTGTTTCAACGCTGCATTCTCCGTACGAAGATTTTCTACCAGTTGCTTTAAGTTGTCCATACGCTCATCGAAATACTTTTTCGTGAGAGACATCGCTAATTATATTGTATCGGTAATTAATGTAATCGCTAAATATACAGTACGCTCGCTTCTTTCCTCAACTCATCAAAATGACATTCCAAAGAAACTTACGAGCGTGGGCCCCTTTCTTCATAAAATCCAAATATGAGGGGCCCTGGAATCATCAGTGTAATAACTGATATAAAACTGGATTTCACAGTTGAGAATTATCACGAAGTAAAAGTGATGTCTTGCCTTGACAGGCACTAGTTCAGTACAGTGTCGGTTCAGTGTCAATGACCTCAATATTGTACTAGAAATTAGAAACACAATAAAAAAAAGTGATCCGATTCTTCAGGGAGAGCACTCTTAGAAGGAAAAAGATCCCAAAAATTTCATTTCTGTGTGAAACAAGGTGGTCTGAGAAGTACAGATGCATACGCAACTTTTCAAACAATTTCATAGCCATCAAGGAAGCTTTGAGTCAACTTCCCACTGACAATGAAGCGAACCAAGAAACGCGTTCACAAGCTTTTCAGTTGGATATTGCAACATCATCAGTAGTTTTTATCGTATGTCTAAAAATCATTTCCAGATACTCTTCGTACCTTGAGCCAGTTGTAAACAAACTGCAGTCAGTAGATTTTGACCTACATGCTGTATATATGCACGTAAAAGAGAAATTGTTATGGGTTTTTCAAAAGCACAGAGTAGAAGCAGTCACGGACTTTGAAGGAATTTTCACGGAATTACAAGAAACCTGTGATTTACTGGAAATTGAAATCAAAACACCTAGGACAACCGCAAGACAAACTCATCACTCAAACATTTCTATTACTAATCCAATAGATTACTATAGGTTAGCTGTTTTTATTCCTTATTTGGACTCGTTAATTGTGTCACTTGAATCGAGATTCAATATAGTTTCTCTGAAACTACATTTTTCCCTTCAATTATGAGAGCCCTTGTTAACTATCTAACCATCCCACCAACAACATGTACTGTGGAGAGATCCTTTAGCACCCTGAGGCGAGTTGAAACATGGCTGAGGAGCAATATGAGTGAAGAACGCCTATCAAGTTTGAGCTTATTAAGCATTCACAGGTGTAGAGTACAAGAGCTCAATTTGGAAGAGCTGGCTATAGACAAATTTTCCAAACAGAAGCGAAATCTACAATTTGCTTTTTCTGAAAAGTTATAATTTTGTGATTTAAAGATCATACGTAAGTTTCTTTTCATAAGTTAATTAAATTTTTTTGAGATTTGGATAAATCCAAATCTTAAATCCGTTTTTTTATTGTTTGAATTTTCAATGATTAAAAATTTGTGATTATGTTGCGCACTCCAGTTTCACTCATTTCACTTTGTGGTTCATTTCATTCCACTCATGTGGTTCACAACAGAGAATTTCGCTAAGAGGGTAAATGTGATTTTTTGCAGAACCCACCAATGTTGGCAAAATTTTCTGCCACCATTGTGTTTTTTGTTTCTGTTTTTGTTGGTTTTGAAAGCAAGGCCAATATCAAAATTACATTTTCACATTTTAAAAGGGAAAATCGTGTGTTTGTACAATAAGGTGCTCTCTAATGAAATTGGAAGAATATACGGATATTCAAGGATATAAAGTATTTTTTAGGATTTCGCCCCCCTCCCCTAAAATTCAGCCTATGGGCGCCCATGTATATCCCCAAATAGCTTTTGACAGGAAGAAGAAGTACTTTTACTTCTTTAAATATTTCATTGACGTCATAGACATTGATTGACTTCCTACTGGTGTATGTTCTCTTTATGTTCATGGGGCGTCACTTTTATTTTTTTTACTCTTTTCTTGAGTAAACGGCTCGGCGCTATAAATATATTTTCTATGACTGTTTTCCTAGTTCCCTGTTTATTTCCTCCACAATTATTTGTGGTGGCTATTGGTTCTGCTCTGTTTTCTGAAACTGCCGAATTTCCAATTTTCCTTTTTCTTGTACGATATCTGCTACGAAATGGCTTCACATTTTGTATATCACTTTTCTGTAAATTCAAGTTGACCTTGAATGACCGACTAAGAGCTGTTGATGTATTTTCTGACTCTCTTTCCTGAGTTTTTCCTAATATATCTATTTGCAGCAGATTCTGCTCTAACTGTCGAAAGAGGAAAACTTTCAATTTTCCTTTTCCTATTATAAATATTTCGTAGTGGCTTTTCAACATTTCTTGAACCACTCTCAGGTAAACTGGGATATAAAGTATCTTCGATTATTATTATTGGTCTCTTTGTGCTTGAAAAAATAGTTTTTAGATTTCGGTCAAAGGGACCATTTTTCGTATTTTAAAATTCGCTTTCCTGTCTGCTATCTACAGGAATGTATAGACATTGATAGTGTATTTTGCCTCTTGCTCTTGCCAGCGAACAGCGGATTTCTTAATTTTGGTCAAAGTTTCATAATCCTATCCTTCTGCGAGGTTCTGGTTAAGTTAGTGGACTCTATGCAGCTGCCCCCGAATTGTCAACGTTAAATCCTTATTTATGCTAAAAGAAAGTTCACTCAGGAATTGTAAAAGCACAGAAGGCGGCTCGTTTCGTATCCTTTCATTTACGGTGTTCTAAGGTAGAAATCTCCAATAGAGGGGCTTGGTAAACCTGATCATTCATAATAAATTTTCTCCTGATAAGCCTGATACAAGGTTGTATTCCTTAATTATTATACCTTTTTCCGAGAAGATCGGCATCTGAGTTCATTGTTACCGGTTAGGTGGTTTGAAACGGGGGTCATTGGCGTCGCCCTATAAGCTCAACCAGAGTCACCACAACTCTAAATGGATGCCTGGAGAAATCTGGACAAGATAAAAGGGAAGGATGTGCAATCAATCAATCAATTTATTCGAATAAAAATAAAACATAACATAGACAACAATAACGATCCTAGAAGAGAACTTGTGTTGTCAAGTTTTGTTACATTATAGTACAGCGTGCGAAAACCTGTGGCTAGTTCAACAATGGAGGGTATTTGTTCCATTGGATAATGGATTTGTAAATGGGAGATTGCTGGGCAGCACTGGAAACACATTTAGGAATTATAAAGGTTCTATTGCATGAACGATTATAAAGGGTCTATTGGATGAACGGAGACAGTGGGCTTCCGAATTACTAATATTATAATAGGTTAGTAGTTGAGGAGGAAGATTGTGGAAAGCAGAGTAAGCAAGCGATAAGTTTAATTTTTGGATGATTTGATCCAGCGGAGCTATACCAAAATCTGAGCACAAATCACGGGTCGGATATAGACGGGGAAGCCAAAAAACTGCTTTAATGGCACGGTTCGCAGTTTTTTTTTCAGGTCGAGTTGTGAGCGTATGAGCTGTGTGGCGTCAATCAGAGCATGAGAAGTGGAAAATTTTGGTCGAAAGTCATTTTGATGAGAAATCAAGGAAACGGAGTACTGACTGCTGAACAAAAAGGGAGACAGACGTCTGAAGATAATTCTCTCGAGCACTTTGGATATAACGGGAAAAATTGAGATTGGACGATAATTACCTATCTCAGTTGGATCACCCTATTTAAGAACTGGAATAACGATGGCTGACTTTAGTAAATCAGGGAAAATTCCGTGGGTTAAAGAATGGTTGGCAATGTGCTTGATGGGATCGTAAACAAAAGGAGATAGGGTCTTCAGGAGCTTATTATTTAATCCAAGACAGTCAGGTGTAAAACTATTAGGGACAGTACCGATGATTTGAAGTACCTCATTGCTATCAGTTGGGCAGAGAAACATAGATCTAGAATTGAAGCAACGGAGTACCACCTGTAAGGAGGAGTGGGAGTCGGTATGAGAAATAAATAATTATTAAATGCGTCAGGTGCATGTAAAGGGTCAATTAATCTGCCATTTGTGTCTTTAAGGCAAATAGGTATAGACTTTGATTTTCTATTTCTTGAGAGTATATCCTTAACGATGGACCAAATCTTTTCCATGTTTCCTTTGCAATTGAGAATTTTTGTATAATATTTTTTTTCACTTCACGGATGAGTTTAGTGTATAAGTTTTAATATATTTTTTATAATTTGACAGGTCAATACCACTACTGGTCTTACAGGCTAACATATATAATTTGTTTTTACGATACGAGGAGACAATGAGGCTATGTGACATCCAGGGGCATATAGCGATAGTTTTCCGGTTGGGTTTACGAATAGGAATTGGACAACAGGACAGGATGGCTGGCTCCAATACTTCCTGGCTGACGGGCTATGTAACAAAAATCAGCAACACCGGTAGGAGTTATGATGTCCAATGCCGTATTCATTACTTTTCTTTTGTCTCAATTTTCCCGTTACTTAATCTCTTACTTGAATCAAAACTTGAGTCTGAACTAGATGGGTTGCTAAGAATAGCCTCAATGACGTTGTGATTACGCCTTCCATATTTGCATCAGCCATTAAGAATTAAAGCCCACGTCCTCTTTCGGTATTGATTGGGTTAGTGGTCTGCATATGAAGTAAGACGGCTCTTCCCCTGAACAGCGTTTAGTATTGCTGATCAATTATCCAGGTTTAATTGATCAAAATATGTAGTCATACATACATGGCTGGCTCATGTATGAGCCAGCCATGCATGGCAGGCTCAGTGTAGTGTCAGACCTACACTGAGCGTCATGCTGAATTTTTTTTTAAAGAACGTAGCAAAAATTTGTTTATATGTATTTTCGTCCCTTTTCTATGAGCCAGACAAAAATTTCGGGGTGGGAGGGCTCAAACCGATTAGTCCCCCTCCCGAATGAGGCCTGTAAGAAATATATAAAAATATGAGACAATTTCGCTTGGGTTGAACCAGTGCATTTCTATCCAGGTTGATTGACATATTATTTTGAGCTATACTTACGTACTATGGAGTATGGAGTACTACGGAGTATGGCGAAGAATAGGGATCTAGGTATTACTACAAGACGAACACAACTGCTGCCATCTATAATCGAGTCTAACGGGGACAGGGTCAATGACACCTTTTTCAAGGTCAATCAGGGGATGTTTCTAAGCCTATTGACTCCGAGACGAGATTTACGCATGCGCACTGAATACTAACGGTACAATGTTATTGATCCACGAAGGGGACAGGATTTCTGTAAAATTGATTTGCATAATCGACTGGGACAAGGTCAGACTGGATTTCTGGGAAATTGATTAAATAATCGACGGGGAATTCTATATTGATCCACGAAGGGGACTAGATTTCCGGGAAATTGATTTGCATAATCGACGGGGAATTCTATATTGATCCACGAAGGGGACTCGATTTCTGGGAAATTGATTTGCATAATCGATGGGGAATTCTATCATGAGGGCATTTCATTTTTAAATATGGCTTCTCTGGTCCTTAGGTCTGAGAGATAAATAATAATATTCTATCGAAGCCGTAATAGTGTAACTAGGAAGACCTTAGATTTTTTCAGAAATTCATACGAGATCAAGACAGATTGAATATATTTTAGGCAGGAAATGGTTTCCTGGGAATTTCAAATGTGACAGCGCAAAAGGATGCTGAAACAAAGGAACACACAGAAATTACTTTTAGGGGATTATTTGGGCGAAAACAAATTAATCAACATTTTAGGGATTATTTGGGCGAAACAGTTTGAGACATTTTAGAGGATGATTTGGGGTGAAATTCTGTGGTCGTTATAATACACAAGTTCCATTTGAACAGTGTTGTAAGGTCCCTTACCCCAACCCCAAGTGCTCCCCCCTCCACACAACTTTTTGCCCCCCCCCCCATTTTTTAAGTATTTTTTTGTGTGCTTGAGACACAGAAGGCCCCCCCCCCCCAACTTGTTGCCCCCCCTCCCCCGAATACATCCTTTCAGACCAAGTTCTCTTCTTAATCTTCCTCCTAAACTTATTTTATAAGTTGAAGTACTCATCTTTTTCACTCCCAACAATACTTTACGACTTTTTTGCATACCCCAACATCATGCAATACTTTTCAAAAGGCTTTATTATATCTTTTCGGAACAAGCTCTTTACTTAATGTCCCTCCTAAACTTATTTTATAACTTGAAGTTCTCATCCTTTTCACTCCCAACAATACTTTACGACTTTTGAATACCCCACCAAGCAATACTTTTCAAAAGGCTTTATTATATTATTTCAGAACAAGTTCTTTACGTAATGTCC
Source organism: Artemia sinica (assembly GCA_027921565.1). Taxonomy (NCBI): domain Eukaryota; kingdom Metazoa; phylum Arthropoda; class Branchiopoda; order Anostraca; family Artemiidae; genus Artemia; species Artemia sinica. The sequence goes on along the minus strand of CM051268.1, from coordinate 48,138,007 downwards.
CTCCTAAACCAATTTTACAACTTGAAGTACTCAACCTTTTCACCCACAACTTTACTTTGCAGCTTTTTGAACACCCCAACACCAAGCAATACTTTTCAAAAGGCTTTATTATATCTTTTCAGAACAAGTTGTTTACATAATGTCCCTCCTAAACCAATTTTACAACTTGAAGTACTCATCTTTTTCACCCAAAACTTTACTTTACGACTTTTTGCACACCCCTGCACCAAGCAATACTTTTCATAAGGCTTTATTATATCTTTTCAGAACAAGTTCTTCACCTAGTGTCACTCATAAACCAATTTTACAACTTGAAGTACTCATCCTTTTCACCCAAACTTTACTTTATGGCTTTTTGAATGCCCCACCAAGCAATACTTTTCAAAAGGCTTTATTATATTATTTCAGAACAAGTTCTTTTCTTAATGTCCCTCCTAATCCAATTTTACAAGTTGAAGTACTCACCCTTTTCACCCAGAACTTTACTTTACGGCTTTTTGCAAACCCCAACACCAAGCAATACTTTTCAAAGGCTTTATTATATTTTTCAGAACTAGTTCTTTTCTTAATTTCAAACTTAAACCAATTTTACAAGTTGAAGTACTCATCCTTTTCAACCACAACTTTACTTTATGGCTTTTTGAATACCCAAACACCAAGCAATACTTTACAAAGGCTTTATTATATTTTTTCATAACAAGTTCTTTTCTTAATTTCCCTCTTAAACCCATTTTACAACCTGAAGTAATCATCCTTTTCACCCACAACTTTACTTTACGACTTTTGCATACCCCAACACCAAGCAATACTTTTCAAAAGGCTTTATTAAATCTTTCAGAACAAGTTCTTTTCTTAATATCCCTCCTAAATCTATTTTACTAGTTGAAGTACTCATCTTTTTCACCCACAACTTTACTTTACAGCTTTTTCAACACCCCAACACCAAGCAATACTTTTCAAAAGGCTTTATTATATCTTTTCAGAACAAGTTCTTTTTTTAATATACCTCCTAAACCTTTTTTACAAGTTGAAGTACTCAACCTTTTTCACCCACAATTTTACCTTACGGCTTAATGCATACCCCAACACTAAGCAATACTTATCAAAAGGATTTTTTATATTTTTTCAGAACTAGTTCTTTTCTTAATGTCCCTCTTAAACCCATTTTACAAGTTAAAGTACTCATCCTTTTCACACACAACTTTACTTTATGGCTTTTTGAATACCCCAACACCAAGCAATTCTTTTCAAAGGCTTTTTTATATTTTTTCAGAACATGTTCTTTACGTAATGTCCCTCCTAAACCAATTTTACAACTTGAAGTACTCATCCTTTTCACCCACAACTTTACTTTACAGTTTTTTGAACACCCCAACACCAAGCAATACTTTCAAAAGGCTTTTTTATATTTTTTCAGAACAAGTTCTTTACGTAATGTCCCTCCTGAACCAATTTCACAACTTGGAGAACTCATCCTTTTCACCCACAACTTTACGTTACAGCTTTTTGAGCACCCCAACACCAAGCAATTTTACAAGTTGAAGTACTCATCATTTTCCCCAAAAACTTTACTTTATAGCTTCTTGCATACCCCAACACCAAGCAATACTTTTCAAAAGGCTTTATTATATTATTTCAGAACAAGGTCTTTTCTTAATGTCCCTCCTAAACCAATTTTACAAGATGAAGTACTCATCATTATCACCCACAACTTTGCTTTATGGCTTTTTGAATACCCCAACACCAAGAAATACTTTTCAAAAGGCTTTATTTTATCTTTTCAGAACAAGATCTTTAAGTAATGTCCCTCCTAAACCAATTTTACAACTTGGAGAACTCATCCTTTTCACCCACCACTTTACTTTGCAGCTTTTTGAACACCTCAACATCAAGCAATACTTTCAAAAGGCTTTATTATATCTTTTCAGAACAAGTTCTTTACATAATGTCCCTCGTAACCCATTTTTACAACTTGAAGTACTCATCTTTTTCACCCACAACTTTACTTTACGACTTTTTGCATACCCCAACACCAAGCAATACTTTTCAAAAGGCTTTCTTATATCTTTTCAGAACAAGTTCTTCCCGTAATGTCCCTCCTAAACCAATTATACAACTTGAAGTACTCATCCCTTTCACCTGCAACTTTATTTTATGGCTTTTTGAATGCCCCACCAAGCAATACTTTTCAAAAGGCTTTATTATATTATTTCAGAACAAGTTCTTTTCTTAATGTCCCTTCTAGACCAATTTTACAAATTGAAGTACTCACTCTTTTCACCCACAACTTTACTTTACGGCTTTTTGCCTACCCCAACACCAAGCAATACTTTTCAAAAGGCTTTATTATATTATTTCAGAACAAGTTCTTTCTTAATATCCCTTCTAAACCGATTTTACAATTTGAAGTACTCATCCTTTTCACTCACAACTTTGCTTTACAACTTTTTTGCACACCACAACATCAAGCAAGGTTCCACTTCAGTTCAGAATTTCCCCAAAGACATAAATTTAAAGTTCTCCTTCAAATTTAATGTAGAAGATAGAAAAAGTTATACATTGATTGTGAAGATTTTACCATGATGATAAGGAGCTCCACTTTAATTCTGAGATTTTTCCCAAAGTCACAAAAAAATTTTAAGCTCTGTTCTAAATTTTAGCGTTGAAGATAGGAAAAGTTATACTATGATTGTGAATATTTTCCATGAAGATAAAAAGTTCCATTTTAATTCTAATTACGGATCAGAAATAATTTACAGATCATTCTATTTTTTTCCAGAGAAAATAAAAATTTTTCACTTCAGTTCAGATTTTTCTCCAAGAGATAAAATAATTTAAAGTACTGTTCCAAATTTTACATAGAAGATAAAAAAAGTTATACTCTGATCATGAAAAGTTAGCTCGATTCTGAATTTTACCAAAGAACTTAAACTTCAATTCTAATTTCTCCAGAGAAAATAAAAAGCTTCCACTTAGTTATTATCCCCAAAGGCATAAAAAATTAAAGTTATATTCTAAATTTTTCCCTAGAAGATAGAAAAAGTTATACCATAGTTGTGAATATTTTCCGTGAAGATAAAAAATTCCACTTTAATTCTAAATTTTCTCAACGAAGTGGGGGAAAGTTCAAGTTCTCTTCTGAACTTTCTCAATGAAAAAGAAATTAGTTACAGATCAATTCTATTTTTTTCCAAAGAATATAAAAAGGTTCAGCTTCAGTTCTGATTTTTCTCAAAGTGATGAAAAAATTTAAAGTACTGTTCCAAAATTTTCATAGAAGGTAGAAAAAGTTGTAAATTGATTGTGAAAAGTCAGCTCAATTCGGAATTACCAAAGAATTTACAGATCAATTTTATTTTTTTCAAGAAATAAAAAGGTTCCTCTTAAGTTCTTAATTTCTGAAATGAAAAAAAAAATTTAAAGTTCTGTTCTAAATTTTTCCGTGTAAGATAGAAAAAGTTATACTATGATTGTGTATATTTTCCATGAAGATAAAAGGTTTCACTCTAATTCTAAATTTATATAATTTCATTTCTGATTTTTCTCAAAGAGATGAAAAAATTTAAAGTTCGGTTCTAAAATTTACCCTAGATACATCGATTCTGAATTTTTCCTCCAAGAAGAGAAAAAGTTCAGATTTAATTATATATTTTCTCAAAGAAGTGAAGAAAACTTCAAGTTCTGTTCCAAATTTTTCGTAGAAGATAGGAAAAGTTATACTATGATTGTGAATATTTTCCTTGAAGTTAAAAAGTTGCATTTTAATTCTAAATTTTCTTTCCGAGGAGACGGAAAGGACAGATTTTGAACTTTACCGTAAAGACCTAGGTGTCGAGGAGGGAGATAAAAGATATTGATGACAATACTAAACTAACATAACCACAAAATTCCACATTATTGAACAGAAATACCAAAACCATAGGTTAGGTTAACCTAACCTATGGTTTTGGTATTTCTGTGCAATAATGTGGAATTTTAAATTTGGAACAGTACTTTGAATTTTTTCATCTCTTTGAGAAAAATCAGAACTGAAGCTGAACCTTTTTATATTCTTTGAAAAAAATAGGATTGATCTGTAAAAATAGAAAAAATAGAAAAAATTAGAATTTAAATGGAACTTTTTATCTTCATGGAAAATATTCACAATCATAGAATAACTTTTCCTATCTTCAACGCTTAAATTTAGAACAGAGCTTTAAATTTTTTTTATGACTTAGGGAAAAGCTCAGAATTAAAGTGGAGCTCGTTGTCGTCATAGTGAAATATTCACGATCAATATATAAGTTTTTCTATCTTCTACAAAAAATTTGGAGGAGAACTTTAGATTTATGTCTTTGGGGAAAGACCTGAACTGAAGTGGAACCTTGCTTGATGTTGTGGTGTGCAAAAAAGTTGTAAAGTAAAGTTGTGGGTGAAAAGGATGAGTACTTCAACTTGTAAAATTGGTTTAGAAGGGATATTAAGAAAGAACTTGTTCTGAAATAATATAAAATTTCTTTTGAAAAGTATTGCTTGGTGTTGGGGTATTCAAAAAGTCATAAAGTAAAGTTGTGGGTGATAATGATGAGTACTTCATCTTGTAAAATTGGTTTAGGAGGGACATTAAGAAAAGAACTTGTTCTGAAATAATATAGTAAAGCCTTTTAAAAAGTATTGCTTGGTGTTGGGGTATGCAAAAAGCCATAAAGTAAAGTTGTGGGTGAAAAGGATGAGTACTTCAAATTGTAAAATTGGTTTAGGAGGGACATTAAGAAAGGAACTTGTTCTGAAATAATATAATGTGGGTGAAAAGAATGAGTACTTCAAGTTGTAGAATTGGTTTAGGAGGAACATTACGTAAAGAACTTGTTCTGAAAAGATATAATAAAGCCTTTAAAAAGTATTGCTTGGTGTTTGGGTGTTCAAAAAACTGTAAAGTAAAGTTGTGGGTGAAAAGTATGAGTACTTCAAGTTGTGAAATTGGTTTAGGAGGGACATTACGTAAAGAACATGTTCTGAAAAAATATAAAAAATCCTTTTGAAAAGTATTGCTTGGTGTTGGGGTATGCAAAAAGCAGTAAGGTAAAGTTGTTGGTGAAAAAGGATGAGTACTTCAACTTGTAAAATAGGTTTAGGAGGGATATTAAGAAAGGACCTTGTTCTGAAATAATATAATAAAGCCGTTTGAAAAGTATTGCTTGACTGGGTATTCAAAAAGCCATAATGAAAAGTCTTGGGTGATAAGGATGAGTACTTCAAGTTGTAACATTGGTTTAGGAGGGACATTACGTAAGGAACTTGTTCTGAAAAGAAATAATAAAGCCTTTTCAAAAGTATTGCTTGGTGGGGTATTCAAAAGTCGTAAAGTATTGTGTAGAGTGAAAAGGATTAGTACTTCAAGTTATAAAATAAGTTTAGGAGGGACATTATGTAAAGAACTTGTTCTGAAAAAATATAATAAAGCCTTTTGAAAAGTATTGCATGATGTTAGGGTATGCAAAAAAGTCGTAAAGTATTGTTGGGGGTGAAAAAGATGAGTACTTCAACTTATAAAATAAGTTTAGGAGGAATTTTGAGAAGAGAACTTGATCTGAAATTGTATATTCGGGGGGAGGGGGGCCAAAAAGTTGGGGGGGGGGGGCTTCTGTGTCTCAAGCACACAAAAATATATTAAACAAATGGGGGGGGGGAGGCAAAAAATTGTGTGGGGGGGGCCCCTGGGGTTGGGGTAGGGCACCTTACAACACTGTTCAAATGGAACTTGTGTATTATAACGACCACAGAGTTCCACCCCAAATCATCCTCTAAAATGTCTCAAACTGTTTCGCCCAAATAATCCCTAAAATGCTGATTAATTTGTATTCGCCCAAATAATCCCCTAAAAGTAATTTCTGTGTGTTCTTTTGTTTCGGCATCCTTTTGCGCTGTCACATTTGAAATTCCCAGGAAACCATTTCCCGCGTAAAATATATTCAATCTGTCTTGATCTCGTATGAATTTCTGAAAAAATCTATGGTGTTCCTAGTTACACTATTATGGCTTCGATAGAATATTAATATTTATCACTCAGACCTAAGGACCAGAGAAGCCATATTTAAAAATAGAATATTAATTTATCTCTCAGACCTAAAGACCAGAGAAGCCATATTTAAAAATGAAATCCCCTCATGATAGAATTCCCCTTCGATTATGCAAATCAATTTCCCAGAAATCTAGTCCCCTTCGTAGATCAATATAGAATTCCCCGTCGATTATGCAAATCAATTTTCCAGAAATCTAGTCCCCTTTGTGGATCAATATAGAATTCCCCATCGATTATGTAATCAATTTCCTAGAAATCTAGTTTGATTTGTCCCAGTCGATTATGCAAATCAATTTCCCAGAATTCCTGTCTCCTTCGTGGATCAATAACATTGTACCGTTAGTATTCAGTGCGCATGCGCAAATCTCGTCTCGGAGTCAATAGGCTTAGAAACATCCTCTGATTGACCTTGAAAAAGGTGTCATTAACCCTGTCCCCGTTAGACTCGATTATAGATGGCAGCAGTTGTGTTCGTCTTGGAGTAATACCTAGATCCCTACTGCGGAGAACACCTGGTCCTCCTGCAATAAAAAGAAAATATAAATTACTGGGAGGGTCCCATAAACCCTAGGTTGTATTGCCTTTTTTTTTATATAAGGGGAAACGGTACGCTAATTAGTCATCCTCAGTTTCGACTGACTGTCACACATATAAAGGGCCCCATTAGCGAGTTCTCCCAGGGGACTAATATGGACAAGGGTGGGAGGGGTTCTAAGATGGACGAGAAATATAGCAAATTATTCGGGAAATCCAGAAACATGGTATAGATTTTTTTATTATATTTAAGTCATTCAAGGATTAACAGTTTTTTATTTGATATATTTGGGACAACCATGGTCCTTTACATTGGAGATAGGAAGGGTAAGGCGGAATTAAAAACAATAACTTGGAAATGAAGAAAAGTACAGAGAAAACGTACTTTTCTGGTATTTTATAGCTAAAAAAAGCAGTTGCAGAAAACCTTTGTCATAGAAAGAGCCCTTCACCCCAATTTGAAATAACATTTATGCGCCTATTACTGTTTCTAATTCTTAACTTTCTTGATTTGATAACTAACAAGCATTTTAATGTCTTTTGCCGTTTTCATAGAATTTTTAGGAATCAGTTCTTTATTCTAAATACATTTTATAGGAGGACCCCCTCCCCAGAGTGGCAACATTGTCTAGGGGTGTAAGGAGGGGCAAGGATGGACCCACCCCCCCAAAAAAATGCATTAGTTTCTGGGCATTTTTATTCCTACTGTCCAACAAAATTTGGCACCAACTCCTAGGAGGGAAAAACGACTGTTTATACAGTAAAGTGCTTTCCCGGACAATGGGTTTTTTAAAATTAAATAATGAAGTTCTAACAATTTAATTTTTGACACTAATAGCACCTAGACCGTAATAGCCAGCAGCCGAAATATATTGGGAAAAGTCTCCTTAATCAGGACTGTGTTACCAAATTTCAAGAATCTAGAGAATTTTGTTCAGATTTTCTTCTGAAAATCCGTCCTCTCTTTGACCTACGATCAAAGAGAGGACATTGTTCCATTAGCTCAAATGGATCTAATCCCTTTTTTTCAGAGGTTGAAAAATGAAGCAGTTGAAATTGAGAATCTTCAATCCCACGTTTCATTGGCCCTACTTGAATAACCTAAAGTTTTAAGCTGATGAATAATTTTTTTCTACTTTTATTCTAGAAACCAGGTGGTAGGATGGTGCTCGAAGTAGAGTTGAACTTTTGAATTTGCTGGGCCCTCCGTACCAAACAGATTTTTCTGGTAGGTATTCTATTCTAAAGGTCATTACATCTTTGCCAAGAGATTTACGCAATTAATTAAACCTGTATTATAAAACCAGCGCGTCTTGTTTCGAGTTTTAAACGGACAAGTTTTTGAAAAGCAGACAGTTTTTTTTTCTTGTTTAGCATTTGCAAAAAAGGGGTAATTAGTGAGTGGAAAATTTTTTAATGCTTTTACAATCGGAGATGTTTGATTAACCTTTGCAAAAAAAGGGGTAATGGGATTTGTGAATTGGAGGAGATGCCATGATTATGTACTGTATAATACACAAGTGATGTTTTGGAGCGTATTGTCAATTTAACGAGAAATGACTGAAAAGTGTTTTGAGGGAGATGGGTTGCATGGAGGGTTGAGTTGCATGAGAGTTCAGTTAAAGGGGGTACAGTTACACGGGGGTTTCGGTTATACAGGGGTTCAGTTACAAGGGGGTTCAGTTGCACGGGGGTTGAGTTAAATGGGGATTGAGTTCCACGAGAGTAGTGCTTTGTCGTGGTTTAGCTTGTCACAGTTACATTCTCTTGATCTTTCAAAGTTCACTTTGATTTTAGTTACATGGGGGGTTCAGTTGCACGGGGGTTGAGTTAAATGGGGCTTGAGTTCCACGAGAGTAACGAAATTTTTGTGTTAAATAAGTAGTTTTTGTATCTTTTAAAAGAGCTTTAAGGGGTTTGAGAGACTCAGTTGCCTGATTCCGTGTGGTTTTTCTTTACTTGGTGGTCATTTGTTGTATCTTTTAAAAGAGCTTTACAGGGTTTGAGAGACTCAGTTGCCTGATTCCGTGTGGTTTTCCTTTACTTGGGGGTCATTAAAAACGAAATTTTTGTGTTAAATAAGTAGTTTTTGTATCTTTTAAAAGAGCTTTAAGGGGTTTGAGAGACTCAGTTGTCTGATTCCGTGTGGTTTTTCTTTTCTTGGTGGTCATTAAAAACGAAATTTTTGTGTTAAATAAGTAGTTTTTGTATCTTTTAAAAGAGCTTTAAGGGGTTTGAGAGACTCAGTTGCCTGATTCCGTGTAGTTTTTCTTTACTTGGTGGTCATTTGTTGTATCTTTTAAAAGAGCTTTACAGGGTTTGAGAGACTCAGTTGCCTAATTCCGTGTGGTTTTTCTTTACTTGGTGGTCATTAAAAACGAAATTTTTGTGCTAAATAAGTAGTTTTTGTATCTTTTAAAAGAGCTTTAAGGGGTTTGAGTGACTCAGTTGCCTGATTCCGTGTGGTTTTTCTTTACTTGGTGGTCATTAAAAACGAAATTTTTGTGTTAAATAAGTAGTTTTTGTATCTTTTAAAAGAGCTTTACGGGGTTTGAGAGACTCAGTTGCCTGATTCCGTGTGGTTTTTCTTTACTTGATGGTCATTAAAAACAAAATTTTTTTGTTAAATAAGTAGTTTTTGTATCTTTTAAAAGAGGTTCAAGGGGTTTGAGAGACTCAGTTGCCTGATTCCGTGTGGTTTTTCTTTACTTGGTGGTCATTAAAAATGAAATTTTTGTGTTAAATAAGTAGTTTTTGTATCTTTTAAAAGAGCTTTAAGGGGTTTGAGAGACTCAGTTGCCTGATTCTGTGTGGTTTTTCTTTACTTGGTGGTCATTAAAAACGAAATTTTTGTGTTAAATAAGTAGTTTTTGTATCTTTTAAAAGAGCTTTACGGGGATTGAGAGACTCAGTTGCCGGATTCCGTGTGGTTTTTCTTTACTTGGTGGTCATTAAAAATGAAATTTTTGTGTTAAATAAGTAGTTTTTGTATCTTTTAAAAGAGCTTTAAGGGGTTTGAGAGACTCAGTTGACTGATTCCGTGCGGTTTTTCTTTACTTGGTGGTCATTAAAAACGAAATTTTTGTGTTAAATAAGTAGTTTTTGTATCTTTTAAAAGAGCTTTACGGGGATTGAGAAACTCAGTTGCCTGATTCCGTGTGGTTTTTCTTTACTTGGTGGTCATTAAAAACAAAATTTTTGTGTTAAATAAGTAGTTTTTGTATCTTTTAAAAGATCTTTACGGGGATTGAGAGACTCAGTTGCCGGATTCCGTGTGGTTTTTCTTTACTTGGTGGTCATTAAAAACGAAATTTTTGTGTTAAATAAGTAGTTTTTGTATCTTTTAAAAGAGCTTTACGGGGTTTGAGAGACTCAGTTGCCGGATTCCGTGTGGTTTTTCTTTACTTGGTGGTCATTAAAAACGAAATTTTTGTGTTAAATAAGTAGTTTTTGTATCTTTTAAAAGAGCTTTACGGGGTTTGAGAGACTCAGTTGCCTGATTCCGTGTGGTTTTTCTTTACTTGGTGTTCAGTAAAGACACTCGATATCCTAAAAGTTTTTAATTCAAACTTTTTTAAAACTTCGAAATTTTTCAACTTTATTTATTTTTTTCTTTTTGTAAATAACTTAAAATGTTAAAATATGCTTACAGTTCTAACAATTGCGCTCTGTGATTGGTCAGAGACACGATGTGACTTTCCCACTGGTATTCTATGACCGGTTATTGACACTACCTAATCTATTGCATGTATTAAATCAGTATTATTTACGCAGTGGAACGATAAACACATAAGTCATATCTTTAAAAAAAAGTGAAGATGGAGCATTTTAATAAAGTGTGTTTACATAACAAGGTTATTGTAGCATTGAATGCTGACAAAGAGAAATATTTAAACTTTGAAACAAGTACAGGTGGTAGCACTATTGGAAATGTATGCATGCATTGTCATGACAGTAAGGAATTAAATTTCTTTGGAATACCGAAAAAATTCAACTCTTATGTTGGTGGTTATGCGAGATTGAGATCTCCAGAGATTATTGCACTCAAAGAGAATGCCAACATAAAAATAATCATTGATGATAGAGGACAACTCCTTGCTACTGTTGCAGGTAACACATTACCTACTGATACATCCAATCGTCATCTTTCGGGTATTAGCATTCAACGGAAGATCAATAAAAGAAAGGCCTACTCTTCTACTAATATTGTAAACCATCTCTTGTCTACTTGCCGAAACTGTTACCTGTGTAAAAATAATGTGATAATAGACAGTGAAATTGCCAGAAAAATAAAAAGGGCATTGTCAGAAAATATCACGATGGAATATAAAGATGAATCGATGAAAAACAAAGCACCAGCAAACGTTACTGCCATTGATCAAACAGTCATTGAACCAAATAATACCAAAGACGAAAAACATATTGAGCCTGTTGATGAGACACCAGTAAAAATTGTGTATGACTCAAAATTGAATAATGATTATTCTACTGATTACGAACTAAGAGAAGACAATAGCTATAATATCAAGAGAGAACATGGTGAACTATTTTATGGAACAGAATCAAAATGTCCAAAGTTAATCATTGATATTAATAATGTATCATAATATATTTTTGTATTAATATTCTACATAGCATTATTTCATTAGAAATATATTATGCATTATATTGTTATGTGTTCATTATTTTTAGAGTAAGCTAGCATATCAAACGTTTAGAATGTCTAATAAAACGTCGGAGATGTAAGAAAAGGAATTTGCATACATCTATTGTCAGACACATGGGAACAAATTCTTTCTTGAATTCGCCTCCTGGATAAATAAAAAAAGACATTTCATTCAAGAAATTATGACGACACTCTAAGTAAGCAACAAACTCTTTCTTGAAGTTACCTCATGGATACACAATGCAGAAATTTCATTTAAGAAATTATCAAAAATTGTAAGTAAGTAGCAAATTCTTTCAAAAATATGTTAATACGTTTAAGCAATAAATATCTTTAAGCTTAACCCGTCTTTATTCTTTAGAATAGTTTTATTCATTTCATTAAATTATGAAGAAATTGTAAGTAAGTAACAATAGCTTTCTTGAATTCACTTCCTGGACACAATACAGATATTTAATTCAAGAAATCATAATAAAATCGCAAGTAAGTAATAAAGTCTTCATTGTTTTCACCTATTGGATACACAATACTGAAATTTCATTCAAGAAATTATGAAGGAATTGTAAATAGGTAACACACTCATGTTACCTCATGGATACACAATGCAGAAATTTCATTTAAGAAATTATCAAAAATTTTAAGTAAGTAGCAAATTCTTTCTTGAATTCGCCTCCTGGGTAAATAAAAGAGTTCATTAAAGAAATTATGAAAAAATTGTAAGTAAGTAGCAAATTCTTTCTTGAATTCACCTGCTGGATAAACAAAAAAGACATTTCGTTTGAGAAATTATGACAAAATTCCAAGTAAGTAACAAACTCTTTATTGTTTTCATGACTTAGATACACGATGTAGAAATTTAATTCAAGAAATTATGAAAAAATTCTCAGTAAGTAACAATTTCTTTCTTGAAGTCAACTCTTGGATACACAATACGGAAATTTCATTTAAGAAATTATGAAAAAAAAACAATTTCTTTCTTGAAGTCAACTCTTGGATACACAATACGGAAATTTCATTCAAGAAATTATGAAAATATTTGTAAGTAAGTAACAAACTCTTTTTGTTTTCACCTCTTGGATATACAGTACAGATACTTCATTCAAGAAATTATGAAAAATTGCAAGTAAGTAACTTTTTTTTCTCTTTATCAAAAACAATTTTCACTTAGCTACACGATGTAGAAATTTAATTCAAGAAATTAGGAAAAAATTCTCAGTAAGTAACAATTTCTTTCTTGAAGTCAACTCATGGATACACAATACAGAAATTTCATTCAAGAATTTCATGACTTAGAGACACAATGCAGAAATTTGATTCAAGAAATTATGAAAAAATTCTCAGTAAGTAACAATTTCTTTCTTGAAGTCATCTCTTGGATACACAATACGGAAATTTCATTCAAGAAATTATGAAAATATTTGTAAGTAAGTAACAAACTCTTTTTGTTTTCACCTCTTGGATATACAGTACAGATACTTCATTCAAGGAATTATAAAAAAATCGCAAGTAAGTAACTTTTTTTTCTCTTTATCAAAAACAATTTTCACTTAGCTACACGATGTAGAAATTTAATTCAAGAAATTATTGAAAAATTCTCAGTAAGTAACAATTTCTTTCTTGAAGTCAACTCTTGGATACGCAATACGGAAATTTCATTCAAGAAATTATGAAAAAATTGTAACTAAGTAGCAAATTCTTTCTTGAATTTACCTGTTGGACAAACAAAAAGTACATTTCGTTCAAGAAATTATGACAAAATTCTAAGTAAGTAACAAACTCTTTATTGTTTTCACGAGTTAGATATACGACGTAGAAATTAAATTCAAGAAATTATGAAAAAATTCTCAGTCTAAGTAGCAAATTCTTTCTTGAATTCACCTGTTGGATAAACAAAAAAACAAAAAAGACATTTCGTTCAAGAAATTATGACAAAATTCTGAGTAAGTAACAAACTCTTTATCGTTTTCACGAGTTAGATATACGATGTAGAAATTTAATTCAAGAAATTATGAAAAAATTCTCAGTAAGTAACAATTTCTTTCTTGAAGTCAACTCTTGGATACGCAATACGGAAATTTCATTCAAGAAATTATGAAAATATTTGTAAGTAAGTAACAAGCTCTTTATTGATTTCACCTCTTGAATATACAGTACAGATACTTCATTCAAGAAACGTGATTAAACACGTTTTGAAACTACATGCTATTTGTATGCCTTTCCTTGGCACCTTTCCAAACGAGCGGGGATTCCCTACTGGTTCCTACACATTGCAAAAAAGTGAGCAGTACGAAAACTCCACGTTTTCAACCAGACTGGTTTTTTAGGGACCAATCAGGAGAGATATGCAAAGTCGACATAGCTTTATTTCATTTTTTTAAGGTTCATTTAGACGAGGTTACGTGCGCGCACGTTCCACTGCACTCCACTTTACATTACTCCACATTGCGTTCCACTTTATTGTTCCACTGCGTAAAAAATACTGATTTAATACATGCAATAGATTAGGTAGTGCCAATAACCGGTCATAGAATACCAGTGGGAAAGTCACATCGTGTCTCTGACCAATCACAGAGCGCAATTGTTAGAACTGTAAGCATATTTTGACATTTTAAGTTATGTACAAAAAGAAAAAAATAAATAAAGTTGAAAAATTCCGAAGTTTTAAAAAAGTTTGAATTAAACACTTTTAGGATATCGAGTGTCTTTACTGAAAAGAAGAAAAACCACACGGAATCAGGCAACTGAGTCTCTCAAACCTCGTAAAGCTCTTTTAAAAGATACAAAAACTACTTATTTAACACAAAAATTTCGTTTTTAATGACCACCAAGTAAAGAAAAACCACACGGAATCCAGCAACTGAGTCTCTCAATCCCCGTAAAGCTCTTTTAAAAGATACAAAAACTACTTATTTAACACAAAAATTTCATTTTTAATGACCACCAAGTAAAGAAAAACCACACGGAATCCGGCAACTGAGTCTCTCAATCCCCGTAAAGCTCTTTTAAAAGATACAAAAACTACTTATTTAACACAAAAATTTCGTTTTTAATGACCACCAAGTAAAGAAAAACCACACGGAATCAGGCAACTGAGTCTCTCAAACCCCTTAAAGCTCTTATAAAAGATACAAAAACTACTTATTTAACACAAAAATTTCATTTTTAATGACCACCAAGTAAAGAAAAACCACACGGAATCCGGCAACTGAGTCTCTCAATCCCCGTAAAGCTCTTTTAAAAGATACAAAAACTACTTATTTAACACAAAAATTTCGTTTTTAATGACCACCAAGTAAAGAAAAACCACACGGAATCAGGCAACTGAGTCTCTCAAACCCCTTAAAGCTCTTTTAAAAGATACAAAAACTACTTATTTAACACAAAAATTTCATTTTTAATGACCACCAAGTAAAGAAAAACCACACGGAATCCGGCAACTGAGTCTCTCAATCCCCGTAAAGCTCTTTTAAAAGATACAAAAACTACTTATTTAACACAAAAATTTCGTTTTTAATGACCACCAAGTAAAGAAAAACCACACGGAATCAGGCAACTGAGTCTCTCGAACCCCTTAAAGCTCTTTTAAAAGATACAAAACTACTTATTTAACACAAAAATTTTGTTTTTAATGACCATCAAGTAAAGAAAAACCACACGGAATCAGGCAACTGAGTCTCTCAAACCCCGTAAAGCTCTTTTAAAAGATACAAAAACTACTTATTTAACACAAAAATTTCGTTTTTAATGACCACCAAGTAAAGAAAAACCACACGGAATCAGGCAACTGAGTCTCTCAAACCCCTTAAAGCTCTTTTAAAAGATACAAAAACTACTTATTTAACAAAAAAATTTCGTTTTTAATGACCACCAAGTCAAGAAAAACCACACGGAATTAGGCAACTGAGTCTCTCAAACCCTGTGAAGCTCTTTTAAAAGATACAACAAATGACCACCAAGTAAAGAAAAACTACACGGAATCAGGCAACTGAGTCTCTCAAACCCCTTAAAGCTCTTTTAAAAGATACAAAAACTACTTATTTAACACAAAAATTTCGTTTTTAATGACCACCATGAAAAGAAAAACCACACGGAATCAGACAACTGAGTCTCTCAAACCCCTTAAAGCTCTTTTAAAAGATACAAAAACTACTTATTTAACACAAAAATTTCGTTTTTAATGACCACCAAGTAAAGGAAAACCACACGGAATCAGGCAACTGAGTCTCTCAAACCCTGTAAAGCTCTTTTAAAAGATACAACAAATGACCACCAAGTAAAGAAAAACCACACGGAATCAGGCAACTGAGTCTCTCAAACCCCTTAAAGCTCTTTTAAAAGATACAAAAACTACTTATTTAACACAAAAATTTCGTTACTCTCGTGGAACTCAAGCCCCATTTAACTCAACCCCCGTGCAACTGAACCCCCCATGTAACTAAAATCAAAGTGAACTTTGAAAGATCAAGAGAATGTAACTGTGACAAGCTAAACCACGACAAAGCACTACTCTCGTGGAACTCAATCCCCATTTAACTCAACCCCCGTGCAACTGAACCCCCTTGTAACTGAACCCCTGTATAACCGAAACCCCCGTGTAACTGTACCCCCTTTAACTGAACTCTCATGCAACTCAACCCTCCATGCAACCCATCTCCCTCAAAACACTTTTCAGTCATTTCTCGTTAAATTGACAATACGCTCCAAAACATCACTTGTGTATTATACAGTACATAATCATGGCATCTCCTCCAATTCACAAATCCCATTACCCCTTTTTTTGCAAAGGTTAATCAAACATCTCCGATTGTAAAAGCATTAAAAAAATTTCCACTCACTAATTACCCCTTTTTTGCAAATGCTAAACAAGAAAAAAAAACTGTCTGCTTTTCAAAAACTTGTCCGTTAAAACTCGAAACAAGACGCGCTGGTTTTATAATACAGGTTTAATTAATTGCGTAAATCTCTTGGAAAAGATGTAATGACCTTTAGAATAGAATACCTACCAGAAAAACCTGTTTGGTACGGAGGGCCCAGCAAATTCAAAAGGTCAACTCTACTGCTCGATCATGCAAACAGAAAATCTTCGTCCGATTCTGGTTAGAAAACGGTGAAAACATCCATAATTTTCTGGCTATAAGTTAAAAGGGAGAGCAAGGCTGATGGAAAATCTAAATGCTCACTTTGTCCTCTAGCACTATGATGAATTACAAGTTAGTGCCGGTATTTTAAAAATCTAAGCGGTTCCACAATTTATTTGTTCCATTTTTAATAGTGCCTTGAATAAAACTTTCTAGGAATAGGATTTTCATGACTGTGTCATTTAATTTGTGATTTTTCGTTATCGAAGACTACGAAAGCTGTTTTTGAAATAAACAATCGTTAATCTAATCATATATATTGAAAGTCATTGGATGTTCGCGGTATAAGCAAGGTGTTATCTGCCTATCTTCTGCTAAAAACTAGTAAGAGGGGAAGAATAAGTCCAGGTTGGATTTAGCTCTCTTTTACATCAAGTGATAAATTAGATTTTTTTGCTCCGAGACAGGACTTGTTTTTGCACCAAATTAAAGCTTCGCTGATTTTTCTACATAGTATTTTTCCGATTTTTTTCCAGAACGTGAAACGACAGTAAACTTTTTAACCCCTTGAAACGTTTAAAATGGTATACCTTACGAACAAACATTCGCGAGAATAGTCTGATGTAAGTTTATTTGATCAGTTTAACAAAGACCATTGCATAAGGGTCGAAAAGTTTCTCTATCGAAACCACAGTATACAGATATAGCAGTAAGTTTACCGCAGATAATTTCTGGCTCTTCATTCTCCGTGCGAACAAATAGCTCCTCCCACTTATTCTTTCATTAGCGCGTACAAACAGCTCCTCTCATTTGATCTGCCATCAGCGGTCCAATTACCCTGGAACACGTATTTTGACAGAAACTTTTCTCAAAATGCCATTGAAACCAACTTAGGACTTCGAAACCTACTTTTAATTACTAAAAACATCTAATAATAACATTGCACTACTAATTACTGATTTTCATATATGTATTGGAATAAGTTAATTTAAAATTAGTTTCTTCAAAATTTAGTGTTCCAACGTTGAAACCAAGTTTCACTTTCAAGAGAAGTCTGACTTGTCTACCCACGAAAAGATCTAATGTCGCTTATGTTTCTACGTTCTCTGGAGCACTCGCACCTCGGTCTGGTTTTTATAATGGGTGAGATAGGGAAAGATCATACTGCCTATAATTTATATACTAGTAGAGATGGGGGCGCTACTCCTACTGGGGCTCCTTATATGGGCATAGAACCACGTGGTTAATGGGGTCAATGACCTCTTTCTCCAGGTGTGATTTTGGCATGCTCTTAGCGAATGTCAATGTTGTTATTGTTTCCGAGGCAAAATGCCAAGGTCAATGTTGTTTTGAACAGAGTCATTAGAGAGAACACGTGGTTAATGGGATCAATGTTGTTGTCGTTTCCGAGCCAACTTTCTTTTCTGGTCAGTCTAGAGTTGGCAGTCATTAATCAAATTGTTTCCAGGGAGTGTCTGACAGATGACGTCAAGTTAATTAATGTCTTTGGAGTTCGACCAGAATTGTTTCCGAGAAACACTTTAGATGACAGATGATGTCATGATTGATTGATTGACACGAAAGGGGAATTAATTTGTTGTTCTAAAGAGAATTGATTCACGAAAGGGAAATTAATTTGTTGTTTCTAACAAGAGAATCGTTTCCGAGCAGACGTTTTGATCTTAGCGCGCGAAAAGGTTTCCAAATAATTTGAAATGCATTGGCGCGGGGATGCCAAACAAAAGGAACATGCTGAAATTCCGTTTAGGGATAATTTTGGCGAAACCGTTTTAGCTATTTTATGGAATTATTTCGGCGAAACAGCTAGAGACATTATAAAATATGATTTTAGAAGAGATTTTGGAAGAGAATTTGAGTGTGGTCGTTATAATACACAAGTTTCAATTGAACAGTGTTGTGAGGTCGTCTACCCCAACCCAAAGGGCCCCGATTGCTCTACCCCAACCCCAAAGGGTTCCGATCCCCCTACCCCAACCCCGAGGGAAGCCACCGGTCCTCAAAGGTCCACCGGGCTCCCAAAGGGACCCCAGACCCCCAACGGACCCACCGGGCCCCAAAGGGCCCAATCCGTGCTCAAGGGCCCCCCGGAGCCCCAAAGGTCCTCCACCAGTCCCCAAAGGCCCTCTCCCGGTCCCAAAGGTCCACCAGGCACCCAAAGGGCCCCAGACCCTAAAAAGGCCATACCCGAGCCACCAAAGGTCCTCCACCAGTCCCCAAAGGCCCTCTCCCGGTCCCAAAGGTCCACCAGGCACCCAAAGGGCCCCAGACCCTAAAAGACCATACCCGAGCCCCCCAAAGGCCCTCACCGGTCCCCAAAGGTCCACCAGACCCCCAAAAGCCCTCCACCGGTCCCCAAAGGCCCTCCCCGGGCTCCCAGGGCTCCCAAAGGGCCCCGATTACTCTACCCCAACCCCGAAGGAAGCCTCCGGTCCTCAAAGGTCCCCCAGGCTCCCAAAGGACCCACTGGACCCCCAAAGGCCCTCACCTGGTCCCCAAAGGTCCACCGGGCTCCCAAAGGGACCACCGGACCCCCAAAGGGTCCCCCGGACCCCAAAGGTCCTCTCCAGGTCCTCAAGGGTCGCCCAGACCCCCAACGGACCCACCGGACCCCAAAGGGCCCAATCGGTGCTCAAGGGCTCCCCGGACCCCCAAAGGCCCTCACCCGGTCCTCAAAGGTCCACCGGGCTCCCAAAGGACCAGTCGGTCCTCAAGGACCCTCTCAGACGTGCAAAGACCCTCCCCAGACCCCCAAAGGCTCATCCCGGTCCCCAAAGGTCCCCTCAGGCTCCCATATGACCACTCCACCCCTCAAGGGCCCCTGGATCCCCAAACACCCTCCCCGGACCCCTCCAAAGAACCCCCTCTCCATTTTTAACACTTTTTATGGCTTTATTATATCCTTTTAGAACAAGTTCCTTTCATAATGTCCCTCCTAAACCCATTTTCCAACTTGAAGTACTTATCTTTTTCACCCACTTTCTCAATGAAAAAGAAATTAGTTTTTAATCAATTCTAATTTTCCAAATAATATAAAAATTTTCCACTTTAGTTCAGATCTCCTCTCGAAGAGATGAAAAATTTAAAATACTGTTCCAAATTTTTCGCAGAAGATAAAAAAAGTTCAAGTTTTCTTCTGAATTTTACCAAAGAACGTGCTCCAATTCTAATTTCTCCAGAGAAAACAAAATCTTCCACTTCAGTTCTATATTTCACAAAGATATAAAGAAATTTAAAGTTCAAGTCTAAATTTTTCGGTGGAAGATAGAAAAAGTAATACCATACTTGTGAATATTTTCACGGAAAATAAAAAGTTCTAGTTCAATTTACAATTTCCTCAACGAAGTGAAGAAAGGTTCAAGTTCTCTTCTGAATTTTACCAAAGAACACGCTTCAATTCTAATTTTTTCAGAGAAAACAAAAATCTTCCACTTCAGTTCTTTATTTCACAAAGACATAAAGAAATTTAAAGTTCAATTCTAAATTTTTCGGTGGAAGATAGAAAAAGCAATACCATACTTGTGAATATTTTCCCGGAAGATAAAAAGTTCTAGTTCAATTTAAAATTTTCTCAACGAAGTGAAGAAAAATTCAAGTTCTCTTCTGAATTTTACCAAAGAATAAAATTCAATTCTAATTTCACCAGAGAAAACAAAATCTTCCACTTCAGTTCTATATTTCACAAAGATATAAAGAAATTTAAAGTTCAAGTCTAAATTTTTCGGTGGAAGATAGAAAAAGTAATACCATACTTGTGAATATTTTCACGGAAAATAAAAAGTTCTAGTTCAATTTACAATTTCCTCAACGAAGTGAAGAAAGGTTCAAGTTCTCTTCTGAATTTTACCAAAGAACATGCTTCAATTCTAATTTTTTCAGAGAAAACAAAAATCTTCCACTTCAGTTCTTTATTTCACAAAGACATAAAGAAATTTAAAGTTCAATTCTAAATTTTTCGGTGGAAGATAGAAAAAGCAATACCATACTTGTGAATATTTTCCCGGAAGATAAAAAGTTCTAGTTCAATTTACAGTTTCCTCAATGAAGTCAAGGAAAGTTCAAGTTCTCTTCTGAATTTTACCACAGAACATGCTTCAATTCTAATTTTTTCAGAGAAAACAAAAATCTTCCACTTCAGTTCTTTATTTCACAAAGACATAAAGAAATTTAAAGTACAATTCTAAATTTTTCGGAGGAAGATAGAAAAAGCAATACCATACTTGTGAATATTTTCCCGGAAGATAAAAAGTTCTAGTTCAATTTAAAATTTTCTCAACGAAGTGAAGAAAAATTCAAGTTCTCTTCTGAATTTTACCAAAGAATAAAATTCAATTCTAATTTCACCAGAGAAAACAAAATCTTCCACTTCAGTTCTATATTTCACAAAGACATAAAGAAATTTAAAGCTCAAGTCTAAATTTTTCGGTGGAAGATAGAAAAAGTAATACCATACTTGTGAATATTTTCCCGGAAGATAAAAAGTTCTAGTTCAATTTACAGTTTCCTCAATGAAGTCAAGGAAAGTTCAAGTTCTCTTCTGAATTTTACCAAAGAACAAAATTCAATTCTAATTTCACCAGAGAAAATAAAAATCTTCCACTTCAGTTCTCTATTTCACAAAGACATAAAGAAATTTAAAGTTCAATTCTAAATTTTTCGGTGGAAGATAGAAAAAGTAATACCATACTTGTGAATATTTTCCCGGAAGATAAAAGTTCTAGTTCAATTTACAGTTTCCTCAATGAAGTCAAGGAAAGTTCAAGTTCTCTTCTGAATTTTACCAAAGAACACGCTTCAATTCTAATTTTTTCAGAGAAAACAAAAATCTTCCACTTCAGTTCTTTATTTCACAAAGACATAAAGAAATTTAAAGTACAATTCTAATTTTTCGGTGGAAGATAGAAAAAGCAATACCATACTTGTGAATATTTTCCCGGAAAATAAAAAGTTCTAGTTCAATTTACAATTTCCTCAACGAAGTGAAGAAAGGTTCAAGTTCTCTTCTGAATTTTACTAAAGAACAAAATTCAATTCTAATTTTTTCAGAGAAAATAAAAATCTTCCACTTCAGTTCTCTATTTCACAAAGACATAAAGAAATTTAAAGTTCAATTCTAAATTTTTCGGTGGAAGATAGAAAAAGTAATACCATACCTGTGAATATTTTCACGGAAGATAAAAAGTTCTAGTTCAATTTAAAATTTCCTCAACGAAGTGAAGAAAGGTTCAAGTTCTCCTCTGAATTTTACTAAAGAACAAAATTCAATTCTAATTTCACCAGAGAAAATAAAAATCTTCCACTTCAGTTCTTTATTTCACAAAGAAATAAAGAAATTTAAAGTTCAATTCTAAATTTTTCGATGGAAGATAGAAAAAGTAATACCATACTTGTGAATATTTTCACGGAAGATAAAAAGTTCTAGTTCAATTTAAAATTTCCTCAATGAAGTCAAGGAAAGTTCAAGTTCTCTTCTGAATTTTACCACAGAACATGCTTCAATTCTAATTTTTTCAGAGAAAACAAAAATCTTCCACTTCAGTTCTTTATTTCACAAAGACATAAAGAAATTTAAAGTTCAATTCTAAATTTTTCGGTGGGTGATAGAAAAAGCAATACCATACTTGTGAATATTTTCCCGGAAGATAAAAAGTTCTAGTTCAATTTAAAATTTTCTCAACGAAGTGAAGAAAAATTCAAGTTCTCTTCTGAATTTTACCAAAGAATAAAATTCAATTCTAATTTCACCAGAGAAAACAAAATCTTCCACTTCAGTTCTATATTTCACAAAGACATAAAGAAATTTAAAGTTCAAGTCTAAATTTTTCGGTGGAAGATAGAAAAAGTAATACCATACTTGTGAATATTTTCACGGAAGATAAAAAGTTCTAGTTCAATTTAAAATTTCCTCAATGAAGTCAAGGAAAGTTCAAGTTCTCTTCTGAATTTTACCACAGAACATGCTTCAATTCTAATTTTTTCAGAGAAAACAAAAATCTTCCACTTCAGTTCTTTATTTCACAAAGACATAAAGAAATTTAAAGTTCAATTCTAAATTTTTCGGTGGGTGATAGAAAAAGCAATACCATACTTGTGAATATTTTCCCGGAAGATAAAAAGTTTTAGTTCAATTTAAAACTTTCTCAACGAAGTGAAGAAAAATTCAAGTTCTCTTCTGAATTTTACCAAAGAATAAAATTCAATTCTAATTTCACCAGAGAAAACAAAATCTTCCACTTCAGTTCTATATTTCACAAAGACATAAAGAAATTTAAAGTTCAAGTCTAAATTTTTCGGTGGAAGATAGAAAAAGTAATACCATACTTGTGAATATTTTCCCGGAAGATAAAAAGTTCTAGTTCAATTTACAGTTTCCTCAATGAAGTCAAGGAAAGTTCAAGTTCTCTTCTGAATTTTACCAAAGAACAAAATTCAATTCTAATTTCACCAGAGAAAATAAAAATCTTCCACTTCAGTTCTCTATTTCACAAAGACATAAAGAAATTTAAAGTTCAATTCTAATTTTTCGGTGGAAGATAGAAAAAGTAATACCATACTTGTGAATATTTTCCCGGAAGATAAAAAGTTCTAGTTCAATTTACAGTTTCCTCAATGAAGTCAAGGAAAGTTCAAGTTCTCTTCTGAATTTTACCACAGAACATGCTTCAATTCTAATTTTTTCAGAGAAAACAAAAATCTTCCACTTCAGTTCTTTATTTCACAAAGACATAAAGAAATTTAAAGTACAATTCTAATTTTTCGGTGGAAGATAGAAAAAGCAATACCATACTTGTGAATATTTTCCCGGAAGATAAAAAGTTCTAGTTCAATTTACAGTTTCCTCAATGAAGTCAAGGAAAGTTCAAGTTCTCTTCTGAATTTTAACCAAAGAACAAAATTCAATTCTAATTTCACCAGAGAAAATAAAAATCTTCCACTTCAGTTCTCTATTTCACAAAGACATAAAGAAATTTAAAGTTCAATTCTAAATTTTTCGGTGGAAGATAGAAAAAGTAATACCATACTTGTGAATATTTTCCCGGAAGATAAAAAGTTCTAGTTCAATTTACAGTTTCCTCAATGAAGTCAAGGAAAGTTCAAGTTCTCTTCTGAATTTTACCAAAGAACACGCTTCAATTCTAATTTTTTCAGAGAAAACAAAAATCTTCCACTTCAGTTCTTTATTTCACAAAGACATAAAGAAATTTAAAGTACAATTCTAATTTTTCGGTGGAAGATAGAAAAAGCAATACCATACTTGTGAATATTTTCCCGGAAAATAAAAAGTTCTAGTTCAATTTACAATTTCCTCAACGAAGTGAAGAAAGGTTCAAGTTCTCTTCTGAATTTTACTAAAGAACAAAATTCAATTCTAATTTTTTCAGAGAAAATAAAAATCTTCCACTTCAGTTCTCTATTTCACAAAGACATAAAGAAATTTAAAGTTCAATTCTAAATTTTTCGATGGAAGATAGAAAAAGTAATACCATACCTGTGAATATTTTCACGGAAGATAAAAAGTTCTAGTTCAATTTAAAATTTCCTCAACGAAGTGAAGAAAGGTTCAAGTTCTCTTCTGAATTTTACTAAAGAACAAAATTCAATTCTAATTTCACCAGAGAAAATAAAAATCTTCCACTTCAGTTCTTTATTTCACAAAGACATAAAGAAATTTAAAGTTCAATTCTAAATTTTTCGGTGGAAGATAGAAAAAGTAATACCATACCTGTGAATATTTTCCCGGAAGATAAAAAGTTCTAGTTCAATTTAAAATTTTCTCAACGAAGTCAAGGAAAGTTCAAGTTCTCTTCTGAACTTTACCAAAGAACACGCTTCAATTCTAATTTTTTCAGAGAAAACAAAAATCTTCCACTTCAGTTCTTTAGTTCACAAAGACATAAAGAAATTTAAAGTTCAATTCTAATTTTTCGGTGGGTGATAGAAAAATTAATGCCGTACGTGTGATTATTTTCACGGAAGATAAAAAGTTCCACTTCAATTTTAAATTTCCCCGGAAGATAAAAAGTTCTAGTTCAACTTGCTATTATCTTTGTGAAAACACACAAACTCAGAAAAAATGTTCAATGTTCCTTTAGTACCTATGCAATTAGACTAAAAATGAAGATATTTATGCAGAGTTTCAACTCGCTATGGCTAAGTTTGCTAAAAACAAGCTATTTTCTTGCGAAAACACACAAAATCAGAAAAAATGTTCAGTGTTCCTTAAGCACCTACGCAATTAGGCTTAAATGAAGATATTTATGCAGAGTTTCAACTCGATATGGCTAAGTTTGCTAAAAACAAGCTATTTTCTTGCGAAAACACACGAAATCAGAAAAAATATTGTTAGGTTAGGTTAAGTTAGATTAGGTTAGGTTAGATTAAGTTAGATTAGGTTAAGTTAGGTTAGGTTAGATTAAGTTAGGTTAGGCTAGGTTAGCCTACATACGCGCGCGTACGTAGGCTAACCTAGCCTAACCTAACTTAATCTAACCTAACCTAACCTAACTTAACCTAATCTAACTTAATCTAACCTAACCTAACCTAATCTAACTTAACCTAACCTAACAATATTTTTTCTGATTTCGTGTGTTTTCGCAAGAAAATAGCTTGTTTTTAGCAAACTTAGCCATATCGAGTTGAAACTCTGCATAAATATCTTCATTTAAGCCTAATTGCGTAGGTGCTTAAGGAACACTGAACATTTTTTCTGATTTTGTGTGTTTTCGCAAGAAAATAGCTTGTTTTTAGCAAACTTAGCCATAGCGAGTTGAAACTCTGCATAAATATCTTCATTTTTAGTCTAATTGCATAGGTACTAAAGGAACATTGAACATTTTTTCAGAGTTTGTGTGTTTTCACAAAGATAATAGCAAGTTGAACTAGAACTTTTTATCTTCCGAGGAAATTTAAAATTGAAGTGGAACTTTTTATCTTCCGTGAAAATAATCACACGTACGGCATTAATTTTTCTATCACCCACCGAAAAATTAGAATTGAACTTTAAATTTCTTTATGTCTTTGTGAAATAAAGAACTGAAGTGGAAGATTTTTGTTTTCTCTGAAAAAATTAGAATTGAAGTGTGTTCTTTGGTAAAATTCAGAAGAGAACTTGAACTTTCCTTGACTTCGTTGAGAAAATTTTAAATTGAACTAGAACTTTTTATCTTCCGGGAAAATATTCACAGGTATGGTATTACTTTTTCTATCTTCCACCGAAAAATTTAGAATTGAACTTTAAATTTCTTTATGTCTTTGTGAAATAAAGAACTGAAGTGGAAGATTTTTATTTTCTCTGGTGAAATTAGAATTGAATTTTGTTCTTTAGTAAAATTCAGAAGAGAACTTGAACCTTTCTTCACTTCGTTGAGGAAATTTTAAATTGAACTAGAACTTTTTATCTTCCGTGAAAATATTCACAGGTATGGTATTACTTTTTCTATCTTCCATCGAAAAATTTAGAATTGAACTTTAAATTTCTTTATGTCTTTGTGAAATAGAGAACTGAAGTGGAAGATTTTTATTTTCTCTGAAAAAATTAGAATTGAATTTTGTTCTTTAGTAAAATTCAGAAGAGAACTTGAACCTTTCTTCACTTCGTTGAGGAAATTGCAAATTGAACTAGAACTTTTTATTTTCCGGGAAAATATTCACAAGTATGGTATTGCTTTTTCTATCTTCCACCGAAAAATTAGAATTGTACTTTAAATTTCTTTATGTCTTTGTGAAATAAAGAACTGAAGTGGAAGATTTTTGTTTTCTCTGAAAAAATTAGAATTGAAGCGTGTTCTTTGGTAAAATTCAGAAGAGAACTTGAACTTTCCTTGACTTCATTGAGGAAACTGTAAATTGAACTAGAACTTTTTATCTTCCGGGAAAATATTCACAAGTATGGTATTACTTTTTCTATCTTCCACCGAAAAATTTAGAATTGAACTTTAAATTTCTTTATGTCTTTGTAAAATAGAGAACTGAAGTGGAAGATTTTTATTTTCTCTGGTGAAATTAGAATTGAATTTTGTTCTTTGGTTAAAATTCAGAAGAGAACTTGAACTTTCCTTGACTTCATTGAGGAAACTGTAAATTGAACTAGAACTTTTTATCTTCCGGGAAAATATTCACAAGTATGGTATTGCTTTTTCTATCTTCCACCGAAAAATTAGAATTGTACTTTAAATTTCTTTATGTCTTTGTGAAATAAAGAACTGAAGTGGAAGATTTTTGTTTTCTCTGAAAAAATTAGAATTGAAGCGTGTTCTTTGGTAAAATTCAGAAGAGAACTTGAACTTTCCTTGACTTCATTGAGGAAACTGTAAATTGAACTAGAACTTTTTATCTTCCGGGAAAATATTCACAAGTATGGTATTACTTTTTCTACCTTCCACCGAAAAATTAGAATTGAACTTTAAATTTCTTTATGTCTTTGTGAAATAGAGAACTGAAGTGGAAGATTTTTATTTCTCTGGTGAAATTAGAATTGAATTTTGTTCTTTGGTAAAATTCAGAAGAGAACTTGAACTTTCCTTGACTTCATTGAGGAAACTGTAAATTGAACTAGAACTTTTTATCTTCCGGGAAAATATTCACAAGTATGGTATTACTTTTTCTATCTTCCACCGAAAAATTTAGACTTGAACTTTAAATTTCTTTATGTCTTTGTGAAATATAGAACTGAAGTGGAAGATTTTGTTTTCTCTGGTGAAATTAGAATTGAATTTTATTCTTTGGTAAAATTCAGAAGAGAACTTGAATTTTTCTTCACTTCGTTGAGAAAATTTTAAATTGAACTAAAACTTTTTATCTTCCGGGAAAATATTCACAAGTATGGTATTGCTTTTTCTATCACCCACCGAAAAATTTAGAATTGAACTTTAAATTTCTTTATGTCTTTGTGAAATAAAGAACTGAAGTGGAAGATTTTTGTTTTCTCTGAAAAAATTAGAATTGAAGCATGTTCTGTGGTAAAATTCAGAAGAGAACTTGAACTTTCCTTGACTTCATTGAGGAAATTTTAAATTGAACTAGAACTTTTTATCTTCCGTGAAAATATTCACAAGTATGGTATTACTTTTTCTATCTTCCACCGAAAAATTTAGACTTGAACTTTAAATTTCTTTATGTCTTTGTGAAATATAGAACTGAAGTGGAAGATTTTGTTTTCTCTGGTGAAATTAGAATTGAATTTTATTCTTTGGTAAAATTCAGAAGAGAACTTGAATTTTTCTTCACTTCGTTGAGAAAATTTTAAATTGAACTAGAACTTTTTATCTTCCGGGAAAATATTCACAAGTATGGTATTGCTTTTTCTATCACCCACCGAAAAATTTAGAATTGAACTTTAAATTTCTTTATGTCTTTGTGAAATAAAGAACTGAAGTGGAAGATTTTTGTTTTCTCTGAAAAAATTAGAATTGAAGCATGTTCTGTGGTAAAATTCAGAAGAGAACTTGAACTTTCCTTGACTTCATTGAGGAAATTTTAAATTGAACTAGAACTTTTTATCTTCCGTGAAAATATTTACAAGTATGGTATTACTTTTTCTATCTTCCATCGAAAAATTTAGAATTGAACTTTAAATTTCTTTATTTCTTTGTGAAATAAAGAACTGAAGTGGAAGATTTTTATTTTCTCTGGTGAAATTAGAATTGAATTTTGTTCTTTAGTAAAATTCAGAAGAGAACTTGAACCTTTCTTCACTTCGTTGAGGAAATTTTAAATTGAACTAGAACTTTTTATCTTCCGTGAAAATATTCACAGGTATGGTATTACTTTTTCTATCTTCCACCGAAAAATTTAGAATTGAACTTTAAATTTCTTTATGTCTTTGTGAAATAGAGAACTGAAGTGGAAGATTTTTATTTTCTCTGAAAAAATTAGAATTGAATTTTGTTCTTTATTAAAATTCAGAAGAGAACTTGAACCTTTCTTCACTTCGTTGAGGAAATTGTAAATTGAACTAGAACTTTTTATTTTCCGGGAAAATATTCACAAGTATGGTATTGCTTTTTCTATCTTCCACCGAAAAATTAGAATTGTACTTTAAATTTCTTTATGTCTTTGTGAAATAAAGAACTGAAGTGGAAGATTTTTGTTTTCTCTGAAAAAATTAGAATTGAAGCGTGTTCTTTGGTAAAATTCAGAAGAGAACTTGAACTTTCCTTGACTTCATTGAGGAAACTGTAAATTGAACTAGAACTTTTTATCTTCCGGGAAAATATTCACAAGTATGGTATTACTTTTTCTATCTTCCACCGAAAAATTTAGAATTGAACTTTAAATTTCTTTATGTCTTTGTGAAATAGAGAACTGAAGTGGAAGATTTTTATTTTCTCTGGTGAAATTAGAATTGAATTTTGTTCTTTGGTAAAATTCAGAAGAGAACTTGAACTTTCCTTGACTTCATTGAGGAAACTGTAAATTGAACTAGAACTTTTTATCTTCCGGGAAAATATTCACAAGTATGGTATTACTTTTTCTATCTTCCACCGAAAAATTTAGACTTGAGCTTTAAATTTCTTTATGTCTTTGTGAAATATAGAACTGAAGTGGAAGATTTTGTTTTCTCTGGTGAAATTAGAATTGAATTTTATTCTTTGGTAAAATTCAGAAGAGAACTTGAATTTTTCTTCACTTCGTTGAGAAAATTTTAAATTGAACTAGAACTTTTTATCTTCCGGGAAAATATTCACAAGTATGGTATTGCTTTTTCTATCTTCCTCCGAAAAATTTAGAATTGTACTTTAAATTTCTTTATGTCTTTGTGAAATAAAGAACTGAAGTGGAAGATTTTTGTTTTCTCTGAAAAAATTAGAATTGAAGCATGTTCTGTGGTAAAATTCAGAAGAGAACTTGAACTTTCCTTGACTTCATTGAGGAAACTGTGAATTGAACTAGAACTTTTTATCTTCCGGGAAAATATTCACAAGTATGGTATTGCTTTTTCTATCTTCCACCGAAAAATTTAGAATTGAACTTTAAATTTCTTTATGTCTTTGTGAAATAAAGAACTGAAGTGGAAGATTTTTGTTTTCTCTGAAAAAATTAGAATTGAAGCGTGTTCTTTGGTAAAATTCAGAAGAGAACTTGAACCTTTCTTCACTTCGTTGAGGAAATTGTAAATTGAACTAGAACTTTTTATTTTCCGTGAAAATATTCACAAGTATGGTATTACTTTTTCTATCTTCCACCGAAAAATTTAGACTTGAACTTTAAATTTCTTTATATCTTTGTGAAATATAGAACTGAAGTGGAAGATTTTGTTTTCTCTGGTGAAATTAGAATTGAATTTTATTCTTTGGTAAAATTCAGAAGAGAACTTGAATTTTTCTTCACTTCGTTGAGAAAATTTTAAATTGAACTAAAACTTTTTATCTTCCGGGAAAATATTCACAAGTATGGTATTGCTTTTTCTATCTTCCACCGAAAAATTTAGAATTGAACTTTAAATTTCTTTATGTCTTTGTGAAATAAAGAACTGAAGTGGAAGATTTTTGTTTTCTCTGAAAAAATTAGAATTGAAGCGTGTTCTTTGGTAAAATTCAGAAGAGAACTTGAACCTTTCTTCACTTCGTTGAGGAAATTGTAAATTGAACTAGAACTTTTTATTTTCCGTGAAAATATTCACAAGTATGGTATTACTTTTTCTATCTTCCACCGAAAAATTTAGACTTGAACTTTAAATTTCTTTATATCTTTGTGAAATATAGAACTGAAGTGGAAGATTTTGTTTTCTCTGGAGAAATTAGAATTGGAGCACGTTCTTTGGTAAAATTCAGAAGAAAACTTGAACTTTTTTTATCTTCTGCGAAAAATTTGGAACAGTATTTTAAATTTTTCATCTCTTCGAGAGGGAGATCTGAACTAAAGTGGAAAATTTTTATATTATTTGGAAAATTAGAATTGATTAAAAACTAATTTCTTTTTCATTGAGAAAGTGGGTGAAAAAGATAAGTACTTCAAGTTGGAAAATGGGTTTAGGAGGGACATTATGAAAGGAACTTGTTCTAAAAGGATATAATAAAGCCATAAAAAGTGTTAAAAATTGAGAGGGGGTTCTTTGGAGGGGTCCGGGGAGGGTGTTTGGGGATCCAGGGGCCCTTGAGGGGTGGAGTGGTCATATGGGAGCCTGAGGGGACCTTTGGGGACCGGGATGAGCCTTTGGGGGTCTGGGGAGGGTCTTTGCACGTCTGAGAGGGTCCTTGAGGACCGACTGTTCCTTTGGGAGCCCGGTGGACCTTTGAGGACCGGGTGAGGGCCTTTGGGGGTCCGGGGAGCCCTTGAGCACCGATTGGGCCCTTTGGGGTCCGGTGGGTCCGTTGGGGGTCTGGGCGACCCTTGAGGACCTGGAGAGGACCTTTGGGGTCCGGGGGACCCTTTGGGGGTCCGGTGGTCCCTTTGGGAGCCCGGTGGACCTTTGGGGACCAGGTGAGGGCCTTTGGGGGTCCAGTGGGTCCTTTGGGAGCCTGGGGGACCTTTGAGGACCGGAGGCTTCCTTCGGGGTTGGGGTAGAGTAATCGGGGCCCTTTGGGAGCCCTGGGAGCCCGGGGAGGGCCTTTGGGGACCGGTGGAGGGCTTTTGGGGGTCTGGTGGACCTTTGGGGACCGGTGAGGGCCTTTGGGGGGCTCGGGTATGGTCTTTTAGGGTCTGGGGCCCTTTGGGTGCCTGGTGGACCTTTGGGACCGGGAGAGGGCCTTTGGGGACTGGTGGAGGACCTTTGGTGGCTCGGGTATGGCCTTTTTAGGGTCTGGGGCCCTTTGGGTGCCTGGTGGACCTTTGGGACCGGGAGAGGGCCTTTGGGGACTGGTGGAGGACCTTTGGGGCTCCGGGGGGCCCTTGAGCACGGATTGGGCCCTTTGGGGCCCGGTGGGTCCGTTGGGGGTCTGGGGTCCCTTTGGGAGCCCGGTGGACCTTTGAGGACCGGTGGCTTCCCTCGGGGTTGGGGTAGGGGGATCGGAACCCTTTGGGGTTGGGGTAGAGCAATCGGGGCCCTTTGGGTTGGGGTAGACGACCTCACAACACTGTTCAATTGAAACTTGTGTATTATAACGACCACACTCAAATTCTCTTCCAAAATCTCTTCTAAAATCATATTTTATAATGTCTCTAGCTGTTTCGCCGAAATAATTCCATAAAATAGCTAAAACGGTTTCGCCAAAATTATCCCTAAACGGAATTTCAGCATGTTCCTTTTGTTTGGCATCCCCGCGCCAATGCATTTCAAATTATTTGGAAACCTTTTCGCGCGCTAAGATCAAAACGTCTGCTCGGAAACGATTCTCTTGCTAGAAACAACAAATTAATTTCCCTTTCGTGAATCAATTCTCTTTAGAACAACAAATTAATTCCCCTTTCGTGTCAATCAATCAATCATGACATCATCTGTCATCTAAAGTGTTTCTCGGAGACAATTCTGGTCGAACTCCAAAGACATTAATTAACTTGACGTCATATGTCAGACACTCCCTGGAAACAATTTGATTAATGACTGCCAACTCTAGACTGACCAGAAAAGAAAGTTGGCTCGGAAACGACAACAACATTGATCCCATTAACCACGTGTTCTCTCTAATGACTCTGTTCAAAACAACATTGACCTTGGCATTTTGCCTCGGAAACAATAACAACATTGACATTCGCTAAGAGCATGCCAAAATCACACCTGGAGAAAGAGGTCATTGACCGATTACGCAATCATTCCCCCTAATGACTCTATGCCCATATATGGTGTACTCGTAGGAGTATAAGATAGCTCTCTACTTATACTGTGATCGTAACTGAAAAGCCATTTTTTCTTGAAAGACAAACTTTCTAACATCAATTACAAAAAGTTCAAGAAAGGAAGGTCTCCCCATAAAGCATATTCAACATGATCAGAAACTACTAGATAAGAGTTTTAGGTTGCTTACTCCACAATCATGTCCTGAGACGGAAATTTCTGTTGCTCTGCCGAATGAAGAAACATTCAAAGCTTAAGCATAATTTTTGTGACGAATTTAAACTTCTCAAAGATGATTATATACTAGGCTGTTATCCCTGACTCAATTAATAAGGATATTTTTTAATTCAAAATCAAAATTTCCCATTTGGGAAAATCAGACTCAGTTCTTAATCTCTACTTGAACTGCTTTAAATTTAACTAAAAATAAATAACATTTAAATTTAAGAGCAACTACAAAAGTATGTGAGAATTTTTTTAGGCCAAGAACCTTCTATAATTCTAGAGTTTTATAATTTAAATTCTTTGGTTCCATCGTGTTTAAATCTTGTATTAAGAAACGTTTGCTAACAAAAGAATGAAAATTACAGATGAAATCAGTCAATCAACTTCACCAACATACTCACAAATACTATCATAACTTAGTCCTAATACTTTCTGTCTGTCACAGGGCTTCCACTCTCGAATATCAAAATTCGGGGACAAGTCTTAAAAATTCTGGGAGTTTTCGGGGACTAGTCTTCAAAATTCGGGGAATTTTCGGGGAAAAAATAAAATGGAATTTCGTTGCAAAAATTTGAAGCCAAAATTGATTTTAGCTGCGTTTTCAGGCTCAAGTAGGGCTTGGATCCACGTAGTAAATCAAACCTATTACAAAGTAGATTTTAGAGCCAGAGCACGGGATTGGAAACCATAGCTGAAAACAATTATTGCTGATATTGCGGCGAAAACTTCAAAATTGTCTAAGAAAACATAGCGAACACATGTGAACTGTAAATACCAGTAGCAGTTTTTCATTAAGTTATCAATCTCAGCAATTCATTAATAATAATTAAAAACAAATATTGTTTGCGCTTTCTATATAGGTAAATTAAACAAACAAAATTCAACCTATAAGTATGGGGCAACATTAAAACTTAAAACAAACAAGAACTAAATGAAATTAGTTTTTCATACTGATTCTAATGTTTTAGGTGTTTACCCCCCCCCCCTCCGGAAAATCCCCCCGCGGAAAAAAATCGGGGTACTTGTTAAGAATCCAGTAAACACACGAAGAACCACATCTAGAATCCAATGAAATCCTAATGAAAAACAGGTTTCCGCTGCCTTGTGAGGTATTGCTCACTCCGTGAAAAATGTTTAAGCTTTCGTTAAGGGGCATAAAAAACGTACCTAGTTTAGGCTAGGTTACGTATTTAATATATGCTATGATTTACCCCACCCCACCCCCCACAATAAATATATAGCCCAAATTTTTTTCTAAACTATTATATTTTTATCATACTTTGTTTTATTTCATTAGCATTAACGAAAATTCACTTATCGCATGTTTACTGGATTCTTAACAAGTACCGAAACCGAAAAATATCCCTCCCCCTCACAAAAACACCCCCCGTGGAAAATACTTTTTGCTTAAAATACCCCCCGCAGAAAGTACCGCCCTGGAAAATACAATCGGAAAATACCCCCCCCCCCCCCCCCTGCGAAAAATCCATTTGTTTTATTGTTTGTTTCTGCTACGCTTTCCTTTCCATTTGTTACCTTATAATTACTATGTAGTCACCGTTTAACTTCCACCCCTCCCACCAACCCTGCGGCCATCCATGTTCCAAATATTGTACTTATTGCAGTCTCAATTTTTTATCAGCCCATCTAATGCCTGAACATGATAGCTATAGGCTACAAATCATATAAAAGTTATTTATTATTTTTCTTCACACTAACATTATTTGGCATTATTAACCAGCAGTTCGTGATAAATAAGTCCCTCAATAATATAAAACTTGACAAGGAAACAATATGAGTCTAATAACCAAATTTTTACATTAAGCTGTTATGGAAATTTTCTTATGAATAATATTTTTGGGGTCACTTCCGCTTAAATCCCCTATTTCCCGACCTTGTACATAGCCTATAGCTAAGTTTTACCTCATTAGGAGGGGAGGAGATGGTGCATTTTTTATGGTAAGAATATGCTATTTAGGGATAGTTCTCAAGAAGAAATAATTATACCACAATTTCTTCAAATTAATTTGTTTTTATCTCAGAATTAGCCTTCATGCAGTAAGTCCAAAGCCAAAAATAGCAAAAGAAAACAAAATTTAAACTTATGATTTGGCTTTCAAAACATTTCTCCCTCTTTAGAAGTTCAATTTCAAAATCCAACTGAGTGTTCCGTTAAACAACTTCAAGTATAATTCTTGGCTAATTTTGTCAAGAGTGTCTTGACCACTCTAAAAATATGAAGAACCGTCTATTCTTAAATTATATCGGCCTGGTTTCTATGCAAAGTACCACAGGAGACGAAAATTAACGAACAAAAGTATAGTGAAAAATTAGGGTATGCAAAGTAATGTTTGCTAGGGATAGTCACTAGGGGTGACACCGTGATTGAATGATTTTCGGGGAAATTTCGAGGATTCGGGGAACCAAAATTTTTTCAGGGAGACACATAAATTTTCGGGGAAATCCCCGAAAATTAGGGGATAATGGAAGCCCTGGTCTGTCAGGTAGAATTTGAACAGTTGCCAAACACTGTCGCCTGCCCTTGCCCGAATTTCAGCAACCTATAATACAAATCCTATCACTATAAAAGAAACGAAAAACGACAAAAAAAAAACAAAAACAAACAAACAAAAAAGGAAAAACAACTGGCAAATCCGTACCATTCTGCTACAAGATGCTTTTAGGGGGAGAAAAAATCAGTTGAAAATTGAAAAAAGATCTTTTAGCCTGACTCTATCCACTGGTGTCACCTGCAGACTCGGAATTTTTTCAACCCCAATTACCGCCGTTCTCCCCTTCCTCCTTATAGTACACGGGCTACTGCCGCTACTGCCGATAAATCACTAAAGCACCGTTTTTCAATCTTTTCATCGTTATGGAATCAGCAATAAATTAGATATCTAAAGAAAGCTCTGTACAATACATACGACATTTATTTCCTATTTTTTCGTTTGAATTAACGTGAGTCAATTATATTTCAGCGTAGCCCACTCCTTCTCACAGAGCCCCTAGATATTTTCTAGATTAAATTCAGGGTTTGGGACATCCCAGTTAAGAAAAATTGCACGAGAAAAATCTTTCTCACTTTCTATCTCACTGAAAAAAAGAGATGCAATAGTGAGAAGCAATATTTTGTTTTTGGGATGGCATTGCATCAAAATAAGCAACATTACCCTAAGAGCCCTTCGGTTTTGCAAGACAGGAGAGAGCCGTAAGCGGGACAGAAATGGAATTATGTCGATCTCAAATACAATAGTATCATTTGCGGATGATTGGTCCCCAACTACGTACTGCACTCCCGGCCGAAAACAGAGAATCAGAAGATCGGTACCTGTGCTAAGCAGACCATTGGTCAGCAGGCGAAAAAAAGAAGATCTCAAATACAACAAAACAAGTTTCTCCGCTCGATGTCCACCAAGCACAGAGTACGTCTGCTTGCAGGCTTTATGACTTTAAACCTCTTCCCTACGAAATCTTTTCGTATTTACAACCCCCATCCCAAATGGGTAAGACCTTCATGTGCAACTATAACAAAGGGTCCCGCATAGTTTTTGTCTTTCACAAATGATACATGGATTGTCCAGCATTGGATACATAAAAATAACTAACTGGCTAAGTGGACGCGCGCTGGGCTGAGAATCCGAAAATTCGGGTTCGTTCCCTGGTGTGGTCAGTTTCTTAGTTTGGGACGCGGGTCAGTGGTGTGACCCTGTAAGCTTAGCCAGAGTCAACCCAGCTCTAAATGGGTACCTGGAGAAATTTGGGGAAGGTAAACAGGAAGGGTTTGCGAAAGCATAGGTTGCCTGGCCCCCAGCCCCCCATTGCACTTCCTGGCTGAAGGGCCACGAAACGGAGATCAGCACCGCCGGTTTGGACCTTAAGGGTCTAGTGCCGCATCCTTAGCCTTTTTTTTTTACTGCAATACTATTAAAAGGACGAGGGAGTACTTACGACCTAATACTTGGCCAAAGGATTCCATCATACTCTGATCAGTTAGCTACTAAAATAACTTTGCGGAAAAGATCACTGTTAGCAAAAAAAAAAACAGGACGCAACCACATTCTTTCCAAGTGGGTGATCTGGAGGACAGATGTTTATAAGCTGATAATAATCTGTCAAAGTGTAGGAACCCGGGTCTATCTAACAATTTTAAGAACTATTTGATACGATTCCGATTACATCTCAAGTTCAGTCAGCTTGTCAAAATATAGACTTTGAACGTTAGTAACAAGGATTTTAGGAAACTTAAAACGATTTGACAGCGCAGCACTCGATGCGTTTTAAGTGATGAAATACATAAATGGTACAGAAATGGATTAGTTTCGATCTAATCACCCTTATTACCATGGTATCTATCACAAGGGAACCACGGATAAGCAGGGTTAGGGCTGAAATTACCAAGGGAGATGGGAAAGGGGACAGGGATAACAACAAAAAGTGATCAGGTTGGTGACACTTCGTTTCCTGTCAAGTAATAAGTGAGTCAAAGGCTGTATTTGTCCATGTCCGTAAAACCAACAATAAAGAAAATTCAAAAAGAAGATATCTTTCACGACTTGTCTTAATATAATAGTTGAAATTACACAGCAAAAAAAAAAGAAGTTTCTTCTATGTTTGCTTGATTATACACTTTATTTTCTATACACTCTATTAAACTGTGCTGATGTACAACTTATGAACTTGGCCAAATCTGTTTCCAAAAGACTAGTTAGTATTTGATTCGTCAGACTGCTTAAGCAGTTTGTTAGTCCTTGGCGTTGATAGTCATTTCCGATGGAACGGTGAACTAACAAACAACTACTTTGACGCTAAAATCTTAAAAATTCAAAACTTAGATTTTGGGAAATTGGCTGCTTACAGACTAAAAACAATATTTATCACTACTAATTTTAGAAACAGTCTAACTAAGCTATGCAGTTTTCATACCCAGTTGTTTTCTTTCCGAATGTTTTTCATGGATTGCACCATTATGACAAGAACTGAAACCAAACTGAAACTACCCTTTCTCTGAATGAACGAATTAGTTTGATGAAGCTTTATGTATAACAGTAGGCTACAAGGTTTATCCAATAGGTAATAATTGTTTAGCGATAAAATTCGAAATTATGCGTCTAAACTACCGTCAAAACGGTGGATTAATAGAATTAACCTTGGATAGATAAATTTTTGCAGAGAAAACCCAATTAACTCAAAACGGTTACCTCATAATTTCAAAATAATGATTATTACAGCTAACCTTGGATAGATAAATCTTATACAGGAAACCAAATTATTTAATGACCAAGAAGTAAAAAACGGTAAAGCCATCAATAAAAATTTATTTGGAATTAAATAAACTAGAAAAAGATTGATGGTTTTCTCATAGATTATATCTTAGCAACAGACTGGACCTCGGTTAAATCAGCACACGTACAGAAACGAATAGTAAAAAAGAAGACATTTTTCCGAGAAATTGTTTATATAAAATCTCAAACTTGACAGCAGCAACGACAACGCTTTCACTACTGGAAAGTCAAAAAATGAATACCTGTATCTGGCTAGATTATTTTTTTCGTGACAGAATATCGCTTGATACCTTCTCTCATTAGCCACTAGTAATATATGATTTTTTCTAGTCTCAACACAACTTTGCAACAACCAAAAGAATTAGTTTTCTATATGTCTCACAAATCTATAATAGAAGAAATTTAGATACCAGAAAGAATCAAGGATTTGCTCTTTTGAAGATGCAGGACATCAGCACTTCCTGTAGATCTCTGCAGCGTGTCATTAATGACAATGCAATCAGGATCGCAGTTAGGCAGTCACATGCGAAATAAATTGTTGGTATTGATATGAAGCTCATCTCAAATGGAATTTTTTTCAGAATTTGGTAAGAAGAGGCAGGTATGATCGCTTGTGAAAATGTTAACAGACAGGATGCTACCACGAAAGCTTTTGTAATGTTCAAGGGCCTGCAAGCGTTTTCAGCAAACAGAACAACTGTTGTTCGTCGATTTTTTTTAAGCTTTGACATCAAAAATCCGATTATCAAGTTTAACAATCGAGGTGCTGTAAAATAAAATGCAAAAAGTGGCTCAGAATTTACTGATGGTACTTTCAGCTCTTCGATCGTTTCGCTGCAGAGTCTGAAAATCTCTAGAGATTTAAATTTAAGCAATACCATAAAATACGTGATATTGATGACAATTCCCCAAAAAAGTGAGACAGTGTATAACTTCGTCACATTCCAAGAAACTGTTTGAGATATTAGCACTAGAGTCGTTACGCCCAAAGCACTTTGAAGGGAGCTCATTATGGCTGACATGACAACAATGGAGGTCGAGAGTATCATACAAAGCCAAACAGGGAAACGGGAAGGAAGAAATATTTTTACTGAGAGTGAAATAAATGTGGAGAGTATTAAAAACATTGTCACACAAATACAAGCCTGTAAATTTTTCTTTTGGCATGGTTCAATTGGGTACGATATTTTTTTTAATGCCATAAGAATCAGACTGTGAAGAATCAAAGTCATTGAAGTTGAGACTAGAGCAATAAAAAACAATATTACACACCACTCCAAACTGTTTTCCATACTTCTATGATTGTACAAAGATAAATGATTTTATAGTAAAAATTAGCAATTAATATAATAAATATTTTTCTTTACTTGAAAAGGAGAAATTTAACTGTACAATCCGTTTCTTAATTATTCAGCTTGATCGAAGCTTAATTTGTTTAAGTCAGTTATATTCTTTTGGTGTGCTAACAACTTGCAATCCAATTAACATTAGATTTATTTATCACTGTTGAGATACTTTGTTCTTGCTATACTCCCTAGGCACACAGAGCCAAAAAGTTACAAATTTCAAGGTCAATGAGGATCTACTACAAAACTGAAGAAGACATAAATTTTGGATTCTACTTATACCTCCGCCATTTGATTACATTAAATTTCTATAGGAACAATGTGCACACGTGGAAAACGATCCACAAGAATACTATACTCTTATGAAAGGTTCTTTTAGAACATCTATTAGTCTTGGACTAATAGTATCATATTTAATGAACACATAAAATGAAGGGGTCAAGTTTCATGTTACGGTAGATACAAGAAAATAATCCAGCAGCAACGATAGAAACAAACGAGGAATCAACTAGGCAATTTAGCCATACTTTACAGACATAATATTGAACGTTACAGAAAGTAATTTGTTAATAAAACGTTGTATTTCTCTATTTTTTATTCACCAAGTGATAGAAAAAGCAGAGACTAAATCCAATAAAAAGGTATTTCTTATTCGTAGAGCTTCTTGTGCCATTTTGATCATTTTTGAAGCCTTTGCGACACTGGGGTAGCAAATATAGGTGGGTTTGAAGCACATTAGATAGCTACTGGATTAAAAAAAAAACCTTTACTAAGGTCTTATTAGAAAATTCTATAGTTTATCAGCTATAATAGTATCTTTCCCTTTTCCAAGTTTTCTATACTGAATGATGAATATAATTTTAAGTATATTGCAATCGACTTTTTTCTTCTTCTTTTTCTTTTTTTTTGTTAGCTAAGTTTCGTTTTTTTTTTGAATCATCAACCACCTCTCGACAAGATACTCTGCTTAGAAATATGGAGCCTGGGGTTCAATTCCTGCTACCAAAAGGATGGGCAATAAGCCTGCTAACTATTCCTGTAAAAAAGGCCCAGCAACTGAAATGTCAATTCGACGCCCTATCCACCATAAATGACTCTGGGGGAACTTTGTCCTTTAATCCTCGTTTTTTTTCTACTGGACTACATCACAGCTCGGGCTGACACTTTAAGATCGAATTGATAGCAAGGGTAAATTCAGTGAAGAAATGGCGATAAGTTTAGCAAAAGAAAATGGAGGCTCTTATTTCCTGACTGCGAAGCCTGAATTAACAAATTTTTCTTTTGATAGTAGTCCAGGTTATGCCTTTTAAATTGGGGAACATGAACATTCTTCTGAGTTGGAAAGTTTCTAGTATTTCTAAAGAATTCTTTGAGAAGGCAGATCTCTCAATAATTTGGTAACTTTGAGGGACTTGGGGCTAATGTAATTGATAAGTTTAGTACTTCAGACTTGGTAAGATGCAAAGGTTTCCTCTTCCAAAAGTGCGATACTCAGATGCCCTCTGATGGCATTCGCCAATAGTGATACTTTTTGTAGCCTCTTAGGTTTTAGAAGCAGATAACTCAGAGCAAAACAAATCAGATCTTTCCGAAAACAGAATTGTACGCACCATCAGAGATTAATTTGAAGGAAATAGGTTAAAAAACATAGTCAATAAAATAGCATTAATCCTAGCCTACATTATGTTTGCTCCCAGGATCATATTACTGAACAGGTGTTCAAAGTTGGAGAAGAGCTCATTTGTATCACAAATTTTATGTTCTAATGCCTTTAAGGGCCAAAACCAAGGGGAAGACACCCTGGCGTTTCGTTGACGCCCGATATGCCCTTAGTTCCAACCATGTGGAATTATGCCCTTAGTTCCATGTGGCATCGGATAAAAATTACAAGTTGGCTAGTTTGATCAGAACAGTCAAAGGGTTACAAAAGGTGCCTCCAAGAGGAACAAGATAAGTGAGCCCTAGAGATAAGGGCCCCAAGTTATGTAAATAAACCATTCTTTTTAGCCACCTTTTTGAAATCGGATTTATGCAAATGTTTTTAATCTGTATTATTCGAGGACACAAGGTGGGCCTGTGGCCAATCAAACAACATCTTCCCAAATTTTCACATATAGGCATATTGCGCCAATTTTGATACACCAAAGTTGGTACTTAAGAATTTCCAAGATTGATGATTACCAATATGAGGCTAAAAGTTCAGTCTTCGTTAAGTCTTTGACTTGTAAAGACCTATTTATTCTTTGAAAAGGATTAATCTTAGTTTTGAACCTGTATTGAAAAAAGATTTTATTCTGAATTAATGAGAGACTAAATTTATTCAATAGTTACAAACTATTACCTGAATGCATTCAGCCGGCGAAGAGCAACCTAGCACACGTCCCTTACCTGCCTTGATGTATTTTTGTCCATGTAATAGCGAAGAAAGATTGGAAGATTGAAAATTGTAGGTAATTTTCTGTGGCAAAAAGAAAAATTTGAAGTTGTTGGAACAGTAGCAGCTGGACTGAAGACCGCTAAAGCTCTTTGCCGTGGCTATATTAAAGGCTCAAAAAAGCGCAATGCACTAGGGTCCCCCGTGGGTAAATAAAGAGACTTTCTGAGGTAGGCGATTTTGCACTTTTTTGGCCCCTCTCCCACCCCTCTTTGCTGTAATATTTAGTGTTGAGGATGGTCAGAAAAAGGAGGAAGGTCAAGCAGGGGGAGGAAGCTATGGCGAATATGTCGGAATGGGATACTTCAGTTTTTAATCACTCCAGCTTGCCCAATTCATGAAGAGTAGAAAATATTTCACTGAGGTCGTCAGCTGACAATATTAGTACAGTTTTGGCCACGAACACGATTGAGTCAAATACTGAAACTCTGAATGATTTATCTGGATCAGTTAAGTCCATAGAATCCCAATTATCCCACCTTGAGAATTCAGTTGCTACTTCACAAAAGGAAGTCTCTGAATTAAAACCTAGAGTAGCTACTGTTGAAAGAGAGTCAAAAATGATAAAAAGTAATGTATCTCTAATAGCGGAAGAAAATGTTCGTTTGGCGTCTGAGATATCTTTATTACCATGAAAGAAAATTTATCAAAGTGGAAGTTGCAAAAAAACAATCCCAAATTCTTATATTGATAAACGCTAAGAGGTTGAAAAACAAGTCAATTTTAGAGTATTCTAATATCTTTTCACGGATGAAGCCCCGCAATCCGTCCGGGTAGTTAGAAAGAAACTATTAGCTGCGAGGTCAAATTTATATAAAGGTTGAGTTAATCGTGATGATGTTTGGCTGACAAAATCAATCCCGCCACTTTTGTGCATTAATTAAAAAAAAACTTTCCGAAAATAAGTTTTTTAAAGAAAAGTAAAGGCCATTTTAAACTTAAGCTCAGCAGATACAAATACCTTTTAAAATTCAAACTCAAAACGACCAGAAATTACTATTAAAGAATAAATGAAACCAAAAACGAACAGAAATTAAATAAACAATCAATGCAAACAAACATACAATTGACATTAATGTAAATTTATAAATCAATCTTAAAACGAGTGAAAGTTAAATTGAATATGAAAATCAAGCTTGAAACGAACAAAAATTACTACAAACAAGAGTTTGCGTATTACCTCCTTCTCTCACTATCAGAATCTAAAACCTACTGCGTCATTGGCGTTTTACTGAAAACCAATTTTATGACAAATATTTTCTTTTCTACTTAACATTGAGAATAAATATTAAAACTATAGTAACATTTTGAACTGATGAGCTTTCAGCAATTAATATCATTATACATCAAATATACAGTTTAATTTATTAGCTCTTTTTAAAGTTGTTAAAAGTAGGGAGTATCTATGGAATTTGCTCACGGGTATAGCAATTCCCATGTTATGATTACCAGACTAGTTATTTGGCAAGGTATAATGTAGTCAAACATGTTTTGAGAGTTTGGTCGTAATAATATAATTTAAGCAGACAGGTTTTTTTCTGTTTTTGATAAGAATTGCACAATGAATGTACGTCGTCAGTTCACGTGCACATTTTTTTTCTTAAAAAACTGGTATGTTATAAAGCAGTCAAACATGTTTTGGGAGCACGCACGAAATTATGTAACTCAACATCCGTTTTTTATTCGTCCTTGAAATCCTGTATAAAATGTTCATGCATTAGAATTGAATTTACATTATG
Organism: Artemia sinica; assembly: GCA_027921565.1. Taxonomy (NCBI): domain Eukaryota; kingdom Metazoa; phylum Arthropoda; class Branchiopoda; order Anostraca; family Artemiidae; genus Artemia; species Artemia sinica. The sequence continues at coordinate 48,094,909 of CM051268.1, read as the reverse complement.
TTTTAAAATTTCGTACATAGTACACTGAATTTTACTATTAACTTTGAAACAATGGATTCGTCAATTGTCAATGTGAGTAAAGCTTATTAAATTTCTTAATTTTAAACTTCAGTGGTATGTGTCGGAGTGACCACATTAGTTTTCTTGTCAAAGGATATACGTGTCTGCACAAAGAACTCACCCCTCCCCCCTTTACTTTTCATTCGAAGAAATAGTTTTTTTTTCACCTTACAATGAACGTGTTAGAATTGATACATTGGCCCCTTCCCTGTCTTATATTTTTATAAAAGCCTCTTAATCATCTGTTAAACCCTTTTGCTTTCATCAAATACATTGAAAATAGAATATCTCGTTTTAATTTGACAAAACAAAAACTCTTTTGTCAACGCGTCTTGAGTAACACGAACACATATGTTAATAATCTATGTGATAAGACGCATGCCAATGTTGTTTTGAAATCACTCCTCTCGGTAACAGGATTATAAACAGGGATGGTTTTATTCAAACTGGAAAAAGACAGCATATTTTAGATGGACGATGGGAAAAGGATATTTTTGAACGAAAGTAAGGAATTATGGTCGTAACAAGGCAATGGAGGAGGGAGTTTTTGTTTTACATAATAGAAAACAGCATACTTAGCGTTTCCTAACGACTATACACATCATATTTTAAAGGTTTGTATTGTTGGAGGGGAGGGGGGCTAAGTCCCCCTGAAATTTGGATTTACTGGTAAAATACCATTTATCTGGAAATAAATTAAGAAATTTAATAAGCTGTACTCACATTGACAATTGACGAATCCATTGTTTCACAGTTAATAATAATATTCAGTGTACTATGTACGATATGTTAAAACATAATGAAAATTAAATTCTAATGCATGAACATTTTATACAGGATTTCAAGGACGAATAAAAAACGGATGCTGAGTTACATAATTTTGTGCGTGCTCCCAAAACATGTTTGACTACTTTATAACATACCAGTTTTTTAAGAAAAAAAATGTGCACGTGAACTGACGACGTACATTCATTGTGCAATTCTTATCAAAAACAGAAAAAAAACCTGTCTGCTTCAATTATATTATTACGACCATACTCTCAAAACATGTTTGACTACATTATACCTTGCCAAATAACCAGTCTGGTAATCATAGCATGGGAATTGCTATACCCGTGAGCAAATTCCATAGATTAACAGAAAAAAAACGTGTCTGCTTAAGTTATATTATTACGACCATACTCTCAAAACATGTTTGACTACATTATACCTTGCCAAATAACCAGTCTGGTAATCATAGCATGGGAATTGCTATACCCGTGAGCAAATTCCATAGATTAACAGAAAAAAACCTGTCTGCTTAAGTTATATTATTACGACCATACTCTCAAAACATGTTTGACTACATTATACCTTGCCAAATAACCAGTCTGGTAATCATAGCATGGGAATTGCTATACCCGTGAGCAAATTCCATAGATACTCCCTACTGTTAAAGACGAATATAGTTTCCCTATAAACAAGTGTTTGGATACTGCCTCCTTTCCTAACTGTAAACAAAATCAAAAGTCTCCTGCGTCACTGGCGCTTAACTGAAAACGAATTATGTTACAAATATTTTCTTTTCCAGTTCTTACAGCATTGAAAATAAAAATACAATTACAGTGAAATAAATTCTTCGACTGATGGAACTTTCAACAATTAATTTCAATATACATCAAATATTCAATTTGATACTGTTCATACTTTCCAAGACTGTTCAACACGCATATAGTTTTAAATAAAGCGCCAATGACGCAATAGCTTTTAGACTTTTAAAGTGAGAAAAGGAGGTCATACCCAAACTCTTGTTTGTAGTGATTTTTGTTCGTTTCAAGCTTTATTTCTATGTTCAATTTAAGTTTCACTCGTTATTAGATTTATTTATTAATTTACATTGATTTCTATTGTATGTTTGCTTGCATTGATTGTTTATTTAATTTCTGTTCGTTTTAAGTTTCATTTATGCTTCAATACGAAAATAATTTATTCGTTTTAAGCTTGTTTTTTATATTCAATCTAAGCATTAGTCACTTTAAGATCTATGTATTCGTTTATGTTATTACTTGTATGTTTTTGCTATGATTGTTTATTTAATTTCTGTTCGTTTTGGGTTTCATTTATTTTCTAATAGTAATTTCAGGTCATTTTGAGTTTGAATTTCGAAAGGTATTTGTATCTGCTGAGCTTAAGTTTAAAATTGCCTTTACTTTTCTTTGAAAAACTTATTTTTCGGAAAGTTTTTGTTCGTTTTTGATTGCAAAAAATTTCAAGTTTTTAAAAATTCCTTATTTCAAAGTGAAACTAAAAAAAAATCAAATATATATCAAAGTATCAAAACTGGTATCAAAGTAACAATATCAAAGTGAAAAAATGGGTTTGTGTCAACCTAGGAGTTTTATTATCTGATGTTTGAACTATTTTTAACAAAATTACCATCTCAAAATTTTTATCGGATGGGTTGGGGAAAAAGGGCGTGGGGGACTAATTAAGCTTCGGTATCTTTTGACTCTTTAGAAATGAACTGGAACTTTTTATTTTCAATCAAATGAGCCCTCTCTGAAGTTTATACGAGTATCTCTTCTATAAGAACCATATATATCCCCAGAGTATAACTTACAACGCCTATCCCTTGGCCCTGGGGTGTTTTGTGGACCCTGGAGTTTTAATATCTGATGGTTGAACTATTTTTAACAAAATGGTCACTTCAAAATTTTATCGGATGGGTTTATCCATCCGATAAGCCCAAAGGCGTGGAGGGCGGGAGGGGCTAGTTGCTCTCCGATCTTTTTTCACTCTGAGAAAATCTACTACAACTTTTATTTTCCATTCAAATGAACCCTCTCTGAAGTTTATACGAGGATCCCTTTCATAAGAACCACATACGGCCCTAGGACACAGCTTGGAGTTCCTGCCCCCCCCCGGGCCCTGGGGGATGTGTCGACACCGGAATTTTTGTTATCTGACCTTTGAACTATTTTGAAAAAATGGCTCTCTCAAAGTTCTTATCGGAAGGGTTTGAGGAAAATAGGGCGTGAAGAGGGGGACTAGTTGCCCTCCGATCTTTTTTTACTCTTAAAAAGTGAACGACAATTCTCAATTTCCAATCATATGAGCCTTCCGAAGTTTATACGAGCATATCTTCCATAAGAGCCATATATAAAATTGCCAACAAAAATCGGCTGCCCCGGGCCCTGGAGAGGCTGTGTCAATACAGGAGTTTTTCTTATATTACCTTTGAACTATTTTTAACGAGATGGCCATACGTAAAGGAGTTTTGTTACTCCTATACGTAAAGGAGTTTTAGTTTTGTCTGGGGGCTTGTGTGGAGCCTGGAGTTTTAGTATCTGATGATTGAACTATTTTTAACAAAATTTTCACCTCAAAATTTTATTGGATGGGTTTATCCATCCGATAAACCCAAAGGCGTGGAGGGCGGGAGGGGCTAGTTGCCCTTCGATCTTTTTTCACTCTGAGAAAATTAACTACAACTTTTAATTTCCATTCAAATGAACCCTCTTTGAAGTTTATACAAGCATCCCTTTCATAAAAACCACATACGGCCCTAGGACACAGCTTATAGTGCCTGCCCCCGGACCCTGGGGAGATGTGTCGACACCAGAGTTTTTATTATATGACCTTTGAACTATTTTGAAAAAATGGCTCTCTCAAAGTTCTTATCAGATGTGTTTGAGGCAAATAGGGCGTGGAGAGGGGGGCTATTTGCCCTCCAATCTCTTTTGACTCTTAAAAAGTGAACGAGAACTTCCAATTTCCAATCATATGAGCCTTCCGAAGTTTATACGAGCATACCTTCCATAATAACCATATATAAAATGGCCAACAAAAATCACTTGCCCCGAGTCCTGGAGGGGCTGTGTCGACACAGGAGTTTTTCTTATCTTACCTTTGAACTATTTTTAATGAAATGGCCATACGTAAAGGAGTTTTTGTTATATGATCTTTGAACTATTTTTAACAAAACGGCTACCTCAAATTTTTTATCAGATATAGGTGGAAACTACGTTGAATAAAATGGCAATGTCAAAATTTTGACTGGATATGTTTGGGGAAAAGGTGGGCGTGAGAGGGGGGTTAGTCGCCCTCCAATCACTTTTGACTATTAAAAAGGGCACTATGCCTTTGAATTTCCAATTGAATGAGGCTTTTTGTAAGTTTCTACGACAACACCTTATATAAAAACCTTGTATGCCCCCAGGGTATAACTTAAAACCCTTGACCTGAATTCTGTGGGGGATTGTCCTCCTCAAAAATATATTTTCTATCTGGAAATCAACTACGCTGAACAAAATGGCTATCTCAAAATTTTGATTGGATGTATTTCGGAAAATGGTGGGCGTGGAAGGGGAGTTAGTTGCCTTCCAATCACTTTTGATTATTAAAAAGGGCACAAACCACTCCAATTTCCAATTGAATGAGCCCTTTTCGAATTTCCTACGACAACTTGTTCGATACGAAGTGCCCTGCTCCAAAGGAAAAAAAAAAAAAAAATAAATAGCCTAATACATTGTGCCAACATCGTTCTTATATGCCCTTCGGGCATAACTTAAAACCCTTGCCCTCAATTTTGGGGGGGAGTGTCCTCCTCAAAAACATGTTTTGTATCTGGAAAGCAATTATGCTGAACAAAATGGCTATCTCAAAATTTTGATTGGATGTATTTCGGAAAATGATGGGCGTGGAGGGGGGCTAGTTGCCCTCCAATCACTTTCTACTATTAATTAAAAAGGGCACTAGAACTCTTGATTTTCGATAGAATGAACCCCCTTTGAAGTTTCTGCGACGACCCCTTCCATATGAAGTGCCTCTGGGAAAAAAATAAATAAATAATAATAAAACATTGGAACCGTATGGCCTTTACTATAGGCAACGCTATAGCGTTGCCTCTGATACGCCAATCTCAAAACACTGAGCCTGAAAAAGTGAGTGTTGACCAGGGTTGCCAACTGGACATATTTTATGTCCAAATGATATATTCCTGTGTGCCTGGACACAATGACATAATAGGGCAAAAAAGGGACATATTTTAGAAATTTGGGACATAAAAGGGACATATTACCTTGGATTACCAATTGGAAAAGATCTAAAAACTACCCGCTCCCTTCTTTTTGATCATCTCCGTAAACACCTGGCTTTTGCTTACAGTAGAGTAGTCTCATCTAAAATCCGTTTCAACCGTTTAATTCTGGCTCGACTTTATAACGCAGTGTCCCTTCCCCATTTCCTGTATATAAGCCCGTTTTGGAGAATTTTTCCCGAGCCAGAGAAAAGAAAGCTCAGATCCACGTTTTTTAAGTATGCGAAGTTATTGTTGCGGTTCCCGCCGTGGACAAAGAAATTCGCGCCTTGTTAAAAATTTTAAAATTGCGGACCCAACGGTAGCTATAATTGAACAAATTAAACGGTACAACGAGAAAGTCTCTTCCCACCCTTGATACCGTTTGCTAAGGCAGTAAATCCCTGTCCATTTAATTTTATTTGCACATCTCTTGTCATATTTAGTTTTTTTTACCGCCTCGTATCATATTTAGACTAGTTGATTGAGTCCGTTGATTATGAATTGAAGTTATCAAGTATTTTTCTGTAGGTTAGGTTAGTTGAATTGAAGTTATCAATCATATTGCTTATGTTTCTACAGCACTTGGGAGTTTAAAAAGTAAAATTTTTTACGTACCTGCAGTGCAGTGTATAATTGAGTTTTTGTTTCTCGTCTTTGTAATTTGTTCGATTATGTGTAATGTGTTGTAATTTATTTTTTTTGTGTGTTTTTTCTTTTTTAGTGATACTCCGTCTTTTGTACCTTTTTTTGACGGGCAATAAATAAATAAATACATATTTTGCAACTTTATGACAAAAAATTGAATGTTTCCTCGCTGGACACATACTTGAAATTACATACATACAGAGAAATAAATTCTTAAACTGATGGATCTTTCAACAATTAATATCATTATACATCAAATATTCAATTTGATGTTGTTAATACTTTCCAAGACTGTTCAAGACGCATATAGTTTTCAGTAAAGCGCCAATGACGCAGCAGGTTTTAGACTTTTAGAGTGAGAGAAGGAGGTCATACCCAAACTCTTGTTTGTGGTGATCTTTGTTTGTTTCAAGCTGAATTTGCATATTCAATTTAAGTTTCACTCGTTTTAAGATTTATCTATTAATTTACATTAATATCTATTTTATGTTTGTTTGCATTGATTGTTTATTTGATTTCTGTTCGATTTAAGTTTCATAGTAGTATCTTAGGTTTTGATCCGACCAGTAGATGAAACGGTACAAGATAATAGTGTATACAATATGAACGGTACACTGGAATTGCGCAAGAAAAACCCATGGCTATGTCATTAAACTTACAGGTGAACATTCTAAAAGTTGGCAAGGTTTTTGTTTTTGATAAGAATTTCATAAGAATGTACCTCGTGAGTTAACGTGCACATTTTTCTTAAAAAACTGGTATGATATAAAGTACTCAAACATGTTTTGGGAGCACGCACGAAATTATGTAACTCAACATCCGTTTTTTTTCGTCCTTGAAATTCCGTATAAAATGTTCATGCACTACAATTTAATTTCCATTATGGCGGGAGTAACTATTTAGTTTAAATAATTCTAGGAGGAGTTGATTTTTGTGGGTGGTACAAAAAAATGGTACGTGTTAAATATTCGGGTAAACATTCGACTATAAATAAGGCTATTGTGTCTTTCTGAACTTTCTGTGAGAGGCGGGGTAAGTATTTAGTTGAAATAATTCTAGGAGGAATTGAGTTTTGTGGCTGGTGTGGAAAAAATGGTAGGTGTTGAATATTTGAGTAAACATACGACTAAGAAACACTTCACTATAAATAAGGCTATTGTGTTTTTCTGAACTTTCTAGGGCGGGGGTAACTATTTAGTTTAAATAATTCTTGGAGGAATTGAGTTTTATGGATGATATGGAAAAATGGTACATGTTAAATATTCGGGTAAACATACGACTATAAATAAGGCTATTGTGTCTTTCTGAACTTTCTGTGAGAGGCGGGGGTAAGTATTTAGTTTAAATAATTCAATATCCCGGATCGTAATCTGGGACATTGTTCCTTCGTCGTTCAGTGCAGCAGATGTGGCACCAATTCCTAGGAGGAAAAAACGACTGTTTGTACAGTAAAGTGCCTTTCCGGACAATGGGTTTTTAAAAATTAAATAATGAAGTTCTAAGCATTAAATTTTTGAGACTGGTAGCACCTGGACCGCATGAGCCAGCAGCTGAAATATATTGGAAATAGTCTCCTTAATCAGGACTGTGTTACCAAATGTCAAGAATCTAGAGAAATTTGTTCAGAATGTAGCTAGGACTGAGGAATTGTATTTTTTCTAAAAATCCGTCCTACGATGCTGACCTACGATCAAAAACCTGACCTAAGATCAAAGAGAGGACATTGTTCCATCAGCTTCAAGTCGATCCAATCCCTTTTTTCTGAGGTTGAAAAAGGAGCACATACATTTGAGAATCTTCAATCCAACGTTACATTGGCCTTACTTGTATAACCAAAAGTTTTAAGCTGATGAAAAAATATTTCATACCTTTATTCTAGAAACCAGGTTGTAGGATGGTTCTCGATCATGCAAACAGAAAATCTTTGTCTGATTCTGGTTAGAAAACGGTGAAAACATCCCTACCTTTCTGGCAATAAGTTAACAGGAAGGAGCAAGGCTGACGGAGAATCTAAATGCTCATGTTGTCCTCTAACACTATGATGAATTACAAGTTAGTGCCAGTATTTCACAAACCTTATCGGTTCCAAAATCTATTGGTTCCATTTTACTAATGCCTTGAATAAAACTTTTAGGAATAGGATTGTTCATGACTGCGTCATTTAATTTGTGATTTTTCTTTATCAAAGACTACGAAAGCTGTTTTTTAAATAAACAATCGTGATTCGAATGATATAGATTGAAAATCATTGGATGTTCATTGTTTAAACAAGGTGCTATCTGCCTATCTTCTGCTAAAAACTACTAATAGGGGAGGAATAAGTCCAGGTTGGATTTAGCTCTCTTTTAAACCAAATGATAACTTAGATGTTTTTGCTCCGAATCAGGACCTGTTTTTGCCCCAAATTAAAGCTTCGCTTATTTTTCTACATAGTATTTCCCCGTATTTTTTTTTTTTTTTCAGAAGGTACAACCAACAATAAAGTTTTGAGCCCCTTGAAACGTTTAAAACGGTATACCTTACGAGCAAACATTCGTAAGAATAGTCTGATGTCAGTTTGTTTGATCAGCTTAACAATGACTAATGCGTAAGGGGCAAAAAACTTCTCTGTCGTAGTTGAAAAGCCAATTTTTCTTGACAGACTAACTTTCTAACACTAATTCAAAGAGTTCAAGCAAAGGATGGTCTCCCCATAAAGCATATTCAACATGATTGGAAACTACCAGGTAGGAGTTTTAGGCTGCTTATTCCACAAACATGTCCAGAGGCGGAAATTTCCGTTACTCTGCCGAATGAAGAAACATTCAAAGTTTTAGCATAATTTTGGTGACGAATTTAAACTTCTCAAAGATGATTATGTACTAGGCTATTATCCCTGACTTAATTAAAAACGAAATTTTTAATTTGAAATCAAAACTTCCCATTTGGAAAAATCAGACTCAGTTCTTAATTTCAAGTTGAACTGCTTTAAATTTAACTAAAAATTAAACAACATTTAAATTTTAAAGCAACTACAACAATATGCGAGAAATTATTTAGGCCAAGAATCTTCCATAACTTTTGAGTTTTATAATTTAAATTCTTTGGCTCCATCGTTTTTAAATCATGTATTAAAAAATTTTTGCTAATAAAAGAATCAAAATTATGCATGAAATCAATCAATCAACTTCACCAACGTACTCACAAATACTATCATAGCTTAGTTCTAATACTTTTTCTCTGTCAGGTAGAATTTCAACAGTTGCCAAACACTGTCGTTTGTCTCTTGCCCGAATTTCAGCAACCTATAAGACAAAGCATATCAATAAAAAAAAAAAAAAAAAAAAAAAAAAAAAAAAAAAAAAAAAAAAAAAAAAAAAAAAAAAAAAACGAAAAACAACTGGCAAATCTGTACCAATCTGCAACAAGAGGCTTTTAGGGGGAGAAAAAAGAATTGCAAAATAAAAAAATATCGTTTATGCTGCCTTTATCCACTGGTGCTACCTGAAGACTCGGCTTTTTCAGCCCCAATTACCACTGTTCTCCCCTTCCTCCTTAAAGTACACGGGCTATCGCCGCTACTGTCGGTAAAAACCACTAAAACAACGTTTCTCAATCTTTTCGTCGTTATCAACAATCAGCGTAATCAGCAATAAACAAGATATACATGCTACATTTTTTTCTATTTTTTTTCCCTGAGTTAACATGAGTCGATTATACTTCAGCGCAGCTCAATCTTACTCACAGAGCCCCTAAATAGTTTCTATATTAAATCCAGGGCTTAGGAAATCCCAGCTAAGAAAAATTGCACGAGAACAATCTATCTCACTTTCTATTTAAATGAAAAAAAGAGATGCAATATTTTGTTTTTGGAATAGCATTGCATCAAAATAAGCAACATTGCCCTAACAGCCCTTTGGTTTTGCAAGACAGGAGAGAGCCGAAAACGGGATAGAAATTAAATACTGCCGATCTCAAAGCAAAATAGTATCATTTGCGGATGATTGGTCCCCAACCACGCACTGCACTCTCAGCCGAAGGCAGAGAATCAGAAGATCGGTACCTGTGCTATGCAAACCATTGGTCAGCAGGCGAAAAAAATAAGATCTCAAATACACCAAAACAAATTTCGTTGCACGATGTCCACCAAGCATAGAGTACGTCTGCTTGCGGACTTTATGACGGTAAGCCTCTTCTTCACGAAATCTTTTCGTATTTACAACCTCCATCCCAAAAAGGTAAGACGTTTATGTGCAACTATAACAAAGGGTCCCGCAAACTTTTGTATTTCACGAATGATAATCTCCAGCATTGCATACATAAAAATAACTAAATCAGCACTTGTTTGCAAATGCTGGATTAATCTACGTTTTTTATTAACATTTTGGTTTGACGAGTAATAAAACAGCTACTGCAATAATATTAAAAGGACGAGGAAGTACTTACGACCTAATACTTAACCAAAGGAATCCATCATACTCTAATTAGTTAGCTACTAAAATGATTTTGTGGAAAAGATCACTATTAGTAAAAACAAACAGGTGATCTGGAGGACGGAGGTTTATAAACTGATATTAATCTGTCAAAGTGTAGGAACCCGGGTCTATTTAATAGCTTGTTTTCAATTTTCAATGTTTCTTGTTTTCAATGTTTTCAATTTTAGTATTTCTAAAGAATTCTCTGGGTTGGCAGCTCTCAATAATTTGGTAACTTTGAGGGACTTGGGGCTAATGTAATTGATAAGTTTAGACTTCGGACTTGGTAAGATGCAAAGGTCCCCTCTTCCAAAATTACGATACTCAGATGCCCTCTGATGGCATTCGCCAATAGTGATACTTTTTGTAGCCTCTTAGGTTTTAGAAGCAGATTACTCAGAGCAAAACAAATCAAATCTTTCCGAAAACAGAATTGTACGCACCATCAGAGATTAATTTGAAGGAAATAGGTTAAAAAACATAGTCAATAAAATAGCGTTAATCATAGCCTACATTATGTTTGCTCCCAGGATCATATTACTGAACAGGTGTTGAAAGTTGGGGAAGAGCTCATTTGTATCACACATTTTAAGTTCTAATGCCTTTAAGGGCCAAAACCAAGGGGAAGACACCGTGACGTTTCGTTGACGCCCGATATGCCCTTAGTTCCAACCATGTGGAATTATGCCCTTAGTTCCATGTGGCATCGGATAAAAATTACAAGTTGGCTAGTTTGATCAGAACAGTCAAAGGTTTACAAAAGGTGCCTCCAAGGGGAACAAGATAAGTGAGCCCCAGAGATAAGGGCCCAAGTTATGTAAATAGACCATTCTTTTTAGCCACCTTTTTGAAATCGGATTCATGCAAATGTTTTTAATCTGTATTATTCGAGGACACAAGGTGGGCCTGTGGCCAATCAAACAACATCGCCCCAACTTTTCACATATAGGCATATTGCGCCAATTTTGATACACCAAAGTTGGTACTTAAGAATTTCCAAGATTGATGATTACCAAGGCCGTATCCAGGGGGGGGGGGGGTTACCCGGTTTGAACCCGCCCCCCCCGAAATTTTTGACCGACTCAAAAATAAGTCGAAAATTAGTAAAACCTAGGTAAAAATCAGTAAAATTAGTCGAAAACTGAGTAAAAAATTAGTAACCCCCCCCCCAAAGTCAAAAATTAGTAAAACCACCCCTGAACAAAAATCCTGGATACGGCCCTCATATTGGTAATCATTGATTACCAATATGAGGCTAATAGTTCAGTCTTCATTAAGTCTTCGACTTGTAAAGACCTATTTATTCTTTGAAAAGGATTAATCTCAGTTTTGAACCAGTATTGAAAAAAAAATTATATTCTGAATTAATGAGAGACTAAATTTATTCAGTAGTTACAAACTATTACCTGAATGCATTCAGCCGGCGAACAGCAACCTAGCACACGTCCCTTACCTGCCTTGATGTATTTTTGTTCATATAATAGCCAAGAAAGATTGGAAGATTGAAAATTGTAGGTAATTTTCTGTGGCAAAAAGAAAAATTTGAAGTTGTTGGAACAGTAGCAGCTGGACTGATGACCGCTAAAGCTCTTCGCCGTGGTTTTATTAAAGGCTTAAAGAAGCGCAATGCACTAGGGTCCCCCGTGAGTAAATAAAGGGACTTTCTGAGGTAGGTGATTTTGCATTATTTGGCCCCCCTCCCACCCCTCTTCGCTGTAATATTTAGTGTTGAGGATGGTTAGAAAAAGGAGGAGGGTCAAACAGGGGGAGAGAGCTATGGCGAACATGTCGGAATGGGATACTTCAGTTTTGAATGACTCCAGCTTGCCCGATTCAAGAAGAGTATAAAATATTTCACTGAGGTCGTCAGCTGACAACATTAGCACAGTTTTGGCCACCAACACGAATGAGTCAAATACTGGAACTCTGAATGATTTATCTTGATCAGTTAAGTCCATAGAATCCCAATTAGCCACCTTGAGAATTCAGTTGCTACTTCACAAAAGCAAGTCTCGGAATTAAAACCTAGAGTAGCTACTGTTGAAAGCGAGTCAAAAATGATAAAAAGTAATATATGTCTAATAGCGGAAGAAAATGTTCGTTTGGCGTCTGAGATATAGTACTGAACTAGTTTTAAAGGTGTCAACATCTAACTAATCGGATTAAATTTCATTCGAACAAATAGCATCTAAAGTGAAATTCTTGTATTGCTTGCAAAAGCTTTTGCCAGTGATTATTGAATTTTGAATTGAATTTTGGACTGAAAGTGGAATTACGATTTTAGGATTCGTTCGTTAAATGCTGTTTTTATAGCCGAGCGAAATTTAGGCTGGGTTGTGCCTTGCAAGTTTGGCCGGTTACGGAAGCACCCATGGGGCACAGCCCTCACGTAAAGATAAGTCTTTTTCATTTTTGATCTTCATTTCTGATTTAAAATGGAAGATAATATTAATGCATTATTAACACAAATTCAAGCAATTAATTTGAAGTTGGATATTATTGACCCGATGTCAAGGCAGGTCAATTCAATGACGTCGGATGTGGCTGAGTTGGGAAATAAATTTGAAAATGTTGCGTCGTTAGTCCAGAATATTCAAAGGGAATCGCAGTCGGTTCGCAGAGATGTGTCAAATGTACGGGAAGAAGTTGGATTAGCACTGAGAAAAATTCAGTATTTAGAAACTGACATGAAGCGAGGAAACGTAGTGCTTTATAACTTTTCGCCGCAGCATAGGGGGCGCTCACTTCTGGAAGATGTTGTCAGTGCTTTGAATGCGGGAATTCCAAATTTAAATCTCCGTCTTTTTTATGTGTGTGACGCTTTCAGGTCAATGAGCTTAAAAGTTCAATGAGCGTCCGTCCTGTAGTGATCAAATTTGCAAGTGTTGCAGGGCGGGACAATGTATTAAAATCAGGTTTTCTTTTGCGAAGGTTGGGATTATCAATTAGATTACACGGAACGTGAGTTGATTGCCAGAAAAAAACTGAAAGAGACTTTAGAAGATGCAAAGACTGAGGGTGTTGTTGATGTGAAATTACGAGGACTTAAGTTGTTCATCGGTAACCAGGTTTTCATGTATAATTACACAAGCGGCCTTGTTGAAGAACAAAAACGTAACACCGCTCATGACAGTGTAAACCCTCCTAGTAGAAACCAAGCTGAACCCCCTCCCCCCCAGAATAGTTCACACTCGGCGCCACCGCCAGATATGGGCATGGTCGGTCGGGAAATCTATAGCAACATGCCCTCTGAAGACGACGGTAGCTTGGCATATCCGTCTAATGCTAGGACTAGATCTGAATCTTCGGCAACGGTTGTATCTTTTAGTTCCGCGACCTCTGGAATGGGGGACGAAGATCGTAATTTGGTGATGTCTTTAACAGAAACCCCAGCTGCAGGGGATCGCAAGCTATCCCAGCACTAAAGCAGCGTAATCCCGCGAAACGCTCGAATGCGGAAATTATTAGTCCTGATAACAACGAACCAATTAGGGTAAACCACCCAAGACCCGCAGAGTATAGTGTCAGAGCAAACTCGGGTGATGATGACACTAAAAGGGCGATAGTACCAAAAAAACTTTTCCGCCCAAGACAGCAAGAACCGACGATGGGAAATGAGGCGGTATAGGGAAATTTGGGCCATGGTGAAATTCTCTATTAAATGTGTCACATTGGAACATACAAGGGTTCACGCAAAATAAGTTTAAGGACCTGGTTGAAGCTTGTAGTCCTCAAGTTATTTCTCTTGTAGAAACATGGTCTGGAGAAAATATTATAGTTAAGCATTATAGTTGTTTTAGTGCAAATCGTAAAATGTCGAGAAATGGTCGTTATTATGGAGGTGTATCGTTGTTTGTTTCAGATGTTTTTTTGTCATCTAATGATGTGATCCGGCTAAAAAGTGAGTCTTTTAACTTAGTTTGGGTAAGAATTTCACGGGGGAAAAGAAGTCATGTGTTTTGTTCTGTGTATATCCCTCGAGAAAGTAGTTCTTTTTCAGAAGAGGATACATGGGAGATATTTCAAAAAGAGTTGCATATTTTTTTGACAAAGTTTCCTGCCGATGGCTTTATTCTTTTAGGAGTTTTCAATGCATACACTGGGGAGTTGCAAGAGCCATGGTCTTGCCAATTTGAAGACCATACCCACTCGGAATCTCGTCGTGATGGAATGGGTGATGAAGAAATGGATGAGATCGCTCCAAGGACTAGTAAGGACCATCGCCGAAAAAATAGGTGGGCAAGTAAACTTTTGGAAATTTGTGGTAAGGAAAATTTAATTATAGTTAACGGGAGGATCGGGGAGGATAAAGAGCGGGGAGAGTTTACTTGCTTTTTTTGGGAAGCATCCAAGTGTAGTAGATTATATAGTTGTATATAAGTCTCTTTGGCCGGATTGTGCTTGTTTAGGGGTGGTCCCGGTTTTGGGTTCTGATCACCTGCCGATTAGGTTGTCTCTGAAAGTGTTAAAAAAGAGGGCATTAAAAAGGTCATTGGGGGGGGGGGGTTTAGGAGCAAGGTATTAGAAGAAGGATTAGAAGTTAGAGATCCATTGAGGCTAGAATCACAGGAAGAAGAGAAGGTTAAGGTTAAGCTGTTAGGAGATGAATTTCAGGCAGGACTAGAGAAGGGAGAAATATTGGCAAATGAAGGAAAAATAGAAGAGTCATTAAAGGTATTAATTGATAGTTTGTATGAAGTAGGTGTTACTACAGCTCAGAAACAACCACGGAAGTTAAATGGTTTTTTTGATGGTGAATGCGTAGAGAAAAAATCAGAGTTGGTGCAAACATTGGAGCTACTGAGACAATGTTCATATGAGGAGAGGGAATATCTTTATAATATGTATAAAAGCCGAAGAAAAGAGTAATAGAAACTGTTAAAAGTGAAGAAGTATAAATTTCAAGAGGAGGAAGCAGAGAGAATGAAAAGGGAATTTAGGAATAGTAACAAGAATGAGTTTTGGAAAATAATAAAAAAATCAGTTACAAACGCTGCTGACAAGACGAGTATCCCGCCGGCGGAAAGTTGGCCAGAATTCATCGAAAGCAAGATGACAGAAAGAGAGGAAACGGATAGCCTAAGTCGGTGGGTGGTCGGCGAAAACCTTGCGGAATTCCCTCTAAAGGAAGAAGATTACAAACTACTGCAGCCTTTCAAAGGTGAGGAAATATGGAATTCGCTAAAGAAGATGAGAGGGACCTCAGCACCAGGAGTTGATGGCATCCCAACAAGGCTCTGGAAGTGGTCTAGGGTATATTTGTTGCCTTTGTTATCAACGTTAATTTCAAGTGTCCTTAGCAAGTTGGTTTGGCCTCAACAGTGGAATATTTCAATAGTTTTACCACTTTTTAAAAAGGGAGACCGAGCATTGCATAAGAATTATAGAGGGATTCATTTAGGAAATAGCCTTAGTAAATTATTTTGTAAAGTGTTAGTGGCTAGATTAGATAGTTAGCTTAAAGAATCAAATAAGTTAATAGAAATTCAGGCAGGGTTTCGAGAGGATTATAGTGGGGTAGATCAGATATTTATTTTGTATGGGCTTATTAGGAAGTATATGAGGAAAAGGGATGGTAGGCTATACGCAGCTTTTTTGGACCTGCGAGGTGCGTTCG
This sequence comes from Artemia sinica, assembly GCA_027921565.1. Classification (NCBI taxonomy): domain Eukaryota; kingdom Metazoa; phylum Arthropoda; class Branchiopoda; order Anostraca; family Artemiidae; genus Artemia; species Artemia sinica. Next base: position 48,079,074 of record CM051268.1, on the reverse strand, counting down.
ATGAAGTTTCACGAGATTTGTTAGTAGAAGGACTTGTAAAGTTAGGGCTGCCGAGACGTTTTGTAGGATTGGTTGTTAAAATGTATTTGGTTGTTAGAATGGTATTTAAGGTAGGAAAGTCTTACTCTAGGGCAATTGTCAGAAGGTTACGGGTTAAACAAGGTTGTACAATTTCACCTAGGTTGTTTTCCCTGTATCTTAATGATATAGAAGAATATATGGTAGGGCAGGGAGCCCCAATTCTAAATCTGTCTGCAATGCAGGTGTTCGCTCTGTTATTTGCGGATGATATAGTATTGGTGGCTAAAGATGGGCCTGACCTTCAAAAACTGCTAGGAATGGTGTCCTCATACCTAGATGAGAAGCGTTTGGTCCTAAATGTCACAAAGTCAGTAGTTATGGTATTTCGACAACATGGAAATATAGAGGAAAGGTTTAGTGTAGGAGAAGAAGTGCTTAAAGTAGTTGAAAATTTTGTTTATTTAGGATGCAAGTTTACTTCAAATGGTAGGTGGAAAGGGCAAATTGATTATGTAGCTAGTAAAGGTCTTAGAGCTATATGGCTAGTTTTAAAGAGTAGTGTTTTGAAAGTAGGCCTGACAGACCTTAGGCTTCAGAAAAGGATATTCCAGACTAAGATAGCTTCCATAATGTCTTTTGCAGCAGAGGTGTGGGGTATGGAGAAGGCTGATAAGGTAGACCGGTTACATTTGATTTATTTTAAGCAGTTAATGGGGGTTAGTGATAAGTTTAATCATGTAGTATTAAAAGGTGATTTAGGTTTGTTATCATTAAGGGTGGGAAGGTTAGTGCGGATAGTAAATTATTGGGAAAGGATTATAAATCTGCCTAGTAGGAGGCTAGTAAAGAATGCATATGAGGAGATGCTAGTAGATGGCAGGAAAAGTTCTTGGCCAAACCGGGTTAAAGAGATTATTGATAGATGTGGTTTTAGTGAGTATTGGAATGAGGGGAAGGGGCTAGGTGTGGAAGTGGGGCTAGTTGCAAAAAAGGTAAAGGATAGACTAATAGAGCAGGAAATTCAAAGGTGGCAGAATCAGAAATCATACTCGGCATCCCTTGGGCTGTATGGGCTGGCAAAGGAGGTTTGGGGGGAGGAAGTTTACTTTAAAGCGGGGATGAGTAGTGAGGATTTAAGATGGGTAATTTCGGTTCGTGGTAATTTTTTGGGTATTGGAGAAAGGAGGAAATATATTGGGAATTATAGGATTAAAAATGGTCCTTACCAGTGTCCTATGTGTGGAGAGGAGGAAGATCTTATCCATTTTATGGGTATATGCCAGGAGTTGAGAAATTTGAGGAGGGAAGTATTTTCAACAGATTTTGGAGAGGTGGATTGGTTTGAAAAAATTTTTTAAAGTAGAAATTTTGATGATTTTAGAAGGTTGGCTAAATTTGTAAGAGTGGGTATGGCACATAGAGAAACTTTTTTGATGAATTGTGAGTAATTTAATGTGTGTTTTTTTTTGTATTTATTTTTGTTTTGTTATTTTGCCATGGCCCGAAAAGGCTTTTGTTGCAATAAATATCTATCTATCTATCTATCTATCTATCTATCTATCTATATTTATTACCGTGAAAGAAAATTTATCAAAGTGGAAAACTGCAAGTAAACAATCCCAAATTCTTATATTGGAAAACACTAAGAGGTTGAAAAACAAGTCAATTTTAGAGTATTCTAATATCTTTTCACGGATGAAGCCCCGCAATCCGTCCGGGTAGTTAGAAAGAAACTATTAGCTGCGAGGTAAAATTTATATAACAGTGGAGTTAATCGTGATGATGTTTGGGTGACAAAATCAATCCCGCCACTTCTGTGTATTAATTAAAAAAAACTTTCCGAAAAATAAGTTTTTCAAAGAAAAGTAAAGGCCATTTTAAACTTAAGCTCAGGAGATACAAATACCTTTTAAAATTCAAACTCAAAACGACCAGAAATTACTATTAAAGAATAAATGAAACCAAAAACGAACAGAAATTAAATAAACAATCATAGCAAAAACATACAACAAGTAACAATATAAATGAATAAATAGATCTTACAGCCAGGAATGCTTAGATTGAACATAAAAAACAAGCTTACAACGAAAAAAAAATATTTTCCTATTGAAGTATAAATGAAATTTAAAACGAACAGAAATTAAATAAACAATCAATGCAATTAAACATACAATAGATATTAATTTAAATTAATAAATCTATCTTAAAACGAGTGAAACTTAAACTGAATATGCAAATCAAGCTTGAAACGAACAAAAATCACTACAAACAAGAGTTTGGGTATGACCTACTTCTCTCACTATCAGAATCTAAAACCTACTGCGTCATTGGCGCTTTACTGAAAACCAATTTTATGACAAATATTTTCTTTTGTACTTAATATTGAGAATAAATATTAAAATTATGGTAGCATTTTGATCTGATGAGCTTTCAGCAATTAATATCATTATACATCAAATATTCAGTTTAATTTATTAGCTCTTTTTAAGTGGTTAAAGAGGAATATAGTTTCACTACAAATAAGTGTTTGGATACTGCCTCCTTTCCTAACTGTAAATAAAAACCAAAAGCCTACTGCGTCTTGGCGCTTATATGAAAACGAATTATGTTACAAATATTTTCTTTTCCAGTTTTTACGGCATTGAAAATAAAAATACAATTTCAGTCAAATAAATTCTTGGACTGATGGATCTTTCAACAATGAATATCATTATACATCAAATATTCAATTTGGTGTTGTTCATACTTTCCAAGACGCATATAGTTTTCAGTAAAGCGCCAATGACGCGATAGGTTTTACACTTTTACAGTGAGAGAAGAGATGTCATACCCAAACTCTTGTTTGTAGTGATTTTTGTTCGTTTCAAGCTTGATTTGCATATTCAATTTAATTTTCGCTCGTTTTAAGATTTATTTATTAATTTACATTAATATCTATTGTATGTTTGTTTGCATTGATTGTTTATTTAATTTCTGCTCGTTTCAAGTTTCATTTATACTTCAAAAGTAAAATATTTTTTTCGTTTTAAGCTTGTTTTTCATATTCAATCTAAGCATTACTCGCTTTAAGATATATTTATTCGTTTATATTATTACTTTTTATTATTACTTGATGTATAATGATATTACGTTTATGTTTTTGCTATGATTGTTTATTTAATTTCTGTTCGTTTTGGATTTCATTTATTCTTTAATAGTAATTTCTGATCGTTTTGAGTTTCAATTTTGAAAGGTATTTGTATCTGCTGAGCTTAAGTTTAAAATGGCCTTTACTTTTCTTTAAAAAACTTATTTTTCGGAAAGTCTTTTTTAATTAATTTTTGATCGTTTTTTATTGCAAAAAATTTCAAGTTTTTTTTTTTAAAAATCCTTATTTCAAAATCAAACTTAAAAAAAAATCAAATATTCATCAAAGTATCAAAACTGGTATCAAAGTAACAATATCAAAGCGAAAAAATGGGTTTGTGTTAACCTCGGAGTTTTTATTATCTGATGTTTGAACTATTTTTAACAAAATTGCCATCTCAAATTTTTTATCGGATTGGTTTAGGAAAAAGGGCGTGGGGGGACTAAGTAAGCATCGGTCTCTTTTGACTCTGTAAAAGTGAACTGGAACTTTCTATTCTCAATCAAATGAGCCCTCTCTGAAGTTTATACGAGTATCCCTTCTATAAGAACCATATATATCCCCAGAGTATAACTTACAACGCCTATCCCTGGGCCCTGGGGAGTTATGTGAACCCTGGAGTTTTAATATCTTATAGTTGAACTATTTTTAACAAACTCGTCACCTCAAAATTTTATCGGATGGGTTTATCCATCCGATAAACCCAAAGGCGTGGAGGGCGGGAGGGGCTAGTTGCGCTCCGATCTTTTTTCACTCTGGGAAAATTAACTATAACTTTTAATTTCAATTCAAATGAACCCTCAATGGAGTTTATACGAGCATCCCTTTCATAAGAACCACATACGGCCCTAGGATACAGCTTACAGTGCCTGCCCCCCCCCTGGCCCTGGGGGGATGTGTTGACACCGGAGTTTTTGTTATTTGATCTTTGAACTATTTTGAAAAAATGGCTCTCTCAAAGTTCTTATCGGATGGGTTTGAGGAAAATAGGGCATGGAGAGGGGGGCTAGTTGCCCTCCGATCTCTTTTTTGACTCTTAAAAAGTGAACGAGAACTTTCAATTTCCAATCACATGAGCCTTCCGAAGTTTATACGAGCATACCTTCCATAAGAACCATATATAAAATTGCCAACAAAAATTGCCTGCCCCGAGCCCTGGAGGGGCTGTGTCGACACAGGAGTTTTTCTTATCTTACCTTTGAACTATTTTTAATGAAATGGCCATACGTAAAGGAGTTTTTGTTATATGATCTTTGAACTATTTTTAACAAAACGGCTACCTCAAATTTTTTATCAGATATATTTGGAGAAAAAGTACTTGGGGGGACAGTTGCCCTCCGATCACTTTTGACTCTTAAAAAGGGCACTAGAACTCTGGATTTCCAATCGAATGAGCCCCCTTTAAAGTTTATACGACGAACCCTTCTACATGAGTAGAGATGGGGGTGCTACTCCGGGTGGGGCACCATATATGGGCATAGAACCACGTGGTTAATCCGGGTGGGGCACCTTATATGGGCACAGAGTCATTAGGGAGAATGATTGCGTAATCGGTCAATGACCTCCAGGTGTGTTTTTGGCACGCCCTCAGCGAAGGTCAATGTTGTTATTGTTTCCGAGCCAAATGTCAAGGTCAATGTTGTTTTGAACAGAGTCATTAGAGAGAACACGTGGTTAATGGAGTCAATGTTATTGTTGTTGTTTTGGACACGCTCTCAGCGAATGTCAATGTTGTTATTGTTTCCGAGGCAAAATGCCAAGGTCAATGTTGTTTTGAACAGAGTCATTAGAGAGAACATGTGGTTAATGGGGTCAATGTTGTTGTCGTTCGAAGCAAAGTTAATGACATTTCCTTCCTGTTCGAGGCAGATGTTATGATCCGAAAATAGTATTTGTTATTGTTTCCGAGCCAAATGTTATGAGGTTCGAAGCAAAGTTAATGACACTTCCTTCCTGTTCGAGGCAGATGTTATGATCCGGAAATAGTATTTGTTATTGTTTCCGAGCCAAATGTTACGAGTTCCCGGGAAACAGTTAATTAATGTCTGACAGATGACGTCAAGTTAATTAATGTCTTTGCATTTCCAAAGAGAAAAGTCTCCGAGAAACAGTTAAATCACAGATGATGTCATGATTGATTGATTGACATGAAAGGGGAATTAATTTGTTGTTCTAAAGAGAATTGATTCACGGGCAGATGTTTTGATCTTAGCGCGCGAAAAGGTTTCCAAATAATTCGAAATGCATTAGCGCAGAGATGCCAAACAAAAGGAACATGCTGAAATTCCGTTTAGGGATAATTTTGGCGAAACCGTTTTAGCTATTTTATGGAATTATTTCGGCGAAACAGCTAGAGAGATTATAAAATATGATTTTTAAAGAGATTTTGGAAGAGGTTTTGAGTGTGGTCGTTATAATACACAAGTTTCAATTGAACGGTGTTGTGAGGTCCTCTACCCCAACCCCAAAGGCTTCCAATACCCCTACCCAACCCCAAGGGTTCCGATCCCCCTACCCAACCCCGAAGGGTTCCGATCCTCCTACCCAACCCCGAAGGGTTCCGATCCCCCTACCCCAACCCCAAAGGATCCCCATCCCCCTACCTCAACCCCGAAGGAAGCCTCCAGTCCTCAAGGGCCCCCCAAGCCCCCAAAGGGCCCAGAGACCCCCAAAGGCACTCCCCCGATCCCCAAAGGTCCCCGGACCCCAAAATTCCCTCCCCCGATCCTTAAAGGCCCCCAGGCTCCCAAATGGCCCCCGAACCCCTAAAGGCCCTCCCCCGGTCCCCAAAGGTCCACCGGGCTCCCAAAGGACCATTCGGCCCTCAAGGGCCCCCAGATCCCCCAAAGGCACTCCCCCAGCCCCCAAAGGCCCTCACCCGGTCCCCAAAGGTCCAACGGGTTCACAAAGGACCAATCGGCCCTCAAGTGCCGCCCAGAGCCCTAAACACCCTCCCCAGGCTTCCAAAGGCCCCCCCCTCGGTCCCCAAAGGCCATCCGGGCTCCCAAAAGACCGATCGGTGCTCAAGGGCCCCATCAGACCCCCAAACGCCCTCCCTGGGCCCCAAAAGACCCCCCAGACCCCAAAAGGCCCCCCGAACCCCGGTCATTCTACGAAAAGGATTTTAAACAATGGAAACCAATGTGGGAGAGTTCCCATATATGATTTACCGTTAAATCTAATTATTAATATATATAATGTGTTTTATATTGTAATCATACAATAAATTTGATTGTGCTTTTTTATTTTCATATACTAGATATATATATAGAGTGAGGATACCAGCAGAGACTACGATACATGAATAGTTCAGTTTGATTAAATCACCCCATAGAGTACTATCAGTCCACAACCAAGTTTTCTATCAAAGATAACAAAAAATCATTTTTCTAATCTTTATTCATTTGACAAATCAATATTTATAATAGTTTTTATATACACAATCTCGGGTTCAATTATCAGAATATCTATGTCTTCATCCTCCACTACCACTAACCTAACCTAACCTGGGTTAGGTTAAGACCACTTAACCTAACCTAACCTATCCTGGGGATGGATACTCCGACTGTGCCGCCTTCGGCCTGTGGCCCCTGGGGTGGGGATCGGCCACTTAACCTAATCTAACCTAGCCTAACCTGCTATTTCTAGACCTAACCTAACCTAATCTAGCCTAACCTAACCTCACAAATATAGCTCATAATATGGCTTTTCAGTGGAGGATTTTAAAATCCTCTGGAAAATTTGAGTTTGAGGTGAGGAGGGTGGGGGGATGCCTAAGTGATGCATACGTAGGTAAATATTTAAATATGTTGAAAATATGTTCCTAGAAATTAGTCTAACCTAAATTAACCTAACCTAACATAATCTAACCTAACCTAACCATACACCTAACTTTTTGTCTGTCTCTAACCTAATTCAAGGGATTTCAAGAGCGAGGGTTGAGGCGGTGGGGGAGCTCCACACCTAAGAACCTTTCTTTCTCGTACGTAGGCTAAGCTAGTCTATCCTAAATTAACCTAACCTAACATAATCTAACCTAACCTAACCATACACCTAACTTTTTGTCTGTCTCTAACCTAATCTAATCTAACCTAAGTGATGCGTACGTAGGTAAATATTTAAATATGTTGAAAATATGTTCCTAGAAATTAGTCTAACCTAAATTAACCTAACCTAACATAATCTAACCTAACCTAACCATACACCTAACTTTTTGTCTGTCTCTAACCTAATTCAAGGGATTTCAAGAGCGATGGTTGAGGCGATGGGGGAGCTCCACACCTAAGAACCTTTCTTTCTCGTACGTAGGCTAAGCTAGTCTATCCTAAATTAACCTAACCTAACATAATCTAACCTAACCTAACCATAAACCTAACTTTTTGTCTGTCTCTAACCTAATCTAATCTAACCTAAGTGATGCGTACGTAGGTAAATATGTTGAAAATATGTTCCTATAAATTTTGAGTTTTGGATGGGGGGGGGGGGGGGGGGGGGGGGCAGCCCCACACCTAAGAACTTTTCTTTCTAGTCTTGCATATTAAAGTTAAAACCATAGTTTTCACGCCCCTCCTGTGAATTGGATGCTAGCCGCTTTAATTCCCAATCAAATGAGTCCTTTTCAAAGTTTCTGTGTGGACTCCTTCTGTGAGTACCTAGATAATATGAAATGATATATCCAGGATATTCTTAAACCTGATTCCCTCATCCCCTTGCCCCATTTAAGTTTAATAGCTCTGATTTGGGGCATATTTCAAAATATCTTTTATCAATTTTTCTTCTTTTTTCTTTCTGATTACACATGAAGTATGAAATCACAGAGTTGATCAATCTTTGATAGTTTTACAGAAATTCTCACTCCCATCGATGCTTTCCTATGTTCAAAACAAAAATTGAACGCAACAAATAATTAATCTGCATTGAAAGATGTCTCGTTTGACACAATTAGTCTATATAATGTAAGAAGTATTGTTTTGAAACCATTCTTCACGAGTGAAAAGTTACAATTCTAGTGAGTGTTAATTGATATATAGAAAGCTAATTATTGTCCTAAAATCAACAGTTTGCACGATTTCGTAAATAAATAACCGTTAGCTTACTATATTTAGTGCTTTGAAAGGGTTTAAAAGTCAGTATAGATTGAAATAAGGACAAGATAGAAAATAATGGAAGGTTCTTCGAATGCAATCCCGCCAAAGTTTGATGTGAGTACAATAATATGTCTTTTCAGTGTTTTTTCCAACGGAAATATGCAAAATATGATGAAATATAGGTCTTAATATGGCTTTTCAGTGTTTTTTCCAACGGAAATATGCAAAATACAATGAAATTTCGTTTCCTTGGTTCTAATTCATAGCCTTTAATTATGGAAGTCAGGGTTTGGGAAGAAAAAGGAATTTTCGGTGAAAAACTCACAAATATAGCTCTTAATATGGCTTTTCGGTGTGTTTTCCGAAGGAAAATATTCAAATGCAATGAAAATATGCCCCCCCCCCCAGAAATTTTTGAGTTTAGGGGGGGGGGGGGCTATGTATCTATGCTACAAAACTTCGACTGGTTTCAGTATATAAGGTGATTATGCAGAACTGTTCACCAATGACCAGGGGTGTCAAAACAGTTCTATATTTTTCAAAGGGGAGAATGGGCATAGGCCTACTTCTTTTGTAGACCTTTATAAATACAACTACTTAGAGCTCCAAAGGTCAACACCAAGCTGCAAAGGGCAAGGCAACTGCAAACGCTCGTTCTCCGCCCTAATATGAGAAAGGTTTCACTAGTTACTGACTCCCATGATGTTCCTATATTTCTTTAAACTCCTTTCCTACACTGGGTGTTTTGAAATTATCAGTGCTTATCTTACACTACATTTCTGCATCTTTTTTTATTAATAGTGCTGTTCTCAATAAACATTCGACTTTTTAAAGACTTACTGTTTAAAATCTTTAAAGCCCTGTCTTACTTGGTTTAATAATTGTCTTATGGATTCCATAGCTTGAAGCTTCCTGATTAGATTTCGTCTTGTTTTGATTTACGTATGAGAAATGGTATCAATTCATGAAAAAGTTAGAGGGGAGGGTCAGATATATTTCCTAAAACTTATGGTGGGCAATGGACAATTTGAATTTTTCGATGAAAATACCAAATAGTTATTTTTCAAGCAGAATGCAGTCAATAAGTATTTTCAAAATCCCCCCCCATTAATGTCTCTGTGTATATATCCTTATTAACCTTCCTACTAGTAGATTTAAGAAGATTAGAAAATACCTCGGCTTTATCTTCTTCCTGTTCGATAGCTGCTAAGAACCTGTAATCGAGTATCGCTTCAATGCGAAGATGAATAAGAAAAATACAAGAATTTCTGCTTATGCGTTATTAGTGATATTCGATATGGTGCGATACGATACGAATTTATTATGTCAAATAACAGGAATTAAATTAACAGTTAAATTAAGAGACAATATAATTTAAATAATTACTCCTCATTGTCACTTATTTACTAAAATGAGAGACAAAATAGTGTCGAAAATGCAAACTGTATTGGCTGGTAGCCATGGGCTTACAAGGCTTGAGTTGTAAGACTATTCGTCTTGTTCGCGTTATCTCCAATATGAGAGGATCCTTATTAGTAATATTTATCAGTTATAATAAACGATTGCACCTTATAAGACAGAGCTCTTTCTATTCCCTTCTTTGTAATGCCAGATAGTCTATTCGTCAAGCGATATGAAAAAAAGAATAAACCTTAGCGCATCCTCTTTGGTGGGAGAAATGGAAGGGCTCGGGGGTCCTTTGGGGGCACGGGGGGTGGGGTCTTTGAGGGTAAGAGAGCCTTTGGGAGCCCGGGGAGGCCTTTGGAGATCGGGGAAGGGTCTTTGGGGGTTTGGGGGTCCTTTGGAAGCCTGGCGGCCTTTGAGGATCAGGGGAGGGCCTTTGGGGGTTTGGGGGACCTTTGGAGACCGGGGGAGGACCTTTGTGGGTCTGGTGGACCTTTGTGGACGGTGGAGGGCCTTTGGGGGCTCGGGTATGGCCTTTTGGGGTCTGGGGGCTCTTTGGGAGCCTGGGGGGGGGGCTCTTGAGGAATACTGGGTTTAGCTATCCGCTCTATAACCTCAAGTAATTGCCTAGGCAATACGAGCACTTACCAATTATGTCAAATAATTTTTTATCGCTCAGAAGCTGAACTCCTATTCATTTGAAAGGAGACTAAGAGCCCATTTGATTTGTAGTGAGTATTGAATTATATCCATAAGAGTAAAACTGTCTCTTTGTGTAGACACATGCGTATTTTTTTTGTTAAGGGATATATTTGCCCGCAATGGGCACACATCATATTTTACCATGAGTCAAACTTTACAAAATTGATGAGATTAATTGCGCGGAAGCATCAAGATATGTTGTATAACAGAATGTGGAAATTCTTCAAATTTGTGTAAGGGTTCAAGCCCGCTGGACGCTTGCCTATCGAGTTTTTTCTTTTGCTTTTTTTTTTTTTTTTTTTTTTTTTTATTAGGTATAATTTTATTTACTATATTAATAAAAAAATACTAATTTAGATATGATACCTTCTTTCTAGATGTTCTAGCACGCTTTTCAAAGCTAGACTTACTGCTCTATTAAATATATCATTATGCATAAGTTTACTTTTGAACAATTATTTCTGTTCATCTTTGATTTAGTGTAGCAGCTCTTTACTTTTAATTGAAAAATAACCTCTTGTGGAAAAAGTTTTTGTCACCCAATTAAATATATCATTGGATATAGGTTTACGTTTGACAAATTATTCGACATTATTTCTGTTCATCTTTGATTTAGTGTAGCAGCTCTTTACTTTTTACTTAAAAAATATCCTCTTGTGGGTTGTGGAAAAAGAGTTTCTGTCTCTCTAATAAGTCTATCGTTAGACATAACTTTACAGAAAATTTAGTTTCTTCTAGTTTCACGGTCTAAGTATAGATTCTAAGAAGGTTTTAACTGCGCTGCTTGTTTGGTGGGGGGGGGGGGTGTGAATAACCAAAAATATCGGTTGGACCTTTATTTGACTCGGTTAGATGTATATTCTTTTTCGTTTGCCATTTATTGTTGTGCTATCAAAAAATTTGGATTGTTGGTTCAATTAATTATAAGTTCATTAAAAATGAAGTAATTTGTTACTACTTATAGTAATTTGCAAGTTCCAAATGATGTCAGAAAAGAGATATTTTAAAAAATTTGTTCAACTATAAGCTATATTATTGTTTTCAGATCGTAGTTAGGTTGGGCTCTGAAGAATATTCGAGTAAAAAGAAGTTTTTCACATTTTCTAGCTTCCTTCAATTTTAGTATATTAAAAAACTTGAAACTGCGATTTTGTGATAAGCCTTCAGTTGCAATTTACACCAGAAGGACAAGATAATTATCATAAGCATGAAAATTAAAAATGTAAAATGTATATTTCAAAGAAATAATATCCTTCTTAATAATTTAAAATCAATAAACCGTGGGAAGTGGTTTTCTTTAGTATTGTTTGTGAATGAATAAAAGATGATGAGTGACAGAAAACATTTTTAAAACTAAACAATACTTTAAATTTAGTAAATTGTCAAATCTTGTCAAAATGTAATTTTTTCCTGAAGTTGAAACCTCTTAGTTTAACTCAGGTGTTGAACTTTTGGTAGATATATTGGTTCGAGAATGAACTATTCCCGTAAAATCTGAACTAATATAGGTTCTCCACAGGAAACTCGAGTTTTTGATCATAGCGTTCTCAATCTTTTAGGATATATGGAGCGAGTGGGAGCTCACGGAAAGTGAGGAGCTTCTTTTGTGTAAACCCGAGATTGAAAGTACAGATAATGATGTAATGGAAGTTCATTATACAGAGGACGGATTATCGTATACGTCAAAGGATTTGGTGCGGAGGGGACCTTCGGGCCGACTCTGTATAGAAGATGATGAGCGGTTGGCTCCTAGTTTACCTGTAAGAGTACGCGAGGATTTATTTCAGGAGATGCCTCCTCTGCTAGACATAGTGGTAGTGGAGGATGAAGACATAGATATTCTGATAATTGAACCCGAGATTGTGTATATAAAAACTATTATAAATATTGATTTGTCAAATGAATAAAGATTAGAAAAATGATTTTTTGTTATCTTTGATAGAAAACTTGGTTGTGGACTGATAATACTCTATGGGGTGATTTAATCAAACTGAACTATTCATGTATCGTAGTCTCTGCTGGTATCCTCACTCTATATATATATATCTAGTATATGAAAATAAAAAAGCACAATCAAATTTATTGTATGATTACAATATAAAACACATTATATATATTAATAATTAGATTTAACGGTAAATCATATATGGGAACTCTCCCACATTGGTTTCCATTGTTTAAAATCCTTTTCGTAGAATGACCGGGGTTCGGGGGGCCTTTTGGGGTCTGGGGGGTCTTTTGGGGCCCAGGGAGGGCGTTTGGGGGTCTGATGGGGCCCTTGAGCACCGATCGGTCTTTTGGGAGCCCGGATGGCCTTTGGGGACCGAGGGGGGGGGGGCCTTTGGAAGCCTGGGGAGGGTGTTTAGGGCTCTGGGCGGCACTTGAGGGCCGATTGGTCCTTTGTGAACCCGTTGGACCTTTGGGGACCGGGTGAGGGCCTTTGGGGGCTGGGGGAGTGCCTTTGGGGGATCTGGGGGCCCTTGAGGGCCGAATGGTCCTTTGGGAGCCCGGTGGACCTTTGGGGACCGGGGGAGGGCCTTTAGGGGTTCGGGGGCCATTTGGGAGCCTGGGGGCCTTTAAGGATCGGGGGAGGGAATTTTGGGGTCCGGGGGACCTTTGGGGATCGGGGGAGTGCCTTTGGGGGTCTCTGGGCCCTTTGGGGGCTTGGGGGGCCCTTGAGGACTGGAGGCTTCCTTCGGGGTTGAGGTAGGGGGATGGGGATCCTTTGGGGTTGGGGTAGGGGGATTGGAACCCTTCGGGGTTGGGTAGGAGGATCGGAACCCTTCGGGGTTGGGTAGGGGGATCGGAACCCTTGGGGTTGGGTAGGGGTATTGGAAGCCTTTGGGGTTGGGGTAGAGGACCTCACAACACTGTTCAATTGAAACTTGTGTATTATAACGACCACACTCAAAACCTCTTCCAAAATCTCTTTAAAAATCATATTTATAATCTCTCTAGCTGTTTCGCCGAAATAATTCCATAAAATAGCTAAAACGGTTTCGCCAAAATTATCCCTAAACGGAATTTCAGCATGTTCCTTTTGTTTGGCATCTCTGCGCTAATGCATTTCGAATTATTTGGAAACCTTTTCGCGCGCTAAGATCAAAACATCTGCCCGTGAATCAATTCTCTTTAGAACAACAAATTAATTCCCCTTTCATGTCAATCAATCAATCATGACATCATCTGTGATTTAACTGTTTCTCGGAGACTTTTCTCTTTGGAAATGCAAAGACATTAATTAACTTGACGTCATCTGTCAGACATTAATTAACTGTTTCCCGGGAACTCGTAACATTTGGCTCGGAAACAATAACAAATACTATTTCCGGATCATAACATCTGCCTCGAACAGGAAGGAAGTGTCATTAACTTTGCTTCGAACCTCATAACATTTGGCTCGGAAACAATAACAAATACTATTTTCGGATCATAACATCTGCCTCGAACAGGAAGGAAATGTCATTAACTTTGCTTCGAACGACAACAACATTGACCCCATTAACCACATGTTCTCTCTAATGACTCTGTTCAAAACAACATTGACCTTGGCATTTTGCCTCGGAAACAATAACAACATTGACATTCGCTGAGAGCGTGTCCAAAACAACAACAATAACATTGACTCCATTAACCACGTGTTCTCTCTAATGACTCTGTTCAAAACAACATTGACCTTGACATTTGGCTCGGAAACAATAACAACATTGACCTTCGCTGAGGGCGTGCCAAAAACACACCTGGAGGTCATTGACCGATTACGCAATCATTCTCCCTAATGACTCTGTGCCCATATAAGGTGCCCCACCCGGATTAACCACGTGGTTCTATGCCCATATATGGTGCCCCACCCGGAGTAGCACCCCCATCTCTACTTACATGAAGGGCCTCTTGGAAAAAAATAAATGGATTGTGGGGGGAGGCTAGCTGCCTACCAATCGCTTTTGACTCTTAAAAAGTGAATTACAACTTTCAATTTCCAACCAAATGAGCCCTCCAGAAAGTTTATACGAGCATCCCTTCCATAAGAACCATATCTGCCCCAAGGGCATAACTTACAACGCCTACACCCGGGCCCTGGGGGCAGTTTCGACACCGGAATTTTTTGTTATCAGAATTTTGAACTATTTCTAACAAAATGTCTATCCCAAAATTTTTATCTGATAAATTTAGGGAATGGGGGAGCGGGGGGGGGGATAGTTGCCCTCCGATCTCTTTTGACTCTTAAAAAGTGAACAAGAACTTTCAATTTCCAATAAATGAGCCCTCTCCGAAGATTAAACGAACGTCCCTTCCATCAGAACTATATATCCCAATAGAGCATTACTCCTAACGCCTGCCTCCGGGCCCTGGTGGGTTGCGTCGACGCATGAAATTTTTTTTTTATCTGACCTTTGAAATGTTTTTGATGAAATGGCTGTTATAAAAATTTTATCGGATGGACTTGGGGAAAAAAGGGTGAGTGGGGGGGGGGGCTAGTCGCCCTCGGATATCTTTTTGACTCTTAAAAACTGAACTAGAACTTTCAATTTCCAATCAAATGAGCCCCCTCTGAAGTTTATACGAGCATCCCTTTCATAAGAACCATATACGCCCCCAGGACAACACTTACAACGCCTATCCCCTGGGCCCTGGTGGGAGTTTTGTTATCTAATTTTTGAACAATTTCAAAAAACTGGCTAGCTCAAAATTTGTAGCGTATGGGTTTGGGGAAAAAAGGAGCGTGGGGGGGGGGGCTAGTTGCCCTTAACTCTCTTGACTCTTAAAAAGTTGACTAGAACTTTCAATTTCAAATCAAATGAGCCCTCTATGAAGTTTATACGAGTATTCCTTTCATAAAAACCATACATGCCCTTAGGGGGTGACTTAGAATGCCTTCCCTTGGGCCCTGGGGGGTTGTATTGACACCGGATTTTTTCTTATCCAACCTTTGAACTATTTTTAACAAAATGTCAAAATTTTTATCAGATGGGTTTGGAAAAATAAGGCGGGGGGGGGGGCTAGCTGTCCCCGGATCTCTTTAGACTATTAAAAAGTGAGCTCGAACTTTCAATTTCCAATCAAATGAGCCCTCTCTGAAGTTTATACAAGCATCCCTTACACACAAACCATATATGCCCCAGGACATAACTTAAAGTGCCTGCCCCCGGGCCCTGGGGGGTTCTGACGACACCTGAGTTTTTGTTATCTGACTTTTGAACAATTTTTAACTTAATGGCTATCTCAAAATTTTTATTGGATGTATTTGGGGAAAAGAGTCGTGGGGGGGGCTAGTTGCCCTCCAATCTCTTTCGAATCTAAAAAACTGAACTAGAACTTTCAATTTTCAATCAAATGAGCCACCTTTGAAGTTTTTACAAGCATCCCTTCAATAAGAACCATATATTCCCCCAGGGTGTAACTTACAACACCTGCCCTCGGGCCCTGAGGGGCTGTGTCAACCCCGGAGTTTTCTTTATATGGTCTTTGAACTATTTTAAAAAAAAAGCTATCTCAAAGTCCTTATCGGGTGGGTTTGAGGAAAAAAGGGCGTTGAGGGGGGGGGGGGTGAGGGGGGCTTGGTGCCCTCCAATCTCTTTCAAGCTTGATTTGCATATTCAATTTAACTTTCACTCGTTTAAAGATTGATTTATTAATTTACATTAATGTCAATTGTATGTTTGTTTGCATTGATTGTTTATTTAATTTCTGTTCGTTTTGGGTTTATCGGGTGGGTTTGAGGAAAAAAGGGCGTTGAGGGGGGGGGGGGGGGGTGAGGGGGCCTTGGTGCCCTCCAATCTCTTTCAAGCTTGATTTGCATATTCAATTTAACTTTCACTCGTTTAAAGATTGATTTATTTATTTACATCAATGTCAATTGTATGTTTGTTTGCATTGATTGTTTATTTAATTTCTGTTCGTTTTGGGTTTCATTTATTCTTTAATAGTAATTTCTGGTCGTTTTGAGTTTGAATTTTAAAAGGTATTTGTTGAGGGGGGTATTTGTTTGAGGAAAAAAGGGCGTTGAGGGGGGGGGGGGTGAGGGGGGCTTGGTGCCCTCCAATCTCTTTTGACTCTTAAAAAGTGAACTAAAACTTTCAATTTCCAATCAAATGAGCCCACTTTGTCAAAGCCCACTTTAATATGTCAAAATTTTGATTGGATGTGTTTGGGGAAAAGGTGGGCGTGAGAGGGGGGTTAGTTGCCCTCCAATCACTTTCGACTATTAAAAAGGGCACTAGCCCTTTGAATTTCCAATTGAATGAGGCTTTTTTGAAGTTTCTACGACAACGCCTTATATAAAAACCTTATATGCCCCCAGGGCATAACTGAAAACCCTTGCCCTGAAGGCTGCGGGGTAGTGTCCTCCTCAAAGATATAATTTCTATTATGAAATCAACTACGCTGAACAAAATGGTCATCTCAAAATTTTGATTGGATGCGTTTCGGGAAATGGTGGGCGTGGAAGGGGTGTTAGTTGCCTTCCAATCACTTTGGACTATTAAAAAGAGCACAAACCACTCCAATTTGCATTTGAATGAGCCCTTTTCGAAGTTTCTACGACAACCTCTTCGATACGAAGTATCCTGCTCTAAAGGAAAAAAAAAATAATAAATAATACATTGTGCCAACATCGTTCTTATATGCCCCCGGGCATAAATTAACACCCTTGCCCTGACTTTTGTGGGGGATTGTCCTCCTCAAAAATATATTTTCTATCTGGAAATCAACTACGCTGAACAAAATGGCTATCTCAAAATTTTGATTGGATGTGTTTGGGGGAATGATAGGCGTGAGCGGGACTAGTTCCCCTCCAATGACTTTCGACTATTAAAAAGGGCACTAGAAGTCTCGATTTCCGATAGAATGAACCCCCTTTGAAGTTTCTACGACAACCCCTTCCATATGAAGTGCCTCTGGGAAAAAAAAAAAAAAAATAATAAAACATTGGAGCCGTATGGCCTTTACTATAGGCAACGCTATAGCGTTGCCTCTGATACGCCAGTCTCCAAACACTGAGCCTGAAAAAGTGACTGTTGACTAAGTAAAGAAAGATTTTATGGATTCAGTTTTGGCTCGTGTCCCTTGTAGAGTTCATACTCATAGAGGTGGACTTGGAAGTTCTATGGAAGAGTGAATTTTTCCTTTTTTTCAATTTATTGTTCATTTTCTTTTTTTGGGTTGGTTGAAGGTTGGGTTGGACGCACAAAGTGAAAAAAAAATGTATGAAATGAAGGGTGGAAAAAAAAAATACGCGTGAACAATTTTTTTTTGTTTATTTAGTTATAATAAAAAAAAGGACTAGTTTCCCATTTTTCTAATATAGGTTGTACAATAAAATATTTGATTGAAGTTTTTCCTGAGGATGAAACTTTTAAATACTTTCTGGGGCCCTTCAAGTAATATGAGCATTTGGCTTACAAAAGTGACTGATCAAGAAGTGCAGTTTTCATCTACATCCAGCCTGTGAGCACCTTGGTTGTTACCTGGTGAACCAAGTTAGTTTTTTGCACCATTAACCTATTGAAAAAAAGATGGTTAGACTTATTTGTCCCGAATATAGGCTGAGAGTCTTTTCGAACTCTGTGAAATGTGGAGGGTGCAATTGCTCGTTCCATGCAGGAACGGAAAAGTGTGCCAAACTTGATATAGCTAATTGGAGTGAAAGCTGGTTTTGTCCTGACTGCTCCTCTAAGAGCATTTCAAACATAAATTCTTTAAACTCACCTGTTTTACCTTCGCCTCGCACCCCCTCCCCCCCTTCTCCAAATTCAAGAGCTAGGATGCTTAATATCATAAAGGTACTTAATGATATTAAGTACCACCAAAGGATGCTTAATATCTTTATGCTTAATATCATAAAGGATCTTAAATCGCCGTTGCCCTCCCTTTCGCAGGAGTTGATTCCAGCTTTTCCCTACCTCCAGCATGAAGTGACGTCCCCCCCTCTTGAAGTTGCTTGTCAGGCTAAGGGCACTGCCGTTTTTACCGCTGACCCATCCTCTACTCTTGACGCCACCAATGGAAAACTAAAAATCTGCTTATGTGAGGTTTCTGTCCAGACCGAAGCTCTGCCAGTGAAAATATAACGTATCCAAAATCCTGTGTTAAAGATTTTGCTTACTAGACAGAAATTTGCTCTACTAATCGTGAAAGTCTTAATCCAGAGTCTGCATTGTGGTTTTTGAAATTAAAAGGCAGACTAGAAGAGACATTAAGGTACATTTCGTCCATTATTTCTAACCCCCTATTTGTGACACCAGACAATTATATTCCTCCCCAACTGGATTTCTTCAATTTTTCAGACATTTCCTCTTCCCTTCAACCAAGCAAGACAAGCCCAAAAAATAATGAAGAAATTCATGTGAATGTAAAAAATTAGGAAATACTAATCTTGCCTTTTCAAATTCATTCGAGAGTTCAAGTGCAGTCAAACTAGTTTCACACCAGGTCGTTAAAAATGCCACTGACCGGAGTCAAAATAAAAATATTGAACCTGAATCAATTATTCATGAACAAAATAATCTCACCGACTTACCTTCAATTATTATGGCAACGGAACAAGTTCCCAAATACACGTTGGCTTCCGATTGTATGCGAAAATTAAAAGGTGATGACGACACTGTGATTTTAAGGAATAACAAAGCTCTTGCTGATGATGATTTAGTTTTTTTTTTTTTAGAAACTTGTAAAAAATGAAATGAAAAAAAAGCAAAAATAAGCAGTAAAAAAAATTTGATATGTAACCATTTTAGTCATGGTCGTTGTAAGTTTCGCAAGCAGTGTATGTTTTTACATATTTGTCGTAACTTTATTTTAGATATTTGTATGTCCAATAAGTGCAGTTTTGATCATGTTAACCTTTGTCCTGCTTTAGTTTGTTTTGAAAAGTCGTGTTGTTTTGCTCATGTATCACCAGTTTCAGAGGGCAAGTTTAAAATCCAACCTTTTTTAGGACAACAGCGAAAGCATTTGCGACCCCTCCTCCCCTGGGTCATGTTCCATTCGACTTCCAGCATTATCCCCCTGCATACCCAATGTAGAGCAACATACTCCAGGAATCCATCCTTCAGAAGTCTCCTCCGTCCCAGGTACGTACACATCCCCGGTTGACCAAACACTTAAGGCCACGTTACCCAATTCGGACTATCCCCAAACCTCCCCTTACCCACAACCCTACCAAAAATTCACACCCCATAGACATCAATACTCTCCGTACGTCCAAGAATTTGACAACTGGTTTTGGCTTCCCTCCGTCATTTGCCGAGATAAACCTGACCCCTCCCATCTCAGACGACCTCCACCTTACTTCCCTTTCCCAGCATCATCTTGCCTTACCACACCCCCCTATAAAGAACACTCCCATTTGGACTTCTTCTCGTATCACCAGGAAACCTTTCCTTCATTCTTCGAACTTTGTTCCCCATGGGTTCCCTACCAATGTGACTTTGGTTTGAGAGGTCGTACATGCGAAAACTTTCCTTTAATAAATAGGTCTTCGCCAAAAAGTATCCGCGCCATCTCACAGCCCAAAATTATAACCCACCCAAAGAATAACTGAAACTCAACGACAGTCATGTTTCCCCAGTCGCTTTAAATTTCCAAAATTTTTAATTACTAACGTCAAAAGCCTTAATTTTGACAAACTCACTGAACTCAAGGTGTTATCAGAATTAAATCAAATTGACTTTATAGCTGTTACAGAAGTAGTCTCATGACCAAAGGTCTCTTCATTTGTCAAATTTTTCATAATTTATTAAGCTCCGTCCTTTGGATCACCCACTTGGGAAAAAAGGAGGTGGTGTCATGTTTTTTTCTAAATGCAACCTTTTCCCTAAAATTATTCCTGTTCCTAATTTATCTGATTATGATAAAATTCTTTGGCTAAGTATTAGACATAAAGTACTTCTCTGTCCCTATAATATCATTGCAATAGCTGTATTTTATTACTCGTCAAACCAAAACATTGATGCAAAACGCAAATTTCTCCAGCAGTTACAGACCACCACTGACTTTGTCATATTTAAGTACTCAAATGCCACACCGCCGGTTTGGACCTTAAGGGTCTAGTGCTGTCATACTTTACTTACTTACCCAAATGACGGAATTTTTCTGGTTGGTGACGCCAATGAACTTAAGATGAATTCAATTTGCTCCTCTCTAAAGGTTAGCAAATAGTTGAAATACCAACAACTAGGGGAAATACCTCTCTTGATGTCATTCTAACTAATCTGAATAATTTTTACAGTCCCCCTCAGCTTTACCTCCATTGGGTGGGGAGTTTTCATTTTTCCCTCCTTCTGTCCCCCTCTTTAATTTTAAGCATTCATTCTCAGTAACTTATGGCTCTTTCTGTCCCCTTCAAAATACTGGCCTTATTTCTTTTGGAACGTGGCTGAGTACTGAGGATTGGTCTGATGTTTATAATTTGCATGATCTGGATGAAACAATCACTACCTTTCACAAAAAGCTAAACGATAAATATCTACTTTCTTTCCCAGAAAAAAGATTTAAAAAGTGCTCCAGTGACAAACCATTCATTAATCAGCCCATAAAAGCGCTAATTAGAAAAAAAATTAATCTTTTCAGAAATGGTAAACTGGATTAAGCAAATATACTAAAAAAAGCAATTAAAAAGGAAATACGTAAATCTGCCCGATCCTACTACAAGAATAAGGCCAAAGAATTGTTTACCAATAAACCGAAAAATTCGTATTCCGAAATAAAGAAGTTGTGTGGTGGGAGTCTAGACCAGCTTGATTTTAACCTACTGGAACCCCCAGAAATAACTGCTAATAATCTAAACAAGCTCCTTGCCTCCACTGTCCAGAGCCTTCCGGCATTGTCTTACCAATTAGCCTACCTACTGATGATCTCCCACCTGCTTTCCCCTCCATATCTCCGTCTGAGATCGAAAGAAGAATTGGGAAACTACGAAAAACAATTGTGTGTGCTTTAGATATCCCTTTTTCCTTTAATTAGTGCTTTCAGTGACTTCCTTTCAAAGCCCTTGTCTGTTATTTTCAATGAAATTACTGAGTCTAGCCAATATCCGCAAATTTGGAAACAAGGTTTCATAGTCCCCTTGAAAAAAAAAAGACGGAAAACCTGGTTTTGAAGGTTTTCGTCCTATTTCACTCACTTCTATATTCTCTGAACTATATGAAGGATTCCTTGGGGACTGGTTAAAGGAAAAAATCCTAGCTCTCACTAATCCGAGACAATTCGGGAACATCAAATCCACTTCTACTTCCCATTACATTGTTTTTCTTATCGACTGAATTGGGAAAATTCTCGAAAACCCTAATTGCTGACTAAATTTAATTTCCATTGACCTTCAAAAAGCATTTGACCTTGTTAACCACAATATTTTAGTTGAGAAACTTATAACTGATTTTAATCTTGATTCTTTCCTGGTTAAATTGGTTCCGTCCTTTTTGTCAAATAGATCACAAGTGGTCAAATATCAGAATCATTATTCCAGTCCCCTTCCTGTCTACAATGGAGTACCCCAAGGTACTCTCCTAGGTCCCCTCCTGTCTTCTGTTATGACAAATAGCCTCGCTAAGGAGACCTAACGGTTGTTTAAACCTGCTACAGAAACTTAGTAAGTACCCTATGAGCATCCTCAATGATATTGCAGATGACGCTGCACACATAGACATGAGAGTAAACCCATCTAAATCTATGATAATGCCAATATGTTTCCTTAAAACATTACCCCTTTTCCTCAACCCTGTCCCCCAGATATTTCTGTTTCTTCCTTTAAATTACTTGGTGTTACAATTTCCTCTAATTTAAAGTGGGATATCCACGCTAAAGATATTGTCCATAGAGCTAATGCTTCCATGTCTCTTCTTAAGCTCTTGAATAAATTTAATGTCCCACCATCTCATTCCTTAAGGATCTATACTTCCTTTGTCCGCCCGCATCTTGAATATGCTTTTCCAGTTTGGCATCCTGGTATCTCCCGTGATGAATCAGAAAAAATTGAATCCATTCAAAAAAGAGCCCGGAGAATAAGTTTTAAAGAAGGTAAGGTACCATACTCACTCCTTCTAAAAAAGCCAATTCGGAAACTCTTGAGCACAGGAGAGGAACGTTGTGCCTCCGTTTTGCAAAAAATACAATAATAAACGGAAAAGATTTTCCTCAAAAGACACTCTCCATCCAGAAACCGCCTGTCACATACTGTTTCTGAACCCGTTCCTATCTTGTCCCCCATCCGTTGCTTAACCTCCAGGTATGAAAAAACCTTTGTACCCTTCATTACGGATAAAATAAACCGATAGTTTTCCCTTTTTTTTTCTCTTTGGTACTGGTGATAAACAAGTTTTCTGTTCGTTCGATTTTTTTTGTTTCCTCCCCCCTTTTATATATTGTCTTTTAAATCTTTTTAACGTTAATTTTATTTTACTCTTTTTTAGTTTTTACCTTTTTCAGTTTCTGACATTTTGCCACATATTTTTTTGTTTTTGTTGACTAACAAATGGTTTTGCCATTCGGATATTGTTGTTTCTGGCATTGGTTTTCCATTTTTTTTAGTTTTTGTGCTTTTTTTCATGATTTTCAAATTTTTTTTTTAGTTTTATGACTCCGAAATACGAATTCAGTCCTTCGGGGCTTGTGATAGACGTTTTTTGAAATAAATATCTTATCTTACCTAAAGGGATTAACCTAGTGTCTTCAATGAAGAGCAGTGCTGCAGGATCTGATTATATATTTTTGAGCATAGTGAAATCGATTTTGCCGTTTTTTGTACAAAATTTTATTGATTTGCTTAGTGGTTGTTTTAAAGAAAGTTCATTCCCGAGTGTATTTAAGAGAACAAAAGTTGTCCCATTATTTAATGAAGGAGACACAAAAGATTTTAAGAACTATCGACCGATTTCGCTACTGCCAATTTTTTCAAGAGTGATGGAGAATTTATTATTTATGAGAGGGGATTGTCTTTTGAGTAAGAATGTATTTTTTTTTTTTTTTAAGAATCAGTCTGGTTTTCGTAGAGGTTATTCTACAGAGGATTATATCCAGTTCCTCTACCCCAGTTCCAGTTCCTCTCCAGTTCCTGACTACAATACTAAATGATAATAAATCTTGATAATAAATGTAAAGTAGGTTTAGTGTTTCTAGATATATTATAGGGGTGATACTTGTGACCATTTGATTTTATTGAAGAAACTGGAAAATGGAGGCATTCGAGAACTTTTTACTTCTTATCTTAAAGATCGAGTCCTTTTTGTGGAATTGGAGGTCCATTAGTAGATTATAAAGTAAGCTGTGGAGCCCCACAAGGGTCCCTCTGGGACCGCTATTGTTTGCATTATGTATAAATGTCTTATGCTTAGTACTTGGTGGGCTGCAAATTGAAGCTGAAAGTGCCCAAAGACCGCAGTAGCCTAATCAAGCTTTAATTCTGTTTGCAGATGACACATGTCATCTGCATATAGAAAATGAATTACTAACTATGACAAGAGATAGTATGTCAAGGATAGAAAAGTGGATGAAGGTTAATCACCTAAAGCTGAATTATAAGAAATCCAATTGGGTAATTTTTTCTAGATCACCAATTTATTATCGTTGCTTAAAGGAATAAAATGTTGGATTATATCAAGGCCCTATCTAGGGAGGGGGGTACCCGATTTGACCCCCCCCCCCTAAATTTTTGACCGAATCGAAAATTAGTCGAAAATTGGTAAAACCATAATAAAAATTCGTTAAATTAGTTGAAAATTATCAGCCCCCCCCCCAAATAAAATCCTGGATCCGCTATTGGATTATACTGTATTGAGAGCGTACCGTCTGTGAAATATCTGGCTATAATAATAGATGAGACTCTTATTGTCACAAAGCACATACAATATATATAGTCTAAATGGCGCAGAATGCAGGTTAGGTATTCTGAAAAAGTTGAAATATTTCCCCCAGTTTATATACTTAGATTGATATATTTTTATATTGTCCACCCTTATTTGATTCAGTTTCGTTCAGTATGGTCAAAATTCGAAGTTCAGCGGAATTTTGAAGTCATTACGTACTCTTCAAAATTCGGTGATTCAGGTTCTTATCAATTGTGATGATCGAACATCGATAATAGATAGTTATAAAAAAATTAATATTCTACCAGTTTCAGGTCTTTTTAATTTTCCTAAGGCTCTTTTTATGTTTGAGAGAGATCAACCTGAATAGGAGAAAAGGAATTCGTTAGTAATTAGAAAACCAATTAAAAGGTCTGCATTTTAGATTCGTCATGTTCTACCTTCTGTATGGGAGTCCCTTCCTTATGATATAATTCAAGAGAATGGTAGGCCGAGTTTTCATAGGTCGCTTCGGGACCATTCTTTTGGTGTTTATCATCTTTTTCTTTTTTTTTAAATAGAGTAGGGAAACAGTATAGAATAGTATTGTTTTACTAGATTAGTATAGTACAGGGTCGTCTCAAGATTTTTTTTTTTTTTTTTTTTTTTAAGGGGAATCCATTGATAAGTGATTTGATTTGTAGTTTGGAAAATGGCCGCTCAAGCCATAAGGCTTATTGGCAAATATTTTTTTTTTTGTATTGTTTTTTTTTTGTTCAATAAATTCTCTCTCTTCTTAAAAAACAAAACTTAAGTATTGAAGTCCAAAAACAAACACTGCTAAGTACAGAATTCGTCATTAGCACTTTATTTGTACTGGAAAAACACTACTACTAACGCTCGTTTGGTCCAAGAATTTTAAAGTGTTTGTTCTTGCTGGCATTATTCACAAATGACGTTTTATTTGAGAGGTAACTAATTACAAATTTGAGGAAAATATTGCAATATAAAGGTCAAAAATAAAAAGACCTTATGTAGACAATTCACAAATCGTGGTTGATTTTCATAAAAATTTATGTTCAAGAGGCTTTTAGATTAGACTACTATTCCAATATAAAAGTTCAACTTCAAACGACGATATGTATGCGTCTGAAAGAAAAACACGGTAGGTACATGTTTTACAAATGATGTTTGGCTTTCACGTGACTAAATCTGTGTTTTATTGTTTCTAAAATTATCCTGACTAAATTTCCACGTTTGTAGCTTAATTAATTTACCTTTTGTCTCGTCATACCAATGCAACTAAGGTTGACGAATGGATAGAAGTAATAGGTATTTTTGGTTTCAAAACCACCTAGTTTTTTTCGGTACATTTTCATCTACTTTGAAAATGATCCACCCAGGCCTATTGCTGCTCAAATGCTAAACTGAAATTGTAGGAATTGCCACATTTATAGCTCTGGAAGAAATTGTGAAAAAAGTGGAAGGTGACCGACAAGCATTTAGACTATCCATCTTCCCCCCTCACATACAATAAATATAATCCCACATAAGAGGAAATCCAGGCGAACATCTTAAAAGTCATAAGAACAAGAAATAGACATAAAACGTAAAAATTTGACATAAAACGATGTCCACGCGTGTACTTAGCAGTACACGCTAAGTACATTAGTACGAATTATACGCAATAGTATTATTATACGCGCAATAGTACGCAATAGTACGAATTCTGTACTTAGCAGTGTTTGGTTTTTGATTTCAAAAAAAAAAAAAAAAAAAAAAAAAAAAAAAAAAAAAAAAAAAAAAAAAAAAAAAAAAAAAAACATGAGACGACCCTGTACTATACTAATCTAGTAAAACAATACTATTCTATACTGTTTCCCTACTTTATTTAAAAAAAAAAAAATTACAAAAAAATAGATGTAAAAACGTAAAACACAACTTTCCTATATTTGTACTATTACTTTTTTATCAATATAGCTTTCACCCGTCAGGAAATTCCTGCACACGCGTTGCATGAATTGTCATACCTGTGAATAAAAGGAATACGCTAAAAAAACTTGCCGTCGGTGAGAGTAGAACATAAGAACCTTCAGTAATAAGCAGAAACTTCCACCTCTAGACCAAGACAGCCGCTGGGAAGAATTTTTAGGGCATTTAATAAATATAGGCCTCTTCGTTCAAGGCAAACAGTAAACTGAATCAATATTTAAAAACAAAGGACATTTTCGACAGTTTGATTTATCTTCCAAGCCTGTTTTCCTCTAGAAAGCACGACATAAAATGCAATAGAAACCCTTTTAAATTCAAAAAGTATTTATAACTCTGATTTAACATTAATTTTCAACTATCATATCACATACATCAAATCGTACATCATACCATGTATTTTCCATTTGTTATTACAAGTCATTTTGATGGAGTTTGTTTTAAGGAGCACAGGGAAAGGCAATGGGAGACCACTGAATAAAATGGGGAGGAAAAAGTCTCCTGGACTTATGCTGATGATTTAAGCATCCTAGATGAAAGTGTGAGCGAAATGAATGGGGTTTTAGAGGTTTTGCGAGTTCAGGGTGCTAGAATTGGTTTGAAAATTAATGTTAGGAAGACTAAGTCACTAAGGCTAGGAATAAGCGAAGATGAAAAGGTGACGTTGGGTAATGAAAAGATTGATCAGGTGGGCAGCTTCACTTACCTCGGTAGTATTATTAGTAAAGATGGTGGGAGCAGTGAAGATGTTAAATATAGAATAGCCAAGGCTCAAGGTGATTTTTCACAGTTAAAAAAAAGTCTGGAAGAATAGGAAGATAAGTCTGCAAACCAAGATTAGAATATTAGAAGCTACAGTGATGACAGTGGTCAAATATGGCTCTGAAGCATGGACGCTCTGAAAAGCGGATGAAGATTTGCTAGATGTTTTCCAGAGAAATTGCTTAAGGATTGTTCTGGGTATCCGGCTGACTGACCATCTAGGCCAAACGGAGAGCAGGTCGTCCGCGTCTGGGGTTGGAGGACGTCATAAAGAAAGATTTAAAGGAAATGGGAACTTCGTGGGCGGGTGTAAAAAGGGAGGCTTTGAATAGATTGGGGTGGAGGAGGAGCGTGCGTGACTGTGTTGGCCTCAGGCGGCTTGGTGCTGCGGTGAGTTGTTAGTAGTAGTAGTATTAGTAGTATATCTCTATTGGTTAAAAGCCTTTATAGATGACATTAAGAAAAATCGCTATTTCTTCTAATATTTGATTGTCACAAAAAGGTTTAAATGAGATATTTACCTTTCCAGCCTGTTTTCCTCTAACGATCATGACGTAAGCAGGAGATTCTTTGGGTATAACTGATTCAAGTTTGGATGGGTGGATATCTTCCAGCAATTTACCATCGTCTGATTTGCATACCACTATATCATACGATACTACATCAATTACAACCATCTGAAAAATAAGAGTATATAATTCCATGAGCCAGACCAAACAAATTTGGTCTATGAGCGGGGGCAAAGTTTTTTCTAGCCCCTCCGTGTCAAGCGGAATCCTTGATAATAATGGCAAACGCGATTCTTTGCTCAGCGGCGTTTCGTGGTGCGACCAATCTAACTATTTATGCACAATTCAATAATGAAATTATAGTTTTTTTTTCTAGTTCCAACATTTTTGCAGAATAATTTTGTCAAGTTTTTTGAAGAGCCAAACATTTTTTTTAAGCAACTTCGAAATTATTCAGCTAAAACCGTACAAAATATTTGACTACGATGGGCCCTTTCACCCTCAAAGTCGTTACTCTGAATGAACCTCTTTATTCTCAAATGTTTGCCACTAAAAAAGCAAAAAAACTTACGCAAAGAGCAAGCAAGGGAGCCAGCAGAGGCACCACTAAGGGGGGGACTCCCCCCTAGAGGTCCTCAGAAAGGACTTTTTTTGGGCGAAGCCCAAGAAAAGTCGCTATCTTTCGGCACAAAGTGAAGCTTCTCGAAGGGATTTCATCGGACGGAGTCCGACGAAACTTACTACTTCATGTGTGCGAAGCTGACAGAACCTATTGGCCCCCGCCCCCCCCCCCCCCAAAAAAAAAAAACAAGCAGTCGAGCGGAGCCCTACAAAACTTAGTATTTTGTCAGTCCAATGTAATCTCATACCCCTGCTTAAGCCATACTCAAGTGCCCTACATTTAAAGCCATGTACGATAAAGAAGCCTCTAGCCCGCACTCATAACCTTGAATTCAAGCATGTGATGTGTGTATTCCCATAACACATATGGCCATTCAAGTTACAAATTACATTCGGTTTCTGAGAATTCGGACCGTTTCTCTGTGGTCTGCATACAAGAACACCTGTTAACAGAGGAGAATGTTAGTTTGCTCCCAAATATAAAACGCAAGTGCATTTTCTTCCACCCAGGCAAAAGGAATTCTGGCGGCGGTAGCCCTAGTGGCGGTTTTGCCCTATTCGCGGAATCCCTCTTATAACCTTCTTTAGTTGAAAGCTGTGACTTTCTTAATGCAGTGAGGTTCACGATGTCGGCGAGCCTTATCCTGGTTTACTTGTATATTCCTACAGATTACCGAACAATTGCCTCAGATCAGAATTTTAGTCAGGCCTGCAGTCGGCTCGGACGCCTTGTACGGAGACACCGAAATGAACGTTTTCTTTTCTGTGGTGATTTCAATTGTTGGGCCTCTGATCAGGACCCGCGGTTCCAACTATTGATGTCTTCAATAGCTGATTCCAATTTCAGAGTAATCCCCAAAAAGTGACTTTACGTTTATATATTCAGCCTCGGGGTCCATATTAGACGTTGATCATTTGGTTTCGACCATACCTTCTCCGGATATTGATACGCTTGCAGCCCACGTGCACGGCGAATGCACCATAAGTGCCCACCTAGGAATTAGTCTAAATTTGCCGTGCCGAATCACGTCACCCAATGAGCTATTAGCCAAAATTAGAGTTACTTCCCAACTGCTAGAAGAGAATTCAACAAATATAAGATTGCCCTAGAAATATATACTTGAGAACTGATTCACGCCTTGAAGTTTCCCAGAATAGTGCTGTCCCAACATCCCGTATTAAGTCAGGAACAAGAAAACCTGGCTGGAATAACCCCGATACTAAGAGTGTAAAACAACGTAGTAAATTTAGGTATCGAGTGTGGATTGAGTGCAACAAGCCTCGATCTAGACATGTACTCAATTGCTACCGACTAGCAAAATATGCAATTCGCATTTTGTGTTAAAAAGGCCGAAGCTGACAGGTTAGAAAATCAATCGAAAGAATTTCAGCGTAAACCGAAAAAGTTATGAAAAGTATACAAAAGTAAATTTCGTGATTCTAACCGTAATTCCATAATCAGTAAAAACAAATCGATAACTCACTAAAAGTTACCCAAAAAAGACAGCTGCGAACCCATTACTACAAGCTGGCAAATTTCTGTTGCGTTTACCTTTATGGTTCTCGAATAGTTACGTCAGTAGTCGTTAAGGGATCATTGACCCAGTGACAAAAATTGGTGAAATTAAAGCAAGAGCTGGCCACCGCAGCGTGCAACTCCTTGCTGATTTGCCGTTAACTCGTCTTGTCATGTAAATAGTTAGTGTATATACTTGTACCTCTACATGATTGTCTTTTTCCTTTCTTTACTCCGCTTATATCTTCTCTTGTTGTAAAGCGAGCATAAAATAAATTATTATTATTAAAAGACTTTCGTCGGGCGAAGCACAACAAAATTTACTGCATCATCTGCGCAAAGTCCACAAAAACCAATTACCCCCCCCCCCCCTAGAAAACGACTTGTTGAGCTGAACCCTACAAAACTTGATATATAGTCGATCCAATCTAATGTCATTGAAGATTTCCGTCCGGCGAAGGACTACGAAATTTACTACTTCATCTGCGCAAAGTCAACAAAAACTTAATATCTTATCGGTCCATTACTATGTCATAAGACCTCCGTCGGGCAAAGACGACGAAACTGACTTCTAAATCTGCATTAAGTTGACACTTGTCGGGTGGAGACTTGTCGGGTGGAGCCTTCCAAAACTTGATATTTTTCAAAGCGTCGGTTAGCTGGGATAATTCTAGTGGTTCTCATGAGAAAATGAATGTTGGGAAATATTGTTGTTTCTTTCCAAAATATCGAAAACAGCTAACGTATTTTGCTAATACACGAGCCCACAGAATTGCAAGGTTATACTTACCTCATTTAGAACTAGACTTCTGTCGCTTATTCTTAAAAGCCCTATAACAAATCATATAACCGAGGGTATGAAGAATTAAAACTGCAAGGGAAAGAAACAATTTTTAATTCTAGATTAGAAAACTTTCCTGCTTTCCGACATTATAGGCCTACTTATTTAAAGACATTATTCAGCAAAAAAATTCAAAAAAAGAAGGTAGGAGACCCAGTAACCTGGGTTGTACTGCAACTTCAAAAAAAGATTATGTAATACATACACACGTCAAAATAAATTCAAATCAAACTGGTTTGTCAAGAGTGAGGAAACTAAAGTTTACATGGAATCAAGTTTCTTAGTGATCTAGAAATTGCCACTTCAGTTAGTGTGATATTGCATTTGAACCTAAAAGGATGCTTGGAGCACTATTTTATTTGTTTAGATCATCAGTACATGAAA
>CM051268.1:47893333-48043333 GCA_027921565.1 Artemia sinica | reverse complement strand
CCAAAGGGAGCCAGTCCCCTTTATTTTTATAACTCCTTATATGATATAAAATATAATTTTAATATTTTTTTAGTGAAAGTAAACAGCGAAGATAAAATAAATTAAAGAGTTTTCCAAGATATCAAGTGACTGCCTCTTAATCTCCACTCTTCCTGATCCTTAAGTTACTTATCTCAGTTCTTCAAGAATTATTCCTCTAACGCAAGAGCAATGTAAAAAGTCTATGGAGTCCTTATTTCAGGAAATTTCAGGTTTAACGATGATAACCAATATATATATTCTAGCGGCATGTAGCCTATACAACCGGCATATGTACACTACCATTTTGTACGAAACTCAATCAAATCTGCTTTGCACTTCGACTCTAATAAATGACCAGTGATAAACTATGATATAGCCTGATTCTGAAAACAAATTTTTGGTTTAAAAGAATTTTATTTTACCTTTTTCCGAAAATAGTGTCCTTTTTTGTATTCAGGGTCAATGCATCGGACTTTAAGTAGCGGTCGGACCCACAATTTCCTTAATTCTCTGCTTCTACTTCTGTCTCTACTTCTTCTCCTCCTATTTCCACTGTCCTCTCGTTTTCTGTCTTTACTTCTGCTCCTTGTCCGCCGTCGTTCTCTCTTTCTTTCACTCCTTTCTTCTTCTCGCCGTGTTTCTGTTTTTCTTGTTTTATTTTGTGCTCCTCATACTTATCTTTATCTTTAAAAACAACTTAATTTAATTACAGCATATTGAATCAATTAAAGAAACTAGTAAAACTTGATGGGAAAGTTCCTTGTCCAAAGAACAGGAAAGAGAAAATACAAAAGAAAATGAAGTAATGAGAACGATAAATGGTGTGAACAGAGAACAAAAGAATAATTATTTGTCTCAACCATCATGACAGCACATCATAGAAAAATCATTCAAGCGAGATAGCTGGAAAAATTAAGCTGAGTCCTTGGAGTTTTCTAGTTAATAATTGATTTTTTGTGTTTCAACAGGAGTTGATGTCTCTGAATTGGGTTTGGTCGTTTGAATGAGTTGGTGAAGTCATTCGCTAGCCCCCGCTCGTCATCCCGCCCGCCCGCCCCCGCCTAGCTCGTGGTTTTGAGAATTTTTAAGAAGGGCGATTAAATTAGTTTTCATTTTGTTCATACTTTTTGTAAGTATTTTTCTCCCCTGTTCTTTCCTGGTAATTGAGTCTCAAGGGGGAGACTATGTTCAAGTTCTTTTTTTTCAAGTTGATTAATTGTTGATTAAAAGAACTCATGAAAAACCTTTTTAAATGGTTGGTTTTCTATATTTTCTCCTTGCATCATTTACGCATCCTCAGTTTGAGCAAGAAATTATTTAAATCTTTTAAAAACGTACAACTTCAAAATAAAGCAGAAAAATTATCATCTAGATTTGGCCAAATCTGATGAGTTTCCTACCTATGAACCTTTTAAAAAGGATAATTTGTTATCCCAATTTAAGGATAATTTGTATCCCAATTTAGCGACTACCAAGACAAAATTTACTAATTCTCCCGCAGGAGAAATTCCCCATGGGCACCAGGAATAATTCTCCGTGGGGAAATTTTACGCGGAAAAAACTTTCCATTGGAGGGGGCCAGGTAAAACTTTCCACATATGGGTGATTTCCGGTATGAATTGAAAAACGATCAGAAACTAAATAAAAACAACAATTTTTTCGAATGAGAGTATGCTAAGAAATTTTTTTGACGTGGAATTGTGAGCAAGAAACTTTCTGGGGGAATTTGCAGCGAGGATATCATTGAACGGGGCAATTTCTTGGGAAGCATTTTACGCAGGGGAGCTTTCCACAGAGGAATTTTCCTTTGAGGGGCGGAGGGAGGAGGAGGCGGTTTTCCCGGCATTATTTGAAAAACTATTAGAAATTAAATTAAAAAAAAGCTTTTCAACCGAAAGTAAGGACTACAAAGTAACATTAAAACTTAAAACAAACAGAAATTATTCCGATAATGGGGGGGGGGACTGCCTTCTCAAAACCCCGCTCTTTACGCTAAAGTTATACCTTTTGTCCAAATTCTTAAGAATGAATCCTGAAACACAAAGACTGTTTAATTAGAATAACTAACTTTTTGATAGCGCTTAAAAAATTTAGCATGAAGAGTGGAGTATCGAGGAGGCAGCCCCCCACATATGGAATAATTTCTGTTCGTTTGAAGTTTTAATGTGGCTCCTTACTTCCAGTTGAAAAAAATTGTTGTTTTTTTTTTAACGGCATAGGAGCGATTATACTTTAGAGAGTTCTGAGTCCCAGTCTAATGAAATCTCTTGAATAATCAGATTTCTCAAAAGACTTAAATAATCGAATGGTTTTCGTGATATAGATTTATAATTTGACTTACTCAAAACTCTGAAGGACTTCCTATAGTCTTCTGATGAAACAGGTTGAATAAGATTTTCCGAAAGGTTGACAACTTGATTTTGTAGCGTAAGTTTGACATATACACGGCCTGTATTTTCATCAATGCTTTCAATCTGAAAATGAAAAACAAAAATGAATTGTTTCAAGTAATAAAGTGTATGTGGATAATTTATCATAATCGTACACTAAGAAGCATGATATAACAATCGTACTGCTAAGAAGAGCATCTACAGTTTAGAAATCCGCTTCAATGGCATGTGTGGCCCCAAACACCATGGAAATGTGCGCCCCCACCCCCTGTCCACAGGTGTGTAGAATCTGCTCAAGCATATCCTAGGTGCCACGTTGGACTGAACGGACTGTGCCTCGTCTCAGGTACAAGTACAAAAGCAAGAGTACACCTATGATCTTATCGAGTCTCCATGTTAACAGCTCCAAAGCTTTTTTGGAGTTCATTATACGGTGCTCAAATTCAGTACGAAACAATCATCTTCATTTTTCCAATTGTTTTTTCGTTGGGGTCGCTTTGACTCGTAATCCACTACTCTCGAATAGGGTAATTCTTTGAAAACTAGCACCAGTATTTAAGCTGTATGTGGTACTTGGTGTAGGGCTGATATTAAACTAGGGTACTCCATCGAACAACTATTGCTAATAGCTCAACGCAGGACCAAGCCGCCTGAGGCCAACAAAGCTGCGCAGACTCCTCCTCCGTCCCCATTTATTCAAAGCTCGTCTATTTACTCTCGCCCAAGAAGTCCCAATTATTTTTAAACCCCTTTTGAAGACCTCTTCATGCCTCATTCAGGGACGAACTGCATCTATTCTATATAACATCCAGAGATATTCATCATCTTGTCGCTAAATCATGATACATTAATTATGCAGATGTAACAAGCACTTGAGTGATTTGCGGCTGTCACCAAATCCCAAGTACACCAAACTGATACGTGTTACATATTCCCTTCGTCCATATACCTAAGTGGTTGGAGCATTACTAGACGATTTGTGAGGCACCCCTATTTTACCCAATCGACAATGCTAACTTTAAAATAAACAAAATAGACTTGCTTGTCAGATATAATGATGGTTGTTCTGTGACTGAGGATGGTAAAACAGCCTGATTCCTGTGGCATAGCAAATTGGTGATATTTAAGCTTCTCCAACGAAAACTAACAGGAGTAGTCAGAAGGAATGACTTCAGTCATTCACGGCTTCAGTTCAGTATGTCTTGGTACATAGTAAAGAACGAACCCCGGTCCATAGTAACCAAAAGTTAAAAAACATTAAAAAAAAAGCTGGCTAGTAATAAAAAAAACTGCCATTTGTTGCTGATTCAGGGGTGTTAGCTATTATATCGATTAATCTTAATTGTAAAATATTACTTTCAAAACCAGTTTATGGTAATATCAAAAACAGCCTGAAACACTCAAAATGGAGTTGGGTCGGATAAAAAATAAGGCTTGTGTATCTTTTTCAGTGAACCCAAAGTAATCAAAATATAAATATGACAATTGATTAAGAATAGTTTGGGGCCATGAGAACTGACAAAGCCTATAAAAATCTAAAAAATAAAAACAGAACACAAATTTCACCAAGATAACAAGCATGGGAGGTTCGAAGACCAGAGCTTCCAACTGTAGTGAGTAAAGTGAACAGATGGAGTTTACGTCAGGCTATATGTATAGGGCCTAGAAGCCCAAGATACTGATCGTAAGAATAAAGCGAGCGTAGGGAGGTGGCATTGGGTCATATTTGTGAGATCCGAAGTTCCAGGCACTTTACTTGTGAAAGACCGAACGAGCAGAGACTAACTAGCCTTGATAGTGGAGATAAACTAGTCTTGTACACAAACAATAACTAAACAATTTACTAATTTGATCATTTGTATTTTTCTACCTTTTAATGTTTTTTTTTATAATGAAAGGCACCATTGCATTGCCTAGATAGTTAGCAATTTAAAACATTTTATTTTTTGTAATCATAATATTTATATTCACTGTTTTGGTCAACTCAAGAAACAAGTAAAGATTACGAGTATTGTTAGTTTTTTTCTGGCTAAAGAAACTCATAATTTTGTAAATTTACAGCGTGGTGACTGAACTTGGGGGTTGGTGAATTAATATTTTTCATAAACTATAATGAATTTTATTTACAAGCGAAGATGTCAAAAAAAGATATCAGGTGCTCAAAGGAAAAAGTTGCTAAAGGACAATGAAACAGCCCAATCCAGATTATTACGTAAAGGGTCAAAGCTAACAAGTTTTTTCTTTTCATCCAATTCAGAAGCTTCTGAATAGAAAAGTTCCATGAATGCTGTAGCATTCAATGTATTGTCCATCATCTCTAAAAAGACCTCTCAACAAAGGCACAGTGAGAAAGGCAATGATGAGGATAATTGATTGTAGTGATCAGTTGTAGAAACTCTTGAACTGCTAACGGTGGTGGTACAACTTCGACATCTCTGATGGTCTCTGATATATTTTCAAATGAACATAATTCTCAAGATGTTTTGAGAAGAAAACCTGAACGTAATTCAACTTCAATAATGGGTGAAATTGATGCTCATTTTGCAAAAGTTGAACAAATAAATAAAACTCTTATAGTGTTTGAGACTGATAGTGACTTAACAAAAGCTAGGGAAATTAGTGGCACTACCAGTTTGTTTTCTAATGACCCTTCAACTTGGCCAGAGAGGCTAACTATAAGAAAGAGAGAGAGAGATAGCATTATCGTTATAGATTCAAAGCATTCCTTGAAAAGTGATAAGGAATATCCTACAACAGAAAAGCGTCATTTTTCAAACGAATCTGAGTACAAAGTGGCAAAAAATATTGAGCAAGTAAAACCTGATGGCTTGTACATTCTCAAACTTCTTATTCAGAATTTTGTCTTCCCTATCGCTTATTTGACTCCAATCCCAAATCATGTTTTATGAAAAAAGAAGGATTTAACAACTGGAAAAAGTTTACTGAAAGTACATCCATGCATGAGACATCACCAGTGCACTTCAACTGCCGTCAAATACACCAATGTAATTAGTGTGTAACTAATTACATAAACAAATAAAGAGGCAGAACCAGAAAAAGTATTTTGAAGAGAATAGTGGCAGTTATGATGTACCTGGCTGAACACAGTCTTAAATTTCAAGGAAGCTCGTCAAAATTGCACACAAAAATTTAGTGGGAACTTTAGCCTTATTCAGTTATTAGGGCTATTTGATCCCATAATGACGGAATACTTAAGGCGAATAGAAAATGGGGAACATAGCTCACATATGCTAGTTGTCCATATACAAATTGAAATAATTAATCTTTTAGCTTCACAAGTAAAAGATGCAATCATTAGCAAAATAAAGCAAGCAAAATACTTTTCCGTCATTGTGGATTGCAACCCAGACCTTTGTCACAAAGACCAAACTTCTCTCGCTATCCACTATGTTTATGTAGAGGATGAACCTGGCAATGAAGGCGTTGTTCGAGAAAGCTTTATAGAATAATAAGTATCTGAATAAACAACCGGAGAAGTTCTTTCAAGCCTTCTGAATGAAGAAATAAAATCATGCGGGCAAGATCTAAAAAACTGTCGTGACCAAGACCATGACAAAAGATCAGCGATGGCTGCAGTCCGAAAAGGGATTCAAGCTCACATGTTAGCAGATTATCCATTAGCTTCCTTTAAGCCTTGCGGTTGTCACAACTTGAACTTGGTTATATTGTATGGCGCAAAACCATCAGTTAAGTCGACAATGTTTTTTAGGATAATCCAACGAATATACATTACATTTGCCGATTCCACTAAGCGATGACTCATTATTAGTGGCCACATTAAACAATATCACTAAAGTAAGCGTGTGACCACTGTAGCCTGACAATTCGTATTGTAATGTTAGTATTGTTTCGAACGAACGTGTGTTGGGGGTAGGTTGGAGTGGTATGTCAATATTATATCTTTAACAGGAAATTTAAGTAAGAACAGTTGTGTTTGTTTCAGTAATATGGTGTATTATTTTTAGTTTTTTTTTCTCGTTGGTATACGAGCTCTGCTCCCAACCAACGAAAAAAATGTATAAAATTGTGTAATTTATTGCTATATTATAATAAAGATTCTAAAGAACCTACAATGATAAGAGGGTCATTGAACAACTGGGTGAAAAGTCTGATGACACAATAATTTTGAGGCAAAATCTCATCAAATGAGAGATTTTTGAAAATTAAAGATTTTTCATTTTTGGTATGCTTGGTGTAGTATGACCTCTTTGAAACCAACCTCGTAAGTAAAATGATCCATGAAAACGGATTATTCAGTCAGCTAGAAAGTGTCAGCTAAATTCAGTCAGCAAAACAGTCAGCTAAAAAAGTCAACGCAGTTCATTAAGACATTCCAAGAAAAAGGGTTTAATGACTCCATTTCTAAGGTCAAATGAGATAGTGAATGACATTGGCATTAAACCAGCCTTTGAAGAAAACTGTTATCGGAAGAAGAAAAGATCATTTTCTTATGAGAGCAAAGACGACTACATTCCAAGGCCAGAAGACCTCTTTAAAAGGGATGTATTTTTACCACTACTCGATACTGTGACTTCTTCCTTATAAGACACAACAGGTAAGTTTTTTAACTACAGGTAATAATGGAGTTTTTTTTATATCAAAAACTCCCTGAAAAGGAAGTTCTCAAAGATCTTTGTAGGAAGTTGGAAGATCCTCTTACTGCAAACGAAAATTCTGACATAAACGAGGAAGAAGTGTACAATAAGCTCTACATGTCAATTTAATTATTCCTCACAACAAGGAAGATAAAACATCAATAGCACTTGCTTTAATGTAGAATGAATTTCCAATGAAGGTGGCAAAGTCTTCTTTGTCTTCTAATTGCACAATCTAGTACATGAACCGGAAGTTAATTATTTTGTTATAAGTTATATATTATTTTGTTCGATATAAATATTTATAAATATAGTTTTAACTTTAACACTTTAGTATTTCTGTTGATGACGATCGCTGTATATTTGATCGAAATATCTAGACTTTTGTATCTGTTTTCACTGTCTAAATAAATGGACTTATCCCCATTTGAACGTTTATTTGTAAATCAATAACACCCTTAGAAGCTCTACGAATTATAAACTGACAAAAAGGATCTTCTCCTCAACCTATGGATTGCACTCCGCATACTTTTGACATACCAGCGACAGTGGTCAACTGTGAGCGAAGCTTCAGCTAACTGAAGTTACAAGAAAGGTATTTACGCGCAACAATGTCGTAAAACAGTTTAAACTCCCTGGTAATTCTTGCCATTGACAATGATCAGATAAAGATGCTTAATATGGACAGTATTGTAACAAAGTATGCTGTTGCCAAATCTAGAAAAAAAAAAAAAAAATTTCACATGCTGACCAATGGTTTGCGTAGCGCAGGTACCAATCACCTGATTCACTGCCTTCGGCCGGGAGTGCAATGCGTGGTGGGGGGCAAATCATCCGACGCTTCTCGTATTTCCCCCCCCCCCCAGATTTCTCCACATGCCTATTAGAGCTGGGTCGACTCCAGCTGAGCTTACAAAGTAATACCATCGACCCCCGTCCCAAACCAAATAACCAGCGACACCAGTAGATACAAATTGCTGAGGTAATATTAATAAAGAAAACGTATTTTTTTTATTTATGCTTAAGTCAGGAGGGCGTAATTTGTTTTGCCCTGGGCGCCACCACCTCTAGGAAGGGCCTGGACTCGCACGAAGTACATACGCCTCCACAAATACAATTCGCGGATAACTACCCATCATAGGCAAATTTTCATATCCTAAATTGTTTTTGAGAACTGCAAGAGGCACTTTTTTGTGTTGGATATGTCGATACAGGTTCAATTATTTTACCACCATACAACGGACAAAACCAGTGATTTCACCATTTTAGAATTATTTTTGCTTACTTGTCCGTAAAGCCCTTTATTTGATCCAGCAATAACAAACACATATTTTCCCTTGACTATTTCTAATTTTTCCTCTTCTTTTTCTCCTTTGTCCTTTTTCTTTTCTTTCTTCTTTGGCAAGGCTCCAAGTCCCAAGCCCTTGGGCCGGAAGGACACCTCAATCGGC
Source organism: Artemia sinica (assembly GCA_027921565.1). Taxonomy (NCBI): domain Eukaryota; kingdom Metazoa; phylum Arthropoda; class Branchiopoda; order Anostraca; family Artemiidae; genus Artemia; species Artemia sinica. The sequence goes on along the minus strand of CM051268.1, from coordinate 48,034,855 downwards.
TTTATAACTCTGTAAAAGAAATACCTTTCGTTAAAAACTTCAAGAAATACACAAAAATACATTAATACCTTTACATGTATTTCTCCCCATTAACCCCCCCCCCTTGGCAAAGTGGTAACGGAAACTGACATATGGTGAAGAGCAAGCGACTGGAATAATTATGGTTGCATCATAGGAATTTATAAGAGAAAATATTTGCTCAAATGGACTGAAATGTCTTTTACATGCAAATAACTGCCTAATGTATTGGAAATCAAGAGGAAAAATAAGCCTACAGGGTATCCCAATTCCCAATAAAAGGGTCTAGAATACAACTCTTTTGGTATCTCCTTAATTTACACCAATAGTCCCTGATAATTCAGGCATTTAGGAAAAAGGGCGCAAGTCCACTTTTTTTCAAAAATGAGCCTACCTTTGAGCTCTGAATAATAAAAGACTGCAGAAGCTTATAGCATTCAAAGTATTGCTTTAAAAGTCGATTTATTGAAACAATCTATTTTTATGGCAAAACTGAAACGATGGGCGTTACCTGACTCTCTCAGAGAAAAATTGAAGTTTAACAGAAATTTTATTCCTCTAATTTAATTATCTAAAGAAGTGCACCTCACTCCTTTTTTTATGTTTATAGCTACAGTTCTGTTTATAGCTACTGTTATAGCTTCTATTATTTTGGATACATTTATTCGTAAATGTAAGTGAGATTGAAATAGACCGAAGCCAGTTGTTAAGTTCACTTGATTGTTCTGCGAGTGACTAAACAAAGTATAGTTAATGCTTGCTCATTTTCATCTCAGGTTGAATTGAGCTGAAGAGCATTATACAATTTTTTAGAATTTGCATTTGTTTTAAAAATTATGGGTGGCTAAATTTAGCCGTAGTTCTGCTACTTGAATGAACATGACTTGCATTGTCTTTTGTTTATGTAGTTGAAATTAGAACAGAGCTAGGTTGGGGGCTAAATTCAACTGGTTGTTCTGATAAAGACAAGACAAAGTCTAGCCAATGCTTGTTTATTCCTGTATTACATTTAGTTGGCCTGAAGAACTTGATGATTTTTAGAATATCTTTATATAGACAGCTAAATATAGTTTAAGTTTGCCTTTTTAGATTTATATGACAGATAATTTATTTGTTGGTGCAGCTGAGATCAGAATGGACCAAAGTCATGTTACTGGTCCATTTTTATGTGATTTTTTGACTAAAAAACTAGTTTAATGGACACGAAGAGCAATTTTCTTTAGTTCAGTTTTACTTTATAATAACTTTATCTCAATGCTGAAACTATTCTCAATATTTTTGCAATTTTTGATCATCAATTAAACTTTTCTTAATCCTTTCCTCTTTTTTTTCATTTGGTGCAGCTTAGACTTTCCCTCTGTTGAATTTTTTTCCCTTCCAATTCTATTGTTACTAGAATGCTGTCTTACTTTTTGTCCAAAATAGCTGTCGGAGACCTATATGTAATTGATCAAAAGTTCCTGGAACCAGGTCACACACATCTAGATTGTGATACAGACCATGCAAGGATAGAGAAAGCAAAAAAAAAAAAAAACAATATTCAAGCCAACGTCCCTGCTGACTGGGCATATATAATCAGGACTGCCAGAGACAAGAAATCTATTAATGCTCATCTGATGAAAAAGGAAGAAATTTTAGATTTTAATGAAATCTTCAAGAGAAGCTTTGTCAGAAGAAATATTGACGTTGACAAAAACGAGTTCAAGTGGACTGAAATCTGCTGGTTCTGGTACACAAAGGATTTAGGAGTAGTTAAGTTTAAAACTTCCCACAAAAGCACGAGCCATTTTGGACAATAAATTCACTAAAAAGGAGTCAAGTTGCTACCATCCCGGTTCTTTCCCAGAAGCTTCCAAATGGCCCCACGATCAGCAAAGCTAAGAACGATGACCTCATCTCTCTTCTTCCCTTTATTTAAGATGACCTCAACCGGTTTTAAAGAAACCTCCTGTAAGACAAACCGCTTTGCGAGTATATTCCAGAGGAAGCTGAGCTCTCCGAAAAAGAATATTCGTCCTTTGAATGATTAAATAAAAAAAACAAGTTTTTTTAACTGAAAGTAAGGAACGACGTTAAAACTTAAAACGAACAGAAATTATTCCGTATATGAAGGGGGCTGTCCCCTCCTCAACGCCTCGCTCTTTACGCTAAAGTTTTTTTATTGTTTAAAAAAATAGAGTTGTGAGAAAGTCAAACTTTAGCGTAAAGAGCGAGGCGTTGAGGAGGGGACAGCCCCCTTCATATACGGAATAATTTCTGTTCGTTTTAAGTTTTAACGTCGTTCCTTACTTTCAGTTAAAAAAACTTGTTTTTTTTTATTTAATTTTTGAACGTTTTTGAATTAATGCAGGTTTTGATTTTGGCTCACCGTACATGAATAATTAAAACAAAATTTGCATATTATATTTGGTTAAATGGCTTTCTCGAAACTTGTTTAATTTTATTTACGAACGTTTTTATTAGTAATAAATATACGTAACTTAGAATTAACTTACGTAACGAACTTCTATATTCATAAATTTTTAACACGTATATTAGGGGGTTCGCCCCCTAGTCAATACCCTGCTCTTTAAACTATAGTTCGAATTTTTTTTTCCAGTTCTTTAAAAATGACCTCTTAATCACAATCAGTTGATCAGTTGAAAAACTTGTTTTTTTTTTATTTAATTCCTGATCTTTTTCTTTAATAATGCTGGGAAATCCGGCGCCCCCTTCATAGCAATGTCCCTTCCCCCATGAAAACTTCCTTCATGGAAAGATCCTTCCATATAGCCCCCGCCCTCTCCTTCCCCCACCTACCAGAAAAAATCTCCTCTGAAAAAGTCTGTATACTTCCCAATAACCAATACTATATGTTAACATTGAGTAAAGTTCATAACTTTCAGCCCTCCCCCTGGGGACTTTGGGGGATCAAGTCATCCTAAAAGACATTTTTATCATATTTTCGACCATGCTGAACAAAATGGCTATCTCAAAATTTTGATCGGGTGACTTTGGGAAAAAAATGAGCGTGGGAGGGGGCCTAGTTGCCCTCCATTTTTTTTGGTCACTTAAAAAGGGCACTAGAACTTTTAATTTCCGTTCCAATGAGCCCTCCCTCGATATTCTAGGACCACTGGGTCGATACGATCACCCCTGGGAAAAAAAAAACAAAAAAAAAAAAAAAAAAAAACAAACAAATAAACACGCATCCGTGATCTTTCTTCTGGCAAAAAATGGAAAATTCCACATTTTTGTAGATAGGAGCTTGAAACCTCTACAGTAGGGTTCTCTGATACGCTGAATATGATGGTGTGATTTTCATTAAGGTTCTATAACTTTTAGGGGGTCTTTCCCCCTTTTTTCGAAAATCAGCCAAATTTTCTCAGGCACGTAACTTTTGATGGGTAAGATTAAACTTAATGAAACTTATATATTTGAAATCAGAATTAAAATCTGATTCTTTTGATGTATCTATTGGTATCAAAATCCTGTTTTTTAGAGTTTCGGTTACCATTGAGCCGGGTCGCTCCTTACTTACAGTTCGTTACCACGAACTGTTTGATTTTGTTCGTTTTATATATTGAATCTATGATTGGTGAGCGAAAACACAAAAATTTAAAAGGACTTGAGCCCATTTTGCAATTGGAAAAAAGTGAAATTTTGAGATTGTCGTTCCACAAAAAGGACGTAAGTCCTTTATACTCTAAATAACAAAAAAATAAGGGATTTGAACATTTCCAGCGAGTTCGACTCTAAAAGTTAACTAGGAATCAGTATTCAAATTTTTAAGTTTCTTAAATTGCCATTTGTGAGAAAGATTTATTAATTGTTTTTGTTCTCCTCTAAAATTAGCAAAAGTGTACTTACGCCCTCTTTGGAAAACGCCATGGATTTAACATGCGTTTTACAGCTCTATGCTACCTAACTTGGGATACCTAGGAAACTGTGCAACTGTGTAACAGTTAATTAAAATAAAATTCCAAACGCAAGCCCTTGGTGCTTAAATTCGTCCTAAGACTGCCTAAAACGGGTCTTAGATTTAATGGGTCTTAGGAGATCTAGCCTCAGCATTAATTTAAATTTAGAGTTCAATACCCTGGCCTTAGCCTCCTACATTTTTGATTGTTAATTAGGAATCTGAGGATTATTGATAGACGGGAAAAATAACCAAAGGCTAGGAGGAGTTCTTCAGTCATGGATAACGTTGTACTATGCCATACGGAAGCCTATATGGTACTAAATTGGAGTCATCTCGTACATATGCTCTGGCATTAAGGCGAAAAGTTCTGAGAAACCCCACTCTATTATAATGATTAAAACACAACGAGCAAATTTTAATACAAATTTAACTTAATTCTGACTCAAATAAAGCTTGTCAAAAGTTAACGCCTATTTTCCGGGCCAATTTAGGTTGCATTAATAAATTTATCGTGTCCGGAGGGTTTCAAAAACCATCATCTTCACACTTTAGGATTACCATAGTGTACGCTGAAGATGAGCACAAGGTCAATCGACATTCTTTGTATTATGAAGCAATGTCATCTCTGGAAAATTTATGTGATCCTTTCTGTGGTATGGCACAACCTGATATATAGCTAAATGATCTAATCCTCACGAGGGGCACACTATCAAGTAATTGACGAAACTACTCACCTTATGACGACGCATATGTCCCCTAGCAAGGTTCTGAGAAGATCAAGTAAAAATACACAGACGTTCAGACGACAAGGCTAAAGCTTAAATTGTTTCGCGACATTAGGCTTCCCAATGGTTTCCTCCTCAAACCCCCCAATATCCTCTAAAGTTGTTTGATATGTCAGATCTGTTTGCGCTTATATATATTAGTACATTAATTAAACAGCCTGTGATTATAAAATAATATTTTTTTTCATTAGCCCAATTTTTCTTATTCAGTAATAAACGCTTAAACTTGTTTTACAGGAAACGCTTGATTCTAAACAACTTTATAGATTTTTACAATCCCACAATCCCAGATTAATCCAAGAAAATCCAAGCTTAAATAACCACATTTTAAGAAGCAAGAAAATGAGCTTATACATGTCCAGTATTTTTGACTTAACCTTTAGGTCAATATTCCCATCCCTAGTAATATTTTTTCTGCGATGGTTGCCCAGAATCCTTGCATAATAATTACTTTTTTAGGGATAAGACTTTGTGGATGTTTTTGTCTTAAGGCGTAATTTTTTGTTTCAAAAGTAAAAATAATTCCAAAAAAGTTAAATAATAAACAACTTTAGTAGATTTTCCCTTTTTTCTATTTTCAGAATTTGAGCAGCCGGATCAAGTTTCAACAGCCTTCCGCTACAGCTCAATTGTGTTTTGTCGCTGTGCTAGAGGCATACGACGCCTCAGAATAAACTAAAGTAACCACACAATAGTCGCATTATAAATGTGATCCAGTCGCAAAAATACGAAAGATTTCAAAAGACACAAATGCATTCTTTCGAGAGGCTTTCAAGATAAGAAATTTTGGTGTCGGCTCAACCTACTCAGAGGTGATTAGAGATAGGTCTAGTTTCGTTTCTTTTAGCTTAAGTAAATAAATAAACAAAACAAAAAGACAAAAAAAAAAAAAAACCTTACACAAAACAGCAAATTTTTATTCACGTTTTAAACAGAAATAATGATAAAATTACAGTAAGGGATTTTATTTTATTTTTTGTTTTCCTTCTTCCTTTTCCTGTTTCCTTCTCCCCCTACAGGTCTGTAAACATGAGATTGTTAGGGGGGGTTATTCCAAAGAAGAGAGACAAATGCAAACGGCACAAAAGTAGGCAAATTATATGTAAAATACTATAAACTGTAAAGGGAATCGTAAAGAACTCAAGATTTTGAGGGAAGGATGTGAGCGAAAAAACCCCTTCCTGCACATATTACTCAAATTTAGTGACTGGATATAGTTCCATAAATCTATATCACCTACAGTATAAATTGCAATAGTACAACAAATGATTACTCATCCTAATAAAAAAAAAGTCATCAGCCACACGGGTATCGTGCTCATAAATTTTTTGCCCTTTCAGGAGGGAAAATTCTTGCAGTGTAGTCAGACCCTAGTCATACCTATTGATAAAAAAAAAAGAAAATTTCATGTATTATCTGTGTTTTCTTTGATTTTAACATTACCCTTACATTACAAAAGCTAAAAACTAAAATAGTAATAAATTGGTTTGAAAAGCCTATATCAACAAACATCATTCTCCAGAACTAAGCCTTTCCAAGCAAACAAATTTTTAGAAAAAATATACCATTTTCGATACTAAACAAGATGTGCTTGTTGAGTAATTGGACATGCCCTGTATGTGGCATCAAGGCAGTATACTGCAAAATATCTCTACACTCTGCAGCTGAGTTATGACAGCATGCCTTTTCAGACATTACATCAAAGCCCCACTGACAGACTGCTCGGAACAAATTTATTTTTACCGTAACTTTGTGGATGAAAATATAACTATTTGAATGTAATATAATAAAAACTCCAAGGATCCAACTTATCCTAGGGTTGGTTTGAAGCCCCGCCCCCCTAAAAATAAAGTTAGCCCAAGAATTTTTTCATGTTGCGACCCTACCTCCAAAAAAAAAATTGACATCCTCCCGACTTCAATGTGCATCTTATAAATTTTTATTAAATTGAGTTAAATTTTCAAATACTAAACTGAAATTTTCAGAAATTGTGCAGATTCATTTATTTTTAAACGATTTGTTTTGTTTTTTTTCTTATTTTTTTTTTTAATATGAGCAAACATACCTATTGTGCCTTTTACTGAAACTGGGCTTTTTATATTGTGCCAATGTAAAGCAAAAGTAAAAAAAAAATGTTTGCTTTTGTTTGGTAATGCTAGATGCTATTGATTTTTCTTGTCTTTTCCCAAGAATGGTATTGTGTTATGTTATGGTGTTGTGTACGTGTAATGGTATGGCATTGTGTCCCAAAATGGTGTCGTGTTTGAAACGGAAACACACTCGAGTTTCCTCTTTTATTAGTTTCTCATGCTCTTTGGGCTCGGGCTGATGTATCTCATTCATTCAAAATAACATGAAGAACAATCTAAGCCAATAGCTTCTAAATAAGGTATTGTAAATAAACAAATAAATAAATAGTAATAAATGAGATGAAACGAGAAGTTAGATAAATTCTACCCGGAATTCTTGTTTCCAATATTTCTTCCTTCGTCCCAGCCCATTCCTCGAAGCATTGCTTCTCCAAACGCCCCAACTGGAACTTGTTCATAGTCTTCATCGGTCGGCTATAAATTTATAATTATAAATTGATATAATACATAAATTTATACAATAAATGAACATAAATGAACATAAATGAATCTTAATACAAGCGTATACGTAAAGAATGGACAAGAAATCAAGCAAATAAAATATCATTGATATTTTTGGAGAAGGGTGGTTTGGTGGTTAGCCACCGACTATTGCTGAAAAGTATAACTATTTAAAAACTTCAACATCCAAAGGGTTCTCACAACCATTTCTTGCCTAACTATTCAATATGTACTAGAACTACTAAATTATCGCTATATAATGCATTTTGAAATGGGACTTGCATATCGTCAAATAAAATATTCGTTAAAGAGGTACACAAGGTATTTCGATTAAGATGTAAAATCGTTTCTTAACTAGACATTAACTTGACTGATATCGTTTCTTAACTGATATTACAGGTAAAATCGTGTATATATGTATATATATATATATATATATATATATATATATATATATATATATATATATATATATATATTATATATATATATATATATATATATATATATATATATATATATATATATATATATATATATATATAATATATATATATATATATGTATATATATATTATATATATATATATATAGATATATATATATATATATATAATATATATATATATATATATATATATATATATATATATATATATATATATATATATATATATATATATATATATATAGTGAGACCCATCTGAAATTAATACGACCACCCATTCCATAAAAGCCTTAAATGCCCCCCGGGGCACAACTTAAAGCCTTTGCCCCAGGGATCTGGGGGGTTGTGCCAATCCTGGAAGCATTGTTATATGTTCTTTGGACTATTTTAAACAAAATTGCCATCGCACAATTTCAATCAGATGCATTTGGTGAAAAGAGGGGTAGTTGGGGAGGGGGTGCCTTCCTCACATACATAATTTCCAAAACCTTAAACTACGATAAATAAAATGGTTATCTCCAAATTTTGATTGGAGGTGTTAAGGCAAATGATGAGCATGGAGGGGGGGGGGCTGTTTGCTCTAAGATCACTTTGACTCTTAAAAAAGGCACTATAACTTCCAATTTCAAGTCAAATAAGCCCAATCTGATGTTTACACGACTCCCCATTCCATAAAAACCTTATATGCCCTCATAAAATAACTTACAACCCTATCCCCAGGGCGCTGGGGAGTTATGTCAACCCTAGAGACATTATGTTCTTTGGACTATTAAAAAAAAATCGCTATCTCATAATTTCAATCAGATGCGTTTGGTGAAAGGAGGGGTTTTGGGGGAGGGGGCTAATGCCCTCCATCACTTTTTACGCTTAATAATGAACTAGAATTTCCAATTTTCAAACAAATGAGCCTCTTCTAAATATAAACAACCATCCCTTACGTAAAAACCTTAAATACTCCCTGGGCATGACTTACAACCCTTGCCCCTAATCTCTGGGGTTTGTTTCAAACCCAAAAGCCTTGTTATATGATATTTAGACTATTTTGAATAGAATGGCTGTCTCAGAATTTCTATTAGATGCATTTCGGGACAATAAGAAGTGTGTGTGTGCGGGGGGGGGGGGTAGTTGTCCTAAACACACATTTCCAATCGAATTAGTTCTTTTTGAAGCTTCTACGACAACACTTTCCATAAGAACCTTATATGCCCAAAAGGCATAACTTACAGCCTTTGTCCTGAGGGCTATGGGGGAAGCGTTTGTCATCCTCAAAGAAATAATTTCCAGACCTTTCAACTACGTTGAACAAAATGACCATGTCAAAATGTTGATCAGAAGTATTTGGGAAATGATGGGGGTGGGGGGGGGAGGATGTGATTCCCCCTCTGATTACTTTCGACTATTATAGACAACACTTTAAAGGGATATATATATATATATATATATATATACATATATATATATATATATATATATATATATATATATATATATTATATATATATATATATATATATATATATATATATATATATATATATATATATATATATATATATATATATATATATATATATATATATATATATATATATATATATATATATATATATATATATATTGGAGATCTAGCTAATTGCAAAGTCAACACAAAATTTTGAAATCCCTTTAAAGTGTTGCTTCTCCAACACTTTTGTTGGCGAAGCCTACAAACGGTTGCTGTAAATTTTCATTTTGTGTAGGCAACGTAAATAGAGTTATTATCATAGGCAGCGCAATAGCGCTGCCTAAGTAAAGAACGATGTTGGCCCAATGTATTATTTATCTTTTAGACCAGGGCATCTCGTATCGAAGGAGTTGTCGTAGAAACTTCGAGAAGGGCGCATTTGATTGGAAATTGGAAGGGCTTGTGCCCTTTTTAATAGCCCAAGTGATTGGAAGGCAACTAATACCCCTTCCACGCCCACCATTTCCCCAAACACATCCAATCAACATTTTGAGATAGCCATTTTGCTCAACGTAGATGAAAGATCCTGAAATTATGTCTTTGAGAATGACAATCCCCCCCCCCCAGAGCCCTCAGGGCGACGGTAGTAAGGTATGCCCTGGGGACATATAAGGTTGTTATACAAGGAGCTGTCGTAGAAACTGCAAAAAGGGATAATTAAATTGGAAATTGAAAGGGCTAGTGCCCTTTTTAATAGTCAAAAGTGATTGGAGGGCAACTAACCCCCCTCTTACGCCCATCATTTCCCCAAACACATCCAATCGAAATTTTGAGATAGCCATTTTGTTCAACGTTGCTAAAACGTTCTGTAAATTAAGTCTTTGAGGATGACAAAACCCCCAGAGCCCTCTTGGCAAGGGTTGTAAATTATGACCTAGGGGCATATAAGATTTTTACAGAAAGTGCTATCGTAGAAACTACAAAAAGGGCTCATTCCATTGGAAATTGAAAGGGCTAGTGCCCTTTTTAATAGTCTCAAAAGTGATTGGAGAGCAAATAACCACCCTCTCACGCCCACCATTTCCCCAAACACATCCAATCAAAAATTCGAGATAGCCATTTTGTTCAACGTGGTTGAAAGGTCCAAAAATTATGTCTTTGAGGATGACAAAGCCCCCTGAGCCCCCAGGGCAAAGGTTGTAAGTTATGCCTTGGGGGCATATAAGGTTCTTATAGATAAGTGTTGTCGTAGATACTTCAAAAAGGGCTCAGTCGATTAGAAATTGAAAGGGCTAGTGCCCTTTTTAATAGTCAAAAGTGATTGGAGGGCAAATAACCACCCTCTCACGCCCACCATTTCCCGGAACACATCCAATAAAAAATTTTGACATAACAATTTTGTTCAACGTAGTTGAAAGGTCCGGAAATTATGTCTTTGAGGATGACAAAGCCCCCTGAGCCCACAGGGCAAACGTTATAATTTATGCCCTGGGGGGATATACGATTTTTATAGAAAGAGTTGTCATAGAAACTTCAAAAAGAGTCCATTCAATTGGGGACTGAGAGGGCTAGTGAACTTATTAATAGTCAAAAGCAATCAGAGGGCAAATGCCCCCCCCCAAGCCCATAATTTCCCCAAACACTTCCGATCAACATTTTGATATAGCCATTTTGTTGAGGGGTACACAAATTACGTCTTTGAGTATGACGACCCCCTCCCCCCAGAGCCATCAGGGCTAAGGCTGTAACTTATGCCATGGGGGTATATAAGGTTTATATAGAAAGTGTTGTCTTAAAAACTTCAAAAAGGGCTCATTCAATTGGAAATTGAGAAGGCTGTTGCCTTTTAATAGTCGAAAGTAATCGGAGCGAGAATCACATCCCCCCCACGCCCATCATTTCCCAAATACTTCTGATCAACATTTTGGCATGGCCATTTAGTTCAACGTAGTTAAAAGGTCTGGAAATTATTTCTTTGAGGATGACAACCCCTCCCCCCATAGCCCTCAGGACAAGGGATGTAAGTTATGCCTTTGGGGCATATAAGGTTTTTATGGAAAGTGTTGTCGTAGAAGCTTCAAAAAGGGCTAATTCGATTGAAAATTGAGAGGACCAGTGTCTTTTTTATTAGTCAAAAGTGATCAGAGGGCAAATGACCCCCCCCCCCCATGTCCATCCTTTCCCCAAACACTTTCAATCAAAATTTTGAGATAGCTATTTTGTTCAAGGTATTCGAAAGTCCGGAAATTACGTCTTTGAGGATAAAACATCCCACCAGCCTTCAGGGCAAGGGTTGTAAGTTATGCCCTGGGGGTATATAAGGTTTTTTATAGAAAACGTGGTCTTAAAAACTTCCTAGGGGCCTAACTGGATTGGTAATCAGACGCTCTAGTGCTATTTTTAAGAGTCAAAGCGATCGGAGGGCAACTACCCCCCCCCCCCCCGCACACACACACACACTTCTTATTGTCCCGAAATGCATCTAATAGAAATTCTGAGATAGCCATTCTATTCAAAATAGTCTAAATATCATATAACAAGGCTTTTGGGGCTGAAACAAACCCAAGAGATTAGGGGCAAGGGTTGTAAGTTACGCCCAGGGAGTATTTAAGGTTTTTATGGAAGGGATGGTTGTTTACATTTAGAAGAGGCTCATTTGTTTGAAAATTGGAAATTCTAGTTCATTGTTAAGCATCAAAAGTGACGGAGGGCATTTAGCCCACCCACCCCCTCCCCCAAAACCCCTCTTTTCACCAAACGCATCTGATTGAAATTATGAGATAGCGATTTTTTTTCAAATAGTCCAAAGAACATAATGTCTCTAGGGATGACACAACCCCCCAGCACCCTGGAGATAGGGTTGTAAGTTATTTTATGAGGGAATATAAGGTTTTTATGGGATGGGCGATCGTGTAAATATCAGATGGAGCTTATTTGACTTGAAATTGGAAGTTATAGTGCCCTTTTTAAGAGTCAAAGTGATCTGAGAGCAAACAGCCCCCCCCCCTCCATCAACGCTCATCATTTGCCTTAACACCTCCAATCAAAACTTGGAGATAACAATTTTATTTATCGTAGTTTAAGGTTTTGGAAATTATGTATGTGAGGAAGACAACCCCCCCCCCCTACAGCTCTCAGGGAAAGGGTTGTAAGTTATTCCGTTGGGTCATATAAGGTTCTTATAAAAAGGGTGGTCGTAGATGCTTTGGAGGGGACTCATTGGATTGGTAATTATAAGTTCTAGTGCCCTTCTTAAGAGTCAAAGTGATCAGAGCGCAGCTAAGACCCCCCCCCCCCTCCCACACACACACACAAACACGTCGTGTTTTCCTGAGATGTATCCAATGCGTTGTGAAGTGTATTTTATGGTATTTGAGTGGTGTAGTCTTAGATGCCTTTATTCTCCCTTTATAGGGGAGATAAACTCTGGCCCTAAGGTAATTAAACTTTGGTAGCGTGCCTTAGGCACGCTTTACCACAGTTTTACCACAGCTACCCATTTACACAATACTACCCATTTAAAGAAGAATTGTCCCAATTCTCAATATTTTACTTTTAAAACAACTTAATTTTGTTTACAGCTATTATGCTGCCATCTTTGGGTCATTATGTGCATCTACCCTCAATGGGTTTCCTTAGGGTCATGTTTCCGGTCCAATATAGGCCATGTTCTTTTTTTGTCGAAGGATTTCAATTTGAAATTCATCCTTGTTTCTCTTTTTCTCTGTCTCTAGGACTGAAAAATACTCTTTATACCCTTCTTCATATGCATCTTCTGTTTTAACTTGACCCCAAGCGGCTTTAGCATTATATTAGTGGTTCTGCCTCTTATATTAGAAAAGTTTATGAATTATTTGAGTTTAAATTTAATTCCCATTAATAATTTAAATTATCTGTGTGATGTGGTTGATATACCGTTTATTTTTCGTTTTAGGAATGCCTTGGATAAATTACACATAGCATTTTTGATTTTTAAACTTTCACATATTTTTCTAGCACAAAGCATTTTCACATATTTCAATAACATAAGCCATTTGGGCTATGTAACACATTCTCTAGGCCTAAATTAGGTTCTGATTTTATCTCACTTTCTGATGAACTTGTAGTAAAGTCTGTAATACTGCTATAGTTTCCAAAATATCAGTGGATCAAGTATGGTTTGGTTTCTGATGGTATGAGATGATAGTATCAGGATATATTTGAAGTGGCTTCAAAATTTGTTATTTCCAAAAATGTGTCAAAATATGATTGAAAAAAATGGATCCGAAAGAATGTTACGAAAAATCTGATTACCAAAAAAAGCTAAGGCTGTAAAGCTTTCTAATTTAGTTAATTATTAATGTAGTAAAAATATATAAGACGCAAATACGAAGTTTAGAAATACCACTTTTTATTAAGATAAGGAACATATCATGCCAAGTTTCTGTTTAACGGGAAATTGAAAAATCACCACTTCCTAGCTATTACGTGGGTTGGGTAAAGGAAGGTGTGGTTGATAAAAATGTATAAAAGATACATTTTATCGGAAGGGGGAGACTGTTACTAATTTTATGCCGGACTGACCTCTGGTCCGTTGTTTTTAGGAATACCTTGGAATCTTGTCGAATCATTGTAAGTGTCTAAGTATCTTATTATATATTATTGTATTTTCTAAGACTTGTGGTCTACTTGGGACAGCCAGTCCCAGTAGAAAATATATATCTAGTATTATTACATGTTAATTGAATAAAAGTATTGCATTATAGCCAACCTCTCTACGATCTACCTTTAGCCCCTCGAACATACCCAGTTGGTACGCCTCATTAGTTCGGTCATAGCCTAAGGCACGCTACCAAAGTTTAATTACCTTAGGGCCAGAGTTTATCTCCCCTATAAAGGGAGAACAAAGGCATCTACGACTACACCACTCAAATACCATAAAATACACTTCACAATAACTGGTGGCCGTTGGAAAAACTGGGTCGAGAGGGCTAGATAAAAAATAGTAGATTTAAACAAAATGGCTTTACCAGAGGAAAAAATGACTTCCCTATCAACAGTGCTTGAAATTGCAAAAATTATACCAGAATACGCGGGAAATTCAGACGTAGATGAGTTTATCGAAAAATTAAAAATTTTCGACGAACTAACTGAAGCGTTTGAGGGTAAGGTCAAATAGCAATGCGTTGCAGCCAGATTAAAGGGAAGCGCCCTTAAACAATTTGAGGCAATTAAGGAAAGAGCCCAAGGACATCAGTACTCTAATTGAATCTTTTAAAACAAGATTCATAGAGACAAGCATCTCCGAGAGGCTAAGAACAGAGGTAGTCACATTCAATACCTCAACTAGTATCAGGAAATATGCAGACAAAATTTGTAGATCCGTATGCTTACAATTAGAGAAAGGTGGAAATGACGAGACAGTACAGAAAGTACAACTGCATACTTTTACCCAAGGGTTACCAAAAAAGTTATTAAGACTAATATTATCACGGAAACCTGAAAATTTAGAGCAGGCTATAATACTAGTCGAAACAGAGATAAAAATTGACGAGACTATGAAAAGGTTTGATCAGATGTCAATAAATAACACAGGAGCCCAAGAAAGTATAAAATATGAAAGGCGACAGAAGAGGGTGAACTTTTAGGAGCCAAATCATGAACCAAAAAGGCACGAGGAAGGCCAAACCTTCCCACCATGGACTGACCCCTCCCCATTTGACGACCAATCCCATGGTATTAGATCCTTAATGACTTGGAATACCATGTATTATGGACACCCACCTCCTCCTCCCGAGGAAAATTATAGAGCAAATTGTGGCAGGTCAAGAATATATAGAAATAGGTATAGACCCCATGAGGATGGGCAAATTACCAAGCAATATAGGAAAAGATTCAATTGCTATTATTGTGGCAAACCAAATCACTATGCGGCAGATTGCTGGAATAAAATACCCAAAGAAGGCCAGACGTACAAGACAAAACACCAGTTCAGAACGCAGGAGGGCAGAAATTTAGGAAGTCAGGGAACAAATAATACTTGGCAAACACCTAATAATATTCCTGAATTTAGGCCTAGGAGGCAAACGGTTAACAATACCCAGGGTCAAAGTAGCAACGCTGAAGAAAACTGGGATAACTCCAGAAACTTTTGGTCAAACAGTGGGCATTTAAACGGAGAAACCAGCCTGTAAGGGTCGACAGAGCTGTTTCCTTACAAAGACCCCTATACAGTTTAGAATGTTGCGATACAAATGCAAATAATAATAGTCTACCGATTTTGCGTTGTTTTAAAATTGAGTGTTTTCAAAACTTACCATGTTTACTAGATACAGGTGCATCTAAATCATTAATTCGAGAGGAAGTTTTTAAGAGGTTTCCTCCTAGTGTCAAAATCGCGTAAGCAGATGCCAGAATACCCTGACATCAGTGACAGGGCACAGGCTGACAATTTTGGGAAAATGTCCATTAAAATTTAGCACAGGAGATAAAGAAATAACAGTAACAGTAATAATATGCAAGCAGCTACCATTTCCTTGTATTCTAGGAGTAGATGCCATCAGAAAATATGGGATCGTATGGGAACCCATATCTGATACAATAACCATAAACCAGGCAAATGAAAATAATAGGCAAACTTGCGTAACAACAGAAAACGAAAGTGAAGATTCGAATTCTAACCTAAAAATAAGCGGAAAAATCACAATAGAAGGGGGAACGACATCTCAAGTTCTAGCGACATTAAATACAAAAGAAGGAAAGGTTAAAACAATGGACGCCATGATAGGAGGATACACTATAAAAGAATACCCCATGATTTTCGTGGAAAATCAAGTTATAAAGATTGAAAATGGTATAACATACTTAAAACTATCAAATCTAAGTAATAATAAAGTAAAACTGAACCAGATAGAACTTGGATCAGTGGAAAAGATTTCAAATTCAGAAATAAAATCTCTAAACAGTCCAGAATTAGGCGTAAATTTCACTAGCCACGAACAATTAGCCTCATTAAAACCGCAACCACAAGAAGAGTATGGAATGTCGAAAACGGATTTTTTGCAACAATTTGATTTAAAACATTTACCGGAAAACGTAAAAACTCGAGTGGAAAATATTCTTTGGGATTTCAAATGGACTTTTGCAAGACACAAAGCAGATTACGGATTAACTCACTTAATCACGCACAAAATATCAACAGAGGGCCCTCCAATCAAAAAATCACCGTATAAAACACCTTATCATTTAAAAAAATGGCTAGAAAGCCAAATAAGGGAAATGGAAGATCAGGGAATAATTAAAGAAAGTGATAGCGATTGGTGTTTTCCACTAGTAATAGTCAGGAAAAAAGATAACACCTGGAGATTATGAATAGATTTTAGAGCACTAAATGCCGTCACGGTTAAAGACGTGATGAAGTTACCAAGAATTGATACGATTTTAGATTCGCTAGACGGTACGAAATATTACACTAGTTTTGACTTAATAGCAGGATATTGGCAAATCGCTTTAGATGCAGAAACAAAGCATAAAGCTACAGTAATCTTAGACGATGGAAGAACGTTCACATTTGAACGTATGCCTTTTGACTTATCATTTAGTCCAAATTGTTTTTGTCGACTAATGAATTTGGTGTTAAAAGATAACGAACCAGGAAGGAAAAAAGATACCTTGGCTTATTTAGATGATGTAATTTTGTTTAATGAAAACTTGGAAGACCACTTGGTCGGACTTAGAAAAATACTGGAAAAGTTTGAAAAAGCAGGCTTAAAATTAAAACCAGAAAAGTTAAAAATAGTAGTACCAAAATTAGTTTTTCTTGGACACCTGATAAACCAAGGTACTATTTCACCAAATCCAGAAAAATTTACAGTTATAGAAAATTTACAGCCTCCTAAAGATCAAAAAAGCTGCAGATCAGTTTTTGGTTTGTTAAGCTATTTCAGACGATATATTAAAAATTATGCGACAATAGCGCAACCTTTGACAACCCTTTTGAAAAAATCAGGTAAATTCGAATGTCCAGCGGACGCAAAACAAGCGCTAAATGAAATAAAAAGGCAATTATTACTGGCACCAATACTTAAACTACCAGATTTGTCACAAGACTTCTGTTTGCAAACAGATGCTTCGGGGTACGGTACAGGAGCCATATTATTAAACATAAATTATGAAGGAGTAGAATCAATAGTTCAATACACCAGCAGGTCACTGTCGGAGGCAGAAAGAAAATATTCGACAGTTGAGAGGGAATATTTGGCAGTTGTAGTTTTTACAAAATATTTTCGACAATTTTTACTTGGAAAAAAATTCATTTTACACGTAGACCAAAAATCACTAATTTGGCTACATACGATGCAAAATACTTCAGCCCGGCTGACACGGTGGATACTACGTCTGCAAGCATATTCATATACCCCAATATATATAAAGGGTCGTACAAACATTTTACCAGACTATTTGTCACGAAATCCAGATACGGAAGGAAATTTGATAACAACCATCCAGAACGAACTGGAAGGGCTAGAAATACTGTCTAATGAAAATATTTCGAATCATCAAGATAAAGATGATTTTTGTTTAGCGATGAAATCCTTTTATCAAAAGGAACGGAACTGCCAGAGCACTTTAAACATTTTTTAAAGGACATACATAATTTTGATCTGGACGAAAGTAAAAATCTTTTGGTAAGATATCATAGACCATCGCAAGAATATAGAAAAAATGACTTAAAAATTATTCCAGTAATTCCAAAATCTCTGGAAGGATAAATTTTACAGATGGCACATGCAACGATTGGCTGTCACATGGGAGAAGCAAAAACTATGGGGAGGCTGAAAGGAAATTTTTATTTTCCAAAAATGTACTCAAAAGTAAAAGCTTTCATACAAAGCTGCCAAGAGTGTGCCAAACAAAAGTCCCCACCAAGGACCCCTAGGGCTGAATTAGGTCTCTACCCCACCCCTTCAGGGGTAGGAGAATTAATGTCAATAGACATTTGGGGAACAGGAGGAAGTTTACCAGTTTCCAGGAAGGGAAACAGGTGCGTACTAACCGTAGTCGACCACTTTAACGCATATTAATACGCTTCTCCAATTAAAGATGAAAAGACAAAAACCATTGCGAAAGTTTTGGTCAATCGCCTATTTTTGGAACACGGAATTTTTCCTAGAGTTTTACTTAGCTACAATGGGCCATGTTTTAGAGCCAAATTATTAGACGAAATTACAGAATATCTGGGTGTGAGACGACGGTTTACATCGTCTTAAATGGCCGCAGCTAATGGAAAGGTTGAACGAAAACATAGGGAATTAGCTTACATGCTGGGAATACATGCAAGAGAGGAAAATGACAACTGTGATGAACATTTACCATTTGTAGTCTTTGCAATAAATACGGCTTTTTTCACGTTCCTTAAAAGAAACGCCATTTTTTTTGCAACAAATAAGAGATCCCAGAATTTGTTTGGATGAAATATAAAATGATAGAATATATTACAACCTAGACCAATATAAGCAAGAAATGGTGATGCGAATGAAAAAAGCTATGGAACAAGTTAAAGACAATCTGGAAGATGCGAAAACAGAACAAAAAGAAAAATATGACCGAACAAGCAAAAATAAAACAAATTACTGTTTAGGAGACTTGGTTTATCTGTACAGAACTAACCTGGAAGGAACAAAAAAGTTAAAACCGAAATGGGATGGGCCCTGCAGAATTGTAAAGATTCTACCAAATAACTTAACATATGTTCTAAAGCATCAGTATAAGGAAAAGGAAGAAGTAGTACACCATAATAGAATGAAAAAGGGACATTTTTCAAAACCATGGAAAACAGAGCCTATTCTTTCAGACGAAGAAATAGAAGACACAATTTCACCAGTATATATCAGAAGACCATATGAATTTTATGACCTTTTTAATGACCACAAGGGCTGGGAGGAGTGGAAGGAGTATTTAGCCCCGTCTTGGCTACAAACTCTCCACAACAAACAAGAGAAAAGGGGAAATATTCGATGCTCATCGGATACTAGCGAGGAAGAACATCAAACACAACATAAGGGTTTAAAACGTGATAAACCAAAGGTAAAATCCACCGAAGACGAAAAATTGGAAGGAACCAATAAATTATCTGATTTTTATACATTAGACTCACCTACAGTCTTAACGCAAAAATGGCTTTTGGAACAAACGCCATCTACCAGACGCGAGTTAACAGAATGTGACACTGATAATTCTTCTACAGAAACCGATATCAAAAAACCTGGGCCATCGTTGAGAAAACCCTCTTTAAGAGAGAAATTATGGAGAAAAGTAAAGAAACCAGAGAGACAGCAACAAGTTCCTTTGTCAGCAGCACAAGTAGCTAAATCACTTATGAAAAAGGCCAAACATCAGGAGAAACAAAGATTAAAGATATTTGACGAGGCAACAAAACCGCGCTCGAATTCAGAGCCTTGTAAACCACGGAAAAACTTGCAAATATTATAAAGAAGAAAAGCAAAAATTTGGAGTCCAAAATTCGGACCAGGAAACGGAGAAAGGCAGAACAAGCGTAGCCCCCAGCAGATTAATATTTGAATAAAACAATTATAACGGGAAAAAAATAATAAATAAAAGTAAAACGAGTAAAAAGCCTCTAAAGAAATATCTATATTTTCTTTTTAATCGGTATGTAAATAACATCAAAGTTTTCCTTCAAATATATATCGCCAGTAAAAATTATTACCGTCACGTAAAAAAGAAATTCAAAAAAATTTTTTTTAGCCTAAATACTCGTAAGTTCCCAGAGAAAAGAAATTAGCTCCGATCTGAAGTGACATCATAGCTTCCTGCAAAAATGTTGTTCCCGAGACGAGATAAAACTTCGCGAACGGTGTAATGACAAGACTTGTCAAAACGAATTAGGCTTCGTTTCATAAAAGAAATTAATAAGGCCACGTAACTTTTAATTAGTTGTTGTGAAGTGTATTTTATGGTATTTGAGTGGTGTAGTCGTAGATGCCTTTATTCTCCCTTTATAGGGGAGATAAACTCTGGCCCTAAGGTAATTAAACTTTGGTAGCGTGCCTTAGGCTATGACCGAACTAATGGGGCGTACCAACTGGGTATGTTCGAGGGGCTAAAGGTAGATCGTAGAGAGGTTGGCTATAATGCAATACTTTTATTCAATTAACATATAATAATGCTAGATATATATTTTCTACTGGGACTGGCCGTCCCAAGTAGACCACAAGTCTCAGAAAATACAATAATATATAATAAGATACTTAGAAACTTACAATGATTCGACAAGATTCCAAGGTATTCCTAAAAACAACAGACCAGAGGTCAGTCCGGCATAAAATTAGTAACAGTCTCCCCCTTCCTATAAAATGTATCTTTTATACATTTTTATCAACCACACCTTCCTTTACCCAACCCACGTAATAGCTAGGAAGTGGTGATTTCTCAATTTCCCGTTAAACAGAAACTTGGCAGGATATGTTCTTTATCTTAATAAAAAGTGGTATTTCTAAACTTCGTATTTGCGTCTTATATATTTTTACTAAATTAATAATTAACTAAATTAGAAAGCTTTACCACAAATGGATATTTTGAGACAGTCCTTTTATTCAAAATAGTCTAAAAATCATATAACAAGGCTTTTGAGGTTAATACAAACCACTCAAGCCTGAGGGCGAGGTTTGTCAGTTATGCCCCTGAACCATTTAAGGTTCTTATGAAAGGAATGGTTGTGTAAGCTTTAGAGATGGCTCATTTGCTTAAAATTGGAAGTTTTAGTTCCCTTTTAAGAGTCAATAGTGATGGGGGCGAAGTAGCACCCCCCCCCCCCCAACTACCCCTCTTTTCACCAAATGCATCTGATTGAAATTGTGCGATGGCAATTTTGTTGAAAATAGTCAAAAGAACGTATAACAATGCTTCCAGGATTGGCACAACCCCCAGATCCCAGGGGTAAGGGCTTTAAGTTATGCCCAGGGGGGCAGTTAAGGCTTTTATGGAATGGGTGGTCGTATTAAATTCAGATGGGTCTCATTTGATTTCAAATTGGAAGTTATAGTGCCCTTTTTAAGAGTCAAAGTTATTTCAGACCCCCCCCCCCCCCGTCCGTCATTTTCCATAATAAACATCCAAACAAAGTTTTGAGACATCAATTTTTTAAGCATTGTTGAAAGGTTCAGTAATTATGCGTAGCAATAATTGTAGTAGCAGTAGTAGCATTAGTAGCAGTATGGAAATGAAAGCATTGAAGCATTGCTGGTACGTCTCTCTTGACAACCTATATGGGCATAGTGTGTTTCAATTTATTTTAATACAATTACAACATTGCCAAAAATTTTCGCCTTAATACCCTTAGGTTTATTAGTTGTAGTAGTAGCACCAGCAAATATAGTAGTATTAGTAGGAGTACAGTTAATAGTAGTAGTCTTAGCTTTAGTAGTAGTAGCAGTAGTTATAGGAGTAGAAGCATTAGTATAATGATGCAAATATTGTCTTTTGGTTAGTTCAACATCCCCCACAACAAGCATTGTAAGTTTTAATTTCACACACGAAACAGTTCGTAAGAAATTGTTTATAAAACCTTTTGACAACCTGCATACGGATGGCAGGTTGTCATCTGTACAACAGAAATAATCTCTGAAAATTTCCCCTTTATAACTTCATAGGTTTTGGATTTTGAGCTAGCCAGAAAACACTCTGTGTATTCATTTAATGCTGCTTCTACGATTACTATAGCTAACGACACTAATAGCATTAAGTTGAAACCTTTAGGGAACGTTTAGGAGGAGATTCAATCAGAGGAAACACTATAGCGTTGCCTATAGTAAAGGCCATAAGGCTCCAATTTTTTATTATTTATTTATCAATTAAAAAAACTTTTCCCACAAAATAAGTTTTTCAAAGAAAAGTAAAGAACTCCATTAAACAAAAAATGAGCAAAAATAAAATCAAATAATCTACCAAGCGTGAAACTACAACAAATCAGCATCGATAAATAAATGAAACCCAAAACGAACAGAAATTACAATAAATAACCAAGTAAAACTCAAAAAGAGCAGAAACTAACACAAGTTGGGCTCAAAACCCCTGTGCCTTCCCAAGGCCAGAACAAAATTTGCACTTTACTGAAAAAAAATATAAATGTTTTTACTTTTATAACTTTGATAAATAAAATAATATTAACCTTTTGATTACTAAATATCAGTATATGTATACTAACTGACAATGCACATTCATTTGTATTTCTTTCAAAAATACAACAAATTTTCAAAAGTAAAGAACGATGTTGGCACAATGTATTATTATTATTTTTTTTTCATACCAGGGCACTTCGTATCGAAGGACTTGTCGTAGAAACTTTGAAAAGGCCTCATTCGATTGGAAATTGGAGTGGCTAGTGCCCTTTTTAATACTCGAAAGTAATTGGAGGGCAACTAGCACCCCACCCCCCCCCGCCCATCATTCCCCCAATCACATCCAATCAACATTTTGAGATAGCCATTTTGTTCAGCGTAGTTGATTTCCAGATGGAAAATATGTTTTGAGGAGGACACTCACCCACAACCCTCAGGGCAAGGGTTTTAAGTTATGCCCTGGGGGCATACAAGAACGATGTTGGCACAATGTATTATTTATTATTTTTTTCCTTTAGAGCAGGGCACTTCGTATCGAAGAAGCTGTCGTAGAAACTTCGAAAAGGGCTCAATTCAATTGGAAATTGGAGTGGGTTGTACTCTTTTTAATTGTCGAAAGTGATTGGAAGGCGACTAACAACCCTTCCACGCCTACCATTTCCCGAAACACATCCAATCAAAATTTTGAGATAGCAATTTTGTTCAGCGTAGTTGATTTCCAGATAGAAATTATGTTTTTGAGGAGGACACTCCCCCACAGCCCTCAGGGTAAGGGTTGTAAGTTATACCCTGGGGGGCATTAAGGTTTTTATTGAAGGTGTTGTCGTAGAAATTTCAAAAAAGGCTCATTCGATTGGAAATTCAAAGTGCTAGTGCCCATTTTAATAGTCGAAAGTGAACGGAGGGCAACTAACCCCCCTCTCACGCCCACCTTTTCCCCAAACACATCCAATCAAAATTTTGAGATAGCCATTTTATTCAACTTGTTTTAAGTTCTGGAAATTAGGTCTTTGAGGATGACAACTCTCCCCTTCCCCACAGCCCTCAGGGCAAGGGTTGTAAGTTATGCCCTGGGGGCATATAAGGTTTTTATAGAACATGTTGTCGTAGAAACTTCAAAAAGAGCTCATTCGATTGGAAATTGAAATGGCTAGTGTCCTTTTTAATAGTCGAAAGTGATTGGAAGGCAACTAATACCCCTTCCACGCCCTCCATTTTCCCCAAACACATTCAATAAAAATTTTGAGATAGTCATTTTGTTCCACGCAGTTTAAAGTTCAGGAAATTATACCTTTGAGCAGGACACTCCCCCCACAGTCTTCAGGGAAAGGGTAATAAGTTATGCCGTGGGGGCATATAAGGTTTTTATTGAAATCTTTGTCGTAGAAACTTGAAACAGGGCTCATTCGATTGAAAATCAACATAGGCAGGCAACATAGGCAGCGCGATTGTGCTGCCTATGTTTATTTTTTTCCCCCAGAGGCACTTCATATGGAAGAGGTCATCGCATAAAGTTTAAAGGAAGCTCATTCGATTGGAAATCAAGAGTTCTAGTGCCCTTTTTAAGGGTCAAAAGGGATTGGAAGGCAACTAACACCCCTTCCACGCCCACCATTTCCCCAAACACATCCAATCAAAATTTTGAGATAGCCATTTTATTCTATGTAGTTAATTCCCAGATAGAAATTATGTTTTTGAGGACACTCCCCCCTTAGCCCTCAGGGCACGGGTCGTAAGTTATGCCCTGGGGGCATATAAGGTTTTTATAGAACATGTTGTCGTAGAAACTTCTAAAAGAGCTCATTCGATTGGAAATTGAAATGGCTAGTGTCCTTTTTAATAGTTGAAAGTGATTGGAAGGCAACTAACACCCCTTCCACGCCCTCCATTTTCCCCAAACACATCCAATAAAATTTTGAGATAGTCATTTTGTTCCACGCAGTTCAAAGTTCAGGAAATTATACCTTTGAGCAGGACACTCCCCCCACAGTCTTCAGGGAAAGGGTAATAAGTTATGCCCTGGGGGCATATAAGGTTTTTATTGAGATCTTTGTCGTAGAAACTTGAAACAGGGCTCATTCGATTGAAAATCAACATAGGCATAAACATAGGCAGCGCAATTGTGCTGCCTATGTTTATTTTTTTCCCAGAGGCACTTCATATGGAAGAGGTCATCGTATAAATTTCAAAGGAAGTTCATTCGATTGGAAATCGAGAGTTCTAGTGCCCTTTTTAAGGGTCAAAAGGGATTGGAAGGCAACTAACACCCCTTCCACGCCCACCATTTCCCCAAACACATCCAATCAAAATTTTGAGACAGCGATTTTATTCTACGTATTTAATTCCCAGACAGAAATTATGTTTTTGAGGACACTCCCCCCTTAGCCCTCAGGGCACGGGTTGTAAGTTATGCCCTGGGGGCATATAAGGTTTTTATAGAACGCGTTGTCGTAGATACTTCAAAAAGGGCTCATTAGATTGGAAATTGAAATGGCTAGTGCCATTTTTAAGGGTCGAAAGTGATTAGAAGGCAACTAACACCCCTTCCACGCCCTCCATTTCCCCAAACACATCCAATAAAAATGTTGAGATAGTCATTTTGTTCCACGCAGTTCAAAGTTCAGGAAATTATACCTTTGAGCAGGACACTCCTCCCAAAGTCTTCAGGGCAAGGGTTATAAGTTATGCCCTGAGGGCATACATGGTTCTTATGGAAGGAATCTTCGTTTGAACTTCAGAGGGGTCATTTCATTGGAAATTGAAAGTTCTAGTTCACTTTTTAAGCGTCAAAAGATATCGGAGAGCAACCAGCACCCCCCCCCCCCCCAAACCCTTTTCCCAAATGCATCCGATTAAAATTTTGAGATAGCTAAAAACAATTCAAAGATCATATAACAAAAACTCCGGTGTCGACACAACCCCCCAGGGCACGGGGGCAGGCGTTGTAAGTTATGCCCTGGGGACATATATGGTTCTTATTGAAGGGATGCTGGAAGGGTATAAACTTCAAAAAGGGCTCATTTGATTGGAAATTGAAAGTTCTAGTTCACTTTTTAAGAGTCAAAAGAGATTGGAGGGCACCTAGACCACCCCTCCACGCCCTTTTTCCTCAAACCACATCCGATAAGAACTTTGAGATAGCCATTTTTTTAAAAATAGCTCAAAGACCATATAACGAAAACTCCGGGGTCGACACAGCCCCCAGGGGCCCGAAGGCAGGCGTTGTAAGTTATGCCCTGGGGGAATATATGGTTCTTATGGAAGGGATGCCCGTAAAAACTTCAGAGACGGCTCATTTGATTGGAAATTGAAAGTTCTAGTTCAGTTTTTGAGAGTCAAAAGAGATTGGAGAGCAACTAGCCCCATCCACGCTCCTTTTTCCCCAAATGCTTCCGATAAAAATTTTGAGATAGCCATTAAGTTAAAAATTGTTCAAAAGTCAGATAACAAAAACTTAGGTGTCGACACAACCCCCCAGGGCACGGGGGCAGGCGTTGTAAGTTATGCCCTGGGGCATATATGGTTTTTATGAAAGGGATGCTCGTATAAACTTCAGAGAGGGCTCATTTGATTGGAAATTGAAAGTTCGAGCTCACTTTTCAATAGTCAAAAGAGATCCGAGGGCAACTAGGCTCTCCGCGCCTTCTTTTTCCAAACCCATCTGATGAAGATTTTTAGATAGACATTTTGTTAAAAAAAAAAATAGTTCAAAGATCGGATAAGAAAAACTCCGGTGTCAATACAACCCCCCAGGGAAAGGCGTTCTAAGTTATGCCCTAAAGACATGTACGGTTCTTATGAAACGGATGCTTGTATAAACTTCATAGAGGGTTCTTTGATTAGAAATTGAAACTTCTAGTTCACTTTTTAAGAGTCAAGAGATTTAAGGGCAAATAGCCCCCCCCCCCCCCGCAACGCCCTTTTTTTCCCAAACCCATCCGCTACAAATTTTGATATAGCCATTTTTTTTTTAATTGTTCAAAAATTAGATAACAAAAACTCCGGTGTCAACAAAACCCCCCAGGACCCGGGGGGTAAGCGTTGTAAGTGTTGTCCTGGGGGCGTATTTGATTCTTATGAAAGGGATGCTCGTATAAACTTCAGAGAGGGCTCATTTGATCGGAAATTGAAAGTTCTAGTTCACCTTTTAAGAGTCAAAAGATATCCGAGGGCAACAAACCCCCCCCCCCACCATCCCACACACACACCCTTTTTTCCCCAAGCCCATCCGAGATAAAAGTTTCCATTTCATTAAAAATTGTTCAAAGGTCAGATAATAAAAACTCCTGTGTCGACGCAGCCCCCCAGGGCCCGGAGGCAGGCGTTACGAGTAGGCTAATGCTCTGGGGGCATATATAGTTCTTATGGAAAGGATTCTCGTATCCTATAACTTCGGAGAGGGCTCATTTGATTGGAAATCGAACGTTCTCTTTCAATTTTTAAGATTTAAAAGAGATCGGAGGGCAACTAGCCCCCCCCCCCCTCCACGCCCTAAATGCATCAGATAAAAATTTTGAGATAGACATTTTGTTAAAAATAGTTCAAAGGTCAGATAACAAAAAGTTCGGTGTCGACACAGCTCCCCAGGGCCCGAGGGTAGACGTTGCAAGTTATGCCCTGGATGCATATATAGTTGTTATGGAAGGGATGCTCGTATAAACTGCATAGAGGGCTCATTTGATTGGAAATTGAAAGTTGTAATTTACTTTTTAAGAGTCAAAAGTGATCGGAGGGTAGCTAGCCTCCCCCATATTCCATTTATTTTTTCCCCAGAGGCACTTCATATAGAAGGGGTCGTCGTATAAACTTCAAAGGGGGCTCCTTCGATTATAAATCGAGAGTTCTAGTGCCCTTTTTAAGAGTCAAAAGTGATCGGGGGAAAACCGTGATCGGAGGGCTCATTTGATTGGAAATTGAAAGTTGTAATTTACTTTTTAAGAGTCAAAAGTGATCGGAGGGTAGCTAGCCTCCCCATATTCCATTTATTTTTTCCCCAGAGGCACTTCATATAGAAGGGGTCGTCGTATAAACTTCAAAGGGGGCTCCTTCGATTATAAATCGAGAGTTCTAGTGCACTTTTTAAGAGTCAAAAGTGATCGGAGGGCAGCTGCCCCCCAAGGCCTTTTTCCCCAAATATATCTGATAAAAAATTTGAGGTAGCCGTTTTCTTTTTAATAGTTCAAAGGTCAGATAACAAAAATTCCGGTGTCGACACAACCCCCCAGGGCCCGGGGGTAGGCATTTTAAGATATGTCCTGGGGCCGTATATGGTTCTTATGAAAGGGATGCTCGAACAAACTTCACAGAGGGCTCATTTGAATGGAAATTAAAAGTTCTAGTTCATTTTCTCAGAGTAAAAAAAGATCGGAGGGCAACTAGCCCCTCCTGCCCTCCATACCTTTGGATTTATCGGATGGATAAACCCATCCGATAAAGATTTGGGGTTACCATGTTGTTAAAAATAGTTCAAACGTCAGATATTAAAACTCCATGGCCGACACAACCCCCAGGGCCCAGGGACAGGCGTTGTAAGTTATACTCTGGGGATATATATGGTTCTTATAGAAGGGATGCTCGTATAAACTTCAGAGAGGGTTCATTTGATTGAAAATAGAACGTTTTAGTTCACTTTTAAAGAGTCAAAAGAGACCGAAGGGCAATTAGCCCTGCCCCCCTTCCACGCCCTTTTTCCCCAAACCCATCCGATAAAAATTTTGAGATAGCCATTTTGTTAAAAATAGTTCAAACATTAGATAATAAAAACTCCGAGGTTGACACAAACCCATTTTTCACTTTGATATTGTTACTTTGATACCAGTTGAAATAAGGAATTTTTAAAAACTTGAAACTTTTTGCAATAAAAAACGAACAAAAATTAATTAAAAAAAAACTTTCCAAAAAATAAGTTTTTCAAAGAAAAGTAAAGGCCATTTTGAACTTAAACTCAGCAGATACAAATACCTGTTAAAGATCAAACTCAAAACGACCAGAAATTGCTATTAAAGAATAAATGAAACCAAAAACGAAAGCAAATTAAATAAACAATCATAGCAAAAAATATGCCACAAGCAACAATATAAATGAATAAATAGATCTTAAAGTGAGTAATGCTTAGATTGAAGTTAAAGAATTTATTTCACTGTAATTTTATTTTTATTTTTAATGCTGTAAGAACTGGAAAAGAAAATATTTGTAATATAATTCGTTTTCAGTTAAGCGCCAATGACTCAGTAGGCTTTTGGTTGTTTTTTTTTTACAGTTAAGGAAGGGGGCAGTATCCAAACTCTTGTTTGTAGTGAAACTATATTCGTCTTGAACAACTTTGGAAAGAACTAATAAATTAAACTGAATATTTGATGTATAATGATATTAATTGCTGAAAGCTCATCAGTTCAAAATTTTACTATAATTTTAATGTTTATTTTCAATATTAAGTACAAAAGAATATATTTGTCATAAAATTGGTTTTCACCAATGACGCAGTAGGTTTTAGACTTTTACAGAGAGAGAAGAAGGCGATACCCAAACTCTTGTTTGTAGGGATTTTTGTTCGTTTCAAGCTTGATTTGCATATTCAATTTAAATTTCACTCGTTTTAAGATTTATTTATTTATGTACATTAATATCTATTGTATGTTTGTTTGCATTGATTGTTTATTTAATTTCTGTTCGTTTTAAGTTTCATTTATACTTAAATAGCAAAATATTTTTTTTTCGTT
Organism: Artemia sinica; assembly: GCA_027921565.1. Lineage (NCBI taxonomy): Eukaryota > Metazoa > Arthropoda > Branchiopoda > Anostraca > Artemiidae > Artemia > Artemia sinica. The sequence continues at coordinate 48,005,831 of CM051268.1, read as the reverse complement.
TAAAGCTTGATTTTCATATTCAATCTAAGCATCACTCGCTTTAAGATCTATTTATTCATTTATATTACTACTTGTTGTATGTTTTTTGCTATGATTGTTTTTTCAATTTATGTTCGTTTTGGGTTTGATTTACTCTTTAGTAGTAATTTCTGGTCGTTTTGAGTTTGAATTTTAACAGATATTTGTATCTGCTGAGCTTAAGTTTAAAATAGCCTTTGCTTTTCTTTGAAACACTTATTTTTCGGAAGGTTTTTTTTTTAATTAATTAAACGAAAAACCTTAATTAAACCTATATGCATGCAGGTATTAAAAGGGCATATAAGCACTATAGGGCACATAAGGACACAGGCAGCGATGTTCTATCATAGCTAGTAATATCATTGATAATTTAAAGGGGCTAATTTGATTGAAAATTAAAAGTTCTAGTTCCCTCTTAAGAGTCAAATGTGATTGGAGTTTAATCAGCCCTCCGTTTTAGCTCATAATTTTCCAGAAACTTCCAATCAAAATTTTAAGACCGCCATTTTGTTCAACATAGCTGAAAGGTCTAGTACTTATACCTTTAGGGTTATTGGATAAGTCGACCCCCAACTGTTACGTAATTTGCCCATTATTTTTAAAAAACTAAATGTTGCGTTAAAATAGAATCAAAACACACGGTTTGTATTTTGGTTGCCAATAAGGCATCTCAGCAATATACCAAGAACGACTGAGGGTATTAAGTTCAAATTTTCGGGACTACTTCTACTACTACCTCTGCTCTTAAAATTCTACTAAATCAAAAGAGTGTAAGTGTATCCAGGTTATGAAAGAGCATAAATATAATTTTGGAGAATTGTATTAACTTTTATTTATCAGGTCAACTAGAGGATGTATATGACTAAATTAAACATTACTATTTGTGTCATGATTTTCAAAAGAGTTTATGCTGCTAAAAATTGCAGAAAAAGTTTCTTTGGCATACAGATAGCAGGCCAAACTATAAATTCTTAAAGGAAAACCGGAAAGATTCAAACTATTATTTCCTTTTTCCCTGAAAAAGACTATGTCGATATAAAATGAACAGAAAATAATTAAAAAAAAAATTTCCACAAAATAAGTTTTTCAAAAAAGTAAAGAACTCCATTAAACAAAGAATGAACAAAAACAGAATCAAATAATTTACCAAGCATACAACTATCGCAAATCAGTATCAATAAATAAATTATACCCAAAATGAAATGAAATTTAAATAAATAACAGAGTCAAACTCAAAACGAGCAGATATTAATATGAGTAGTGTTCGAAACCCCTATGCTTTCTAAAAACCAGAATATAATTTGTACTTTACTGAAAAAAATTCTTTTAAATGTTTTCAGTTTTATAACTTTAAGAAATCAAAAATTAATTAAGATTTTAAGGAATAAATACTAGCAAATATGTATTAAACTGACAATTCACATTTTTTCAGTAAATTCATTTGGTTTTTTTTTTAATAAAGTACAAATTATATTCTGGCTTTTAGAAAGCATAGGGGTTTCATTTTTTGTTTAAGGGAGTTCTTTACTCTTTTTGAAAAACTTATTTTGTGGAAAAAGTTTTTTTAATCAAAAACAGTAGAATCGTTGATGAGAGATTAGTTATAGTTTTATTTTGATAATATAATTTATTTAGCTTTTAGCATTTTAGTTATGTTATTTTTTTCTTTTATTTTGGTTAATCAATTGTTTAGAAAATGCAAGTAGCCGCCCGTGACACGTGTTATTTTGTGTATTTCTTTTGGGGTTGATATTAATTGTTGTGTTCTTTGCTTATAATAAGGTGGACTTGAACTTGAACATGTAAATTAAAACAATTTCAAACCTTGTCTGGCTGCTCAGTTACATCTAGGATTTCATCATTTTTTCCACCAAATGGAATTACCATTGAACGCCTGTCCTTTTCTTCTCTTTCTCTCGATATATCTTCTACAGATTTTTCGGCATCTACAATTCGGCCAATATAAGTCAAAAGTTAAAGTAAAAAACCATCCACTTAATCAAATATCCAGGTTCTTGATCATAACCGAGAAAAATTGTAAAAAAGTTTAACATATTTATCCGACAAACGTACCTGCAAAAATGCAAGATGGCGAGTTAACTAAAACGACTTAAATTAAAAATGAATTAAATTAAAATTGTTCTCAGACCACATTGGCGGATCCAGAGTCGGATCCCCCCCAAGGTTTTTCTGGCACCCTCATTCCTTTTTTTCTTTTTCTGTTTTTCCCTCTTTTTTAAATAAATTTATCAATTTAGTCAATTATTGGCGTCCTTGTCACATTGCCCCCCCCCCCAAGATTTGGCTCTATATCGCCCCTGCGCTGGCTACACATTTTTGACAAAAACGTGAGGATATAAAAAATGTAACTAAAAAATAACCACGAAAACGACCGATTTATATCAGATGCCAAGGAAAACCAACTAACGCCAGTATTTTGATTAGTACATATGCTATGATGGCACTTGGACAAATAGATCGTAAGAAAGAGAGCAGACAATGAAGTGGCTTCAAGACCAGGAGTGAGGCATAAGTTACTTGATGAAGTTTCAGCAAATTCCAGGCAAAACTTTCCGTCATGTTTTAACAGTCGTCCAGGATCATTGCAAGCTCGGATTGACAGCCACTTTATTGCGTTAAGACGACAAAATTGCTGATCTTAATGTTTTGATTGGGCCCAGAATGTACGAAGCCAACTGGCTTGAATTTCAAGAGAAGAGTTACATATCTAAACTTCAGTGTGCCGAAGTGTGGTGTGACATGGCACCCGAATTCTACAAGGAATATCTATAAGCCAAGGTTTCTAAGCAAATATCTGCTATCTATCATGAATCAAAATAAGTACCAAACTTGTCAGTTTTTGATCAAATACCATGAGAAAAGGCAAGATAAAATTATTGTTTTTTTCAGACAATTTGTCTATACACTCAAGTACTACGCTACTACCCTTAGAAAACCTTTCCTCTGTGGTTCTACTTCACAGGCTGAACGACTTGAAGTTGTTCAAGTGTTTAAGAACAATCCAGCTGTAAACAAATTTTTGTCAGTAAAATTGCAGACAAATCTTTTGACTTGCAAGATGCAAATGTCCTTATCCAGCTACAAGGCCACAAGCTACAAGCTACAAGGCCAACGGTTTTTAGTTAACCAAGGCTACAGCTACAAGGCAAATCTTAGCGGAATCGAAGAGTTGGATTTACAATTGGAAACTAATGAAGACAAGATTATTTTACTTCGGCAAGTGTTGACTGCCAATGACACAGAAGACCAAGAGGAAACTTTGGCGGGCGAAAACGCGTCCGCCTACCTTCTGAAGACTGGGACCACTTATTCATCTCTGAGTGGTGCTGACTAAGATGCTATTTATTCAGGAAGAAAAGACCAGGAACTGGATCAAAGCATCCATTGTTTAAAAGGTTTAAACGGTTTTGGTAGAAGTAAAAATTCTATGAATCACTAATTTGTACCATCTTTCGTTTTTTTTTGTACGCAGTAGATTCACTGTCCCATTAATGGATTAAAGGCTTTTTCATTTTGTCGAGCGTGTTTCAAAGATTGTTAAACTTTTGCCGCAGAAACATAGATATTAATTTTCATCATAAAGATCTCAAAGACTTTCAATTTTCGTCGTAAAGATCTCTAAGATTTTCAATTTTGGTCAAGCATATTTCAAAGATTTTCTGTTTTCAACTTTTGCCAAGCGTATTTAAAGGATTTTTAAAACTTGACGAAGAAATTCACAGATTTTCAATTTTTGTCGAGCGTATTTCAAAGATTTTCAAATATTTTCAATCCAACTAACAGGTTTACATTTTTTTTCTGTGTGGAAAGTATTTGAAAGATCTTTAATCTTTATTTAACGTATTTCAGCAATTTCAATTTTTTGTACAGATTTGACAGATGTGTAATTTTTGAGAAGAATTTCACAAATTTTCATTGCAGACATTTCAAAGTTTTTTTTTAATTTTTGTTCAAGTAACTTCGCCATTTTCAATTTATGTTCAAGTAATTTCTTCTTTTTTGAGTTTTCTTCAAGTAAGTTCGTTTTTTCAAATTTTTGTTCAACTAATTTCGTCTTTTTTAGCAATTTTGCTCAAGTAACTTTTGTTCATGATTTCCTTTTTTGTAGTTTTGTGCCAAAATTTTCATAATTTTTCGTTTCGCTTTTCTTTTCAAGTAATTTCGTCTTTTTCAAATTTTTTTATTAGTGTAATTTAGCCATTTTTAATTTTTGTTCAAGTAATCGTAAGGATTTCAAAGATTTTCAATTTTTGTCGAGTATATTTCAAAGATTTTCCATTTTTATAAAAAAAAAAAACACAGATTTTCATCTTTTACCGTAAAGATCTCGAAGATTTCCAATTATCGTCGAGCGGCACATTTCGATTTTTTTCAAAGAAAGTCACAGACTTAAATTTTTATCAGGCAACTCTCAAAGATTTTCAAATCTTGTCAAAGAAATTTTCTACAAAAAAGAGGTACATAGCAATCTTTTTACAGAAAAAATAAAGCTTTTTACAGGCCAGGAGACCGCGTTCCAGTATGCAAGAGCTTATCATCAAGTATTTTTTTCAAAAGATTTGTTTATATTGTTATAGCTAGCCGTTCATTAGATATTACAAACGAAATAATTTAATTTACTATTAAACTGGCAGACATACAAAAAAGTGTGTTATTTGTTAGCCAAGCTTGTTACTTCAGATATTCTCTCCAAATTTCAGGCCTAAGTTATTATTGCTAACTTCAGAGCTATTTAAAATTGAAGAGAAATTTCCTTATCCAAAAAAGCCAATACTATATATACAAGTGAAAGAATTTAACGGATGAGCTTTAAGTTTAACAAAATGCATGAATGAAAAATAAAACAACATAACTTGACCCTAACCCCCCCCCCCCTAAAATAAGAGGAAGTTTACATAGGTTGTTTATCTTTTATGCGTCTTGATCTATAATTGCATCTTGTTTCTTGAACTTTCATAATTACAAAGACCCTTGAGAATATTTCACGAAGGCATGTTTCGATCGAGGATATAAAAAGATAAAATCCGTGATAATTCCGATGTCTAGCTTAAAAACCTACATTCATTTTGTCAGAAAAATATGAACTCTGATAAAGATGCATGTAGGTATGCGTTTCAAACTAAGTATATGATTCGAAATACTCCTTAAAGAAATAAATGGTTATGCGTTTGTTATTTTTGTATTTGATAAGAATAGATTGGTGGTTTAAATTATCAGGGTTTAAAGCTGTGGTAGATTTTTAATTAGAATTTGTTTTAAATTTGAAATTGTTAGATACTCAATTCAAACGTTTAAATCTCGATATGTCTGTTGAGCACAAAAATAAAAATGTGATATTCAGTTCAAATTTAGCATTAAGTAAGAGAATTGTCCTAAAAAAAACTTTTATTTATAAAAAAAAATAATCGTGGATATATGATAGGATGACATGTACCAAAATAAATAGGATGGCATGTGCCGTATACATAGCAGTATATACAATTCTAAGGACAAATATATAAAAATTCATTTTAGGATACTTAAGATATAGACAAAAAAACGGATAAAAGGATAAAGGTCCTCCCGAGCCATTAATGGCATATGGGGCGTCAAATCGACGTTTCAGGTGCTAGGTCTTTTTTACGGGGACAGGTGGCAGGTCTATCGCCCAAGCTTGCGTCGGGGAGGATTGATCCATGAGCCATTGTACTACCAAAGAGCTCATAGATATAGATAGGATATAGAAGTTCATCAATCTACTGTACTACAACAGAGCTCATAGACATAGATAGGATATAGAAGTTCATTTAGGATATAGTATTCAATTTAGAATATTATTCAATCATCTTTGAGCTAGAGGTGCTAATAATTTTCTGCCTTCACCGTGGCAATTCTCTGCTTTCCGCTATGAATTATGTCTCTGAAAAATGAAGAGCGTGGATAAAGATCAACTGGAGAAATTCTTATTATGTTCTAATTTATTTCTGATAAAACTGGGAAATACCCTTGATGAAACATGATAAAAAAAGATAAAAATGTCTTAAAGAAGATTTGATATATAACCTTATATAAAAGTACTTTTCATTAAATATTTAAGTTTCTCGAATTATACTCTTTACACTGAGGATGGCAGCATTACATACCTGTTATGAGTTCTTCTCTTGCTCTTTCCTCCAGTGATAATTGCTCTTCTGCTCCTTCAGGTTCAAACTTGGTTTCCTTATTTGTGACATCTTCACCTGACTTTTTAGACAATATTTCTTTATTTGGTATCAACGGAATGACAAGTTTTTCTTCTTTGACAGCTGGTCTTCTAGAAATCAATTTAAAAGACAATAAAACTCCGGTGAATGAAATCTCAATCACTCAAATCTCTTGCTAACTGAATTTTTTTTTTAATCCGCTAGGAAATCTCCAATTTGACAAACCCCTTAGAAAATATATGCTAAAAAAATACCCTGTGCACAAGGAAAATGGAGAGAATTCTTCCAGCTAATAATTACCGGAAAAACCTGCCTGTAAAAAAATATTAATAAATAAATTTCCTCTAATTTGTCATGTTTCTGACACACCCCTGAAATATTTGAAAATACATATAACATGCACATTTTAACACTTCACTTGCTTTTTTTGCACTTTTAACAATATAAATACAAATAGACTTACTTTTAAAGCACAAAGGCCAACAAAATCAAGACATTTTTGCCCCTGGACCCTTCTAAGGTCTACTCATGCCATTCTAAGGGAGGGCTGTCGAGATTTTGTGTAAGTGATGGAGCGTGCTTGAACCCCAAAAAACTCGATTTTATACTGAAAATTCCTACCTCTCCATGAGCCTTCGGGTAAATATAAGTAGAAATTAATCTGAAATTCCTGTTGATTCTTTAATTAATTTTTGACGTTTCGCATTCCCTCCTAATAAATATATGGAGGGGTAAATTTTTTCCGGGAGGATTATCATTATCAAAGCATTGTTCTAAGAATATTCAACGTGAATGTAAAAAACAGGTGTTGAAGGAGGGAGAAATAACTACTACTACTACTAACAACTCATCGCAGCACCAAGCCGCCTGAGGCCAACACAGCTACGCACGCTCCTCCTCCACCCCAATCTATTCAAAGCCTCCCTTTTTACACCCGCCCACGAAGTTCCCATTTCCTTTAAATCTTTCTTTATGACGTCCTCCCAACCCAGACGGGGACGACCTGCTTTCCGTTTAGCCCTAGATGGTTGGCCGAAAAGAACAATCTTCGGCAATCTGTCATCCTTCATCCGAACAACATGCCCTAACCACCTCAACCTTTCTTTCATTATAGACCTAGAAAGTGGTATTGAACCACATTTTTCGTATAGCCTATTGTTTGAAATACGGTCAGTCAGCCGGGTACCCAGAACAATCCTTAAGCAATTTCTCTGGAAAACATCTAGCAAATCTTCATCCGCTTTTCGGAGCGTCCATGCTTCAGAGCCATATTTGACCACTGTCATCACTGTAGCTTCTAAGATTCTAATCTTGGTTTGCAGACTTATCTTCCTATTCTTCCAGACTTTTTTTAACTGTGAAAAAACACCCTGAGCCTTGGCTATTCTATTTTTAACATCTTCACTGCTCCCACCATCTTTACTAATAATACTACCAAGGTAAGTGAAACTGCCCACCTGATCAATCTTTTCATTACCCAACGTCACCTTTTCATCTTCACTTATTCCTAGCCTTAGTGACTTGGTCTTCCTAACATTAATTTTCAAACCAATACTAGCACCCTGAACTCGCAAAACCTCTAAAACTTCATTCATTTTGCTCACACTTTCATCTAGGATGCTTAAATCATCAGCATAATCCAAGTCCAGGAGACTTTTTCCTCCCCATTTGATTCCGTGGTCTCCCATTGCCTTTCCTGTGCTCCTTAAAACAAAGTCCATCAAAATAATCCATATAAAGGGGGATAGAACACAACCCTGCTTAACTCCTGATTTAATACAAAACCAGCTGCTAACCTCATTTCCTACCTTAACCGCAGCAGTGTTATTCTCGTACATAGCACTAATCACTTTAATGTATTTGTCTGGTATACCATACAAGGATAAAACCTTTACTAAAGCTCCTCTATCAACAGAATCGAATGCTTGCTCATAATCTATAAAACTAAGGACCAAAGGTGTTTGAAAACTTAGGCACTTCTCAATTATTAACCTAAGAGTGAAAATTTGGTCAACACATCCTCTACCTTTTCTAAAACCGCACTGCTCTTCTCTTAAAACTTTGTCTACGGCATCTCTCAGTCTAAAAAGTATCATATTACTAAGCAATTTGCTACCTACAGAGACCAGACTAATGCCTCGATAATTACCACACTCACTTTTATCACCTTTCTTATAAAGTGGCTTAATTAAGGTTTTCCTAAAATCATTAGGTACTTCCCCTTTTTCAAAAATCATATTCATAATCTCCAATAACTTATTTCTAACCTCAGAGCCACCATATTTAAGAAACTCATTTACTACCCTATCAGCACCTGGAGCCTTATTATTCTTTAATCCTTTTAGTACTGTTTCTAATTCCTCCTCACAAAACAAATCTTCCTTCACATCCAAGGTATCACAAACTTTTTCATTTTCCTCTATATTTTTTCCTGCAACTCTATCTCGGTTAAGCAAATTCTCAAAATGTTCGGCCCATCTCGCTTTAGCTTTTGTCTTATCGCTAATTGCCACCCCATTCCTATCTTTAACTGGGACAAGTCCGGATTGACTACTACCTCTCAATTTGTTAACGTGCCAGTACAATATTTTACTATTATGCCGTCTAGCTGCATCTTCTAAATCCTCGGCAATTTTATCCATGGCCTCCACTTCACACCTCCTTAGTTCATATTTCAATGCTTTCTCCACTTTCTTTACATTTCTTTTGTTTTCATGTGATCTATCACTCAGATAATTCTTGTACAAGTCCTTTCTCCTTTCTATTAAACTTAAAGCTTTTTCACTAATATTCTTAGCTGCAGTTCTAGCTTTCTTCCCTAATACACCTTCAGCAACTTCACAAATTATTTTTCTAAAATTATTCCAACCATCTTCCACATTATCAAATTTTAAGCTCTCAAGTTTAGTATTCAACTGTTCCTGGAAAGTTTCTCTCAAATTCTCATCCTGGAGTCTACTAACATCATAACTTCCCGGGAGGTAATTACCCTTCCGATATTTCAGCTTTAAATTAACCCTTGACACTACTAGATGGTGATCTTTACTTTTAACATCAATAACAGCACTCCTATATACCCTAGTATCTTGTATTGATCCTGCCAGTCTTCGATTTACTATAACATAATCAATAAGGTTTGCTGTCTTACCATCACGTGAATACCATGTTAGCTTATGAGCCATTTTATGACCAAACACCGTATTGGTTATAACTAGATTGTTATACCTACAAAATTGCAAAAGTCTGTATCCATTACTGTTTTCTTTTCCTACACCAAATTTACCTAAGCTGGGATACCATCTATCCATATTTCTACCAACCTGGGCGTTAAAATCTCCCAGCAATAACATCATATTTCTACCTGGGACCTTGTCTATTTGCTCCTGTAACTGTAAGTAAAATTCATCTGAGTCACTAGTATCTCCATTAGTCGGTTCTACAGGGGGGTATACTACTATAACTGATACCTTGAACTTTCTAGTCATAAAATGAGCAATTAGTATTCTATTATTAATACCTTCCCAGCCTAAACAAGACTTAGCAGCTTCCTTATTCATCATGAGCCCTACTCCCTGTCTATGTAACCCATCCTTCCTGCCTGAGTAAACAAATTCTATATCACCTAATTTCATGCTTCCTACCCCTGGGATATGAGTTTCTGAAACTCCTAATAGATCCAGTTCGAATCGTCTGAATTCGTCAGTCAAAATGTCGATACGATAGTCATTTTTTAATGTCGTAACATTCCAAGTTCCAATTTTCATGTTCTTTAAATCATTGAAATTTTTTTCGCCTCAGGAAAAGCAATGATCCCGGATACCAGTGCAGGACGGGGATCACATATCTTCTCAAGTCTACACCGAAGTGCTTAAGCCGGCTTAGAACCGGACAGCAAGAAGTCCCTGGGACCTCCATGAATGGAGGCTTTGTGCAATCCTGGGCCCATCTTGGTCACAACATGGTTTTCAGCGCTTGGCGATGCTCTTCTATCAACAAGAGTCGAAATCCTGCACAGACAATCTCAAGCCTATTAACCCTTCACATTTAATACAGCCTTATATGATTAACCTCATAGTAAAAAAACAGAAGATGAAGAGCTACCCTTGTCAACAGAAAATCAAATCCTGAAACGCGAAGTTTGGATTATAATGTGTGCAACAACAAAATATATTATTCATGCTGATTCTAAATAAGCGAAATATTTTAATTTTAAAGTTACCCATTACTGATATTAGCGCATGAAAATTCGGCCTAATTTTAGCGTTTTGATTTAGTTCAACAGCCTCCACAACATTCCTTGAATGTTTCACCGTAACACCCTCAGTTTTAGTAGTACTACTAGTAGCAGTCGTAGCAGTAGTAGTCGTCGTCTTAGTAGTAGTAACAGCAGTTGTAGTAGTAGCAGCAGTAGTAGTACCAGTTGTATTTGTAACAGTAGTATGCACATAGTGCCTTTTGGTTAGTTTAACATCCCTCTTAACATACCCTGAAGGTTTCAACTTAATACCTAAACCACTACTGGAAAAACGCTGATACTCCCTTTGACAACCTGCATGCACAGAGTGTGTGTTTTGACTTAGCTAAACATCCCCCAAAATATTCCCCGAAAGTTTTATCTTCCTATCCTTAGCCTCAGCAATAATAGTCGTAGTAGTAGAAGAAGAAGAAGTAGCTACAGTAGTAGTAGTAACAGTAAGCACAGAGTGTCTTTTGATTAGTTCAACATCCCTCTCCATATGTCCTGAAAATTTCAACTTAATACTCAAAGCTGTTCCTGAGAAATTGTTCATACATCCTTTTGGTAACCTAAAACCAAATAGTGCGTTTTGATTTAGTTCAACATCCCCCTAAGTATTCCCTGAAAGTTTCACCTTAATATCCTTAGCCTCAGTAAAAGTAGTAGTCGTAGACAAGGTAATAGTTGTAACATGCACATAGTGCGTTTTGGTTAGTACAAGATCCCCCTCAACATACCCTTAAAGTTTCAACTTAATGCTCTAGGTCGCTTAGGAAATATTCCTTATGTTTTTTTGGCACCTGCACGCATACATTGAGTTTTTATTTAGTTAAAACTCCCCCTAAACATTCCCTGAAAGTTTCAACTTAATACATTTAGCCTCACTAGAAGCAGTAATCGTAGTAGCACAGTAGTAGTCGTAGTATGCATATAAGTGCCTTTTGGTTAGTTCAAAATCCGCATCAGCTACCCTGAAAGTTTCAACAAAACGCTCTAAGCCACTCCTGAGAAATACCACTGGTACATCCTTTTGCAAATCTACATGCTAACACAGTGTTTTAATTTGGTTAAGCATCTTCCCAAACATTCCTTGAAAGCTTCACCTTAATAACCTTAACTTCAGTAGTAGAAGTAGAATTAGTAGCAGTGTGCACATAGCGCCTTTTTTTCAACATCCTTCTTAACACACGGTGAAAATTTCAACTTAATACCCTAAACAGTTCCAGGGAAATTGCTGATACGTCCTTTCGACAACCTGCAAGCAATCGTGTGTTTTGATTTAGTTAAATATCCTCTAAACATTCCCTGAAATGTTCACCTTATTACTCAGCTTTAGAAGTAGTAATAATAGTAGTAGCAGTAGTAATAATATCAGCATTAGTATTAGTAGCAGTAAAATTAGTAGTAATAACATGTATATATTGCTTTTTGGCTAGTTTAACATTCTCCACAACAAGCCCTGTAAGTTTCAAATTCACACTCCAAGCCGTTTCTAAGCTATTGCTGATACGCCCTCTTTGCAACCTGTACGCACATATTTTGTTATAATTTAGTTCAACTTTCCCGACAACACATCCTAAAATTCTCACCTTAATACCCTTAGTAATAGTCAAAATAAAGGTAGTAGTTGTAATACTAATAGTAATAGTAGAAGTAGTTATAGCGTACACATAATGTCTTTTGGTCAATTGATCATACCCCAAATCATTCCATGAAAGTTCCAACTCCCTTTGGACAACCTGCTTGCAGAGAGTAAGTTTTGATTTAGTTCAATTTTCCCCTCAGTATTCCCTGAAATATTCACCTTATGGAGTAGTAGTAGTAGTGGTGGTGGTATTAGTAGCAGTAGTAGTAATAGCAATAGCACTATGCACATATTGCCTTTTGGCCAGTTGAACATCCTCCTTCTCATGCCCTGGTAGTTTTGAATTAATAAGCTAAACCGTCCTCAAAATACTGCTCATGTGCTCTTTTTACAACCGGTATGCACATAGTGTGTTTAGACTTATTTCAACTTCTCCCTCAAGATTTCCTAAATGTTCACCTTAATATCCTCTGGATAGCAGTCAGTTGTAGTAGTTCTGGTGGCAGGTGTATTAGTAGCAGTAGTAACGTGCACATGCTGCCTTTTGGTCAATTGATCATCCCCCTCATCATTTCCTCAAGGTTCAAACTTAATACTATAAGTCATTCCTGAGATATATCCTTTTGACCATCGGCATGCTCAGAATATGTCTTGATTTATTTCAACACTCCTCTTAACATTCCTCAAAAGCTTCAGGTGAATGCTCTTGGCCTTTTTGGACACAAAAAGTCAAACATAAACAAGACCTTCATACCCTTAGCCTTAGTAGTAGTCATAATAGTTGTAGTAGGAATAGTAGTAACAGTGACTGCGTCAGTAGTAGTAGAAGTAGTAGCAACAGTGGTAGCAGCAGTAGTACAAACATATTATCTTTTCGTCAATTGATTATCCCCCTCATCATTCCCCGAATATTTCAACTTAAAACTCTAAGCCATTTCTGAGATACGCCCTTTTGACAAGCAGCATGCACACAGCGTGTTTTGATTTAGTTTAACACGTCCCACTCACTTTATCAATTACTTCCAATTACCCCTGACTCTTAAAAAAGGGCACCAGAACTTTCAGTTTCCAATCGAATAAGCCCCTTCCAAAGTTTCTACGATAACTGCTTCCATACGAAATGCCTCGGTGAAAAAAAATAATAATATATTATGCCCACTTGGGTCTTCACTTAGGCAGCGCTGCCCATGTGTGTATATCCGTGGTTTTCAAGCAATACAGTAAAGAAAAAGACAACAAAAATTCTGAATAATTTCAATTCAAGTTTGATTAATTGAAAATACAGATTATTTCAATCATTTTTTCTTTCATCAAAAAAATGGTTGCCAAAACAGTGGTGATGTAAAGCTGTTTCATTCACTGCAGGTGCAATTTATTCTACAAAATAATGATGTCAAATCTTACTGATTATAATATGAATATTGCAATAGGAGAAGAAGATTATAATACTAATTATAATAGAAATAATTACTATCGGTTTTATTCCCAGAAATTAGCAAAGAATTACCAAAGGTACTTAGATGCAACTACAACTTATGCATTGCTTAGATGGATTTGTGCTGCAGTTTTAACATTTATTTTCATAGCAAGAGTAGTATGGCATCAAGGTTTTTATTGTATTGCCTACTGTTTGGGTTTACACTATTTGTGCTTATTTGCACATTTTTTGTCACCACAGATTTATCCTGAACTACAACATTTAGATGATGACTCACCTGTTCTTCCAAACACATCGAAAGATGTGAGACACGAATTCAAGCCATTTATGCGAAAACTACCCGAGTTCAAGTTTTGGCTATACGCAATGAGATCGACGCTATTGGGTATCTTCTGCACATTCTTTCAGATTTTGAACATACCAGTTTTTTGGCCAATATTGCTCATGTATTTTATAATAATTTTTGCATTAACAATGGGAAGGCAGATAAGACACATGATCAAGTACAGATACATTCCTTTCACAATTGGGAAACCAAAGTATTGATTTTCACCGTGAATAATGAAATATGCCCTTGGGGCTTTTCGTCAGCGGTCGTAAATTCAAGATGAGCTTATGCATATTGACTCTAAACTGCTTTCTCAGAGAATCTTTTAAAAATTCAGATAGCAAGCCTTACTTGCAACATCTACTCGGCAACATTCACTATTCGATTGATCAGGATCTAAAATATCTGGTGCTTAGCTTTTATGCTCAAACTAGGCAAAAACACCCACTTTGCAGAACATTTTTGCTAGCAGGCCTTTGCCTCCCTCTGCTTGCTCTGGACATACGATACTTAGCTTCTATTGCTCAACTATGCGAAAATGCTTGCTTTGCAGACCTTTTTGGACTGGCAGTGGAGAGTTGATGCAAACTCATCAGTTAATACGATCTTCCTAAATTCAATAAAATCCAGAGGTTGTTTCCTTTACACTTGTGATTCGTATTTTACATTTTTTAGAGGGAAATAAATTTACTCTCTGAGTAAATTTTTAGTAGAGATTTCCTCTACTAATTAAAATTTTAGTAGAGATTTTTTTTTTGTAGAGATTTCTAATCTCTACGTATTTTTTATGCAATAAAACAAAATGCTTAAAATATAATGCAATTTTTGACAAAAAAATTCATCTTCATTCACAACATGATAAAACACGCTTATCTTTTGACAAGAAATGATAAAACATACGTATCTTTTGAAAGTTATTTTTCTTAAAGTATGATGTCATATTTGAATCATTCCGCTCCCTGACTCCCTTTGCTGTGTTTCAAACAGTTCCTGGTAAGGAACTGTAAGTAAGGAGCGACCCGGCTCAATGGTAACCGAAACTGTAGAAAATGGAATTTTGATACCAATAGATACATCAAAAGAATAAGATTTTAATGCTGATTTCAAACATATAAGTTTCATCAAGTTTAGTCCTACCTATCAAGAGTTACGCGCCTGAGAAAATTTGGCTGATTTTCGAAAAAAGGGGGAAAGACCCCCTAAATGTTATAGAACCTTAATGAAAATCACACCATCATATTCAGCGTATCAGAGAACCCTACTGCGGAGGTTTCAAGCTCCTATCTACAAAAATGTGGAACTTTGCATTGTTTTGCCAGAAGAAAGATCACGGATGCGTGTTTATTTGTTTTTTGTCCCAGGGGTGATCGTATCGACCCAGTGGTCCTATAATATCGTGAGAGGGCTCATCCGAACGGAAATTAAAAGTTCTAGTGCCCTTTTTATGTGACCAAAAAAATAGAGGGCAACTAGGCCCCCTCCCACGCTCATTTTTTCCCAAAGTCACCCGATCAAAATATTGAGATAGCCATTTTGTTCAGCATGGTCGAAAATGTGATAACTATGTCTTTTAGGATGACTTAATCCTCCAAAGTCCCCGGGGGGAGAGCTGAAGGTTATGAACTTTACCCAACTTTAACATATAGTATTGGTTATTGGGAAGTATACAGACGTTTTCAGAGGGTTTTTTTTTGGTAGTTGGGGGGGAGTGGGTCGGGGGTTATGTGGGAGGATCTTACCATGAAGGAAGTTTTCATGGGAGAAGGGACATTGCTATGAAGGGGGCACCGGATTTCCCAGCATTATTTAAGTAAAGATCAGAAATTATATATAAAAAAAACAAGTTTTTTAACTGAAAGTAAGGAGCAACATCAAAACTTAATTCGACAGAAAACATTACGTATATGATTGGGTTCATCCCCTAGTCAATACCTCGCTCTTTAAGCCAAAGATTATTTAGTACTTTCATAAGAGCTATTTATTCTAATTAACGGCATTTGTGAAAAAGGGGTCATTTTTAAAGAATTGGAACAAAATTCGAACTTTAGCTTAAAGAGAAAGGTATTGACTAGGGGGTGAACCCTCTAATATACGTATTAAAAATATAAGAATATAGAGGTTCGTTACGTAAGTTAATTCGTAAGTTACGTATATTTATTACTAATAAAAACGTTCGTAAATAAAATTAAACAGGTTTCGAGAAAGCCATTTAACCAAATAAAAGTAAAATTAATGTTCAATTTTTTTTTAATTATTCACGTATGGTGAGCCAAAATCAAAGCCTGCATTAATTCAAAAACGTTCAAAAATTAAATAAAATCAAAACAAGTTTTTTTTTTAACTGAAAGTAAGGAACGACGTTAAAACTTAAAACGAACAGAAATTATTCCGTATATGAAAGGGGCTGTCCCCTCCTCAAAGCCTCGCTCTTTACGCTAAAGTTTGACTTTCTCACAACTCTATTTTTTTAAACAATGAAAAACTTTAGCGTAAAGAGCGAGGCGTTGAGGAGGGGACAGCCCCTTTCATATACGGAATAATTTCTGTTCGTTTTAAGTTTTAACGTCGTTCCTTACTTTCAGTTAAAAAAAACTTGTTTTTTTTTCTTGAAGAGATTCCAATGGAGCAAATGCCAAAGGCTATTCCCTGTATATGATAAACCATTAAAAAAAAACTTATATTCAAGTATTTCATGTTGCAGTGGTAGCTACAACCTAGTAAAGTACAGACCATAGCCCATAGAAACAAAAAATAAAAAAAAAACGTTTTGAAAAAGTGGCTAATGAAAAAAAATTGTCATTTGCAGCAGATGTAGCAGTTGTAACTACTATCCCGATTAGTCTTCTTTTCTTCTTTCGAAAAACAGCACCTGGAATCTATAATAGACTCCTTTCGGCTTCTAGGAGGTTTGATAATGGAATTGGATGGTTTGTGGGAAGTACGAGTACTCGAGCTGCCATTTCCCAGCAATTTAAGGCCTGGAGACCGGCTAGTACCTATTCGGCTCTTGCTACTCGCTCTCGCTCTGTTCTGGACTCACTTTGCTTTCTTCAAACAATATTAGTATCCACGAGAAAATCAATTATGCTTTTGTACAAGTATCTTTCATCTGTTGCATTATAATTGGCTTTAAATAGCTCGTCAATATCTTTATTCGTCTTCAGTCTTGCTAATGTACGTTTGATATTTGCTACCAGGTAAGCTGTGCTGCAGCATTTAGCTTACCTGAAGCCATAGAAAAGGCCCATAGCTCTTTCATCATTTGGTTTAATTCTGTTGCCATATCATTTGAATTGGACCAAGAGCTCCAAATCAAAAGATCGTCAGCAAGCTCTGCTTTGCAAGCATTCTCAGAGCTGAACTTTAAATCCGACAGAAACAAAGTGAACAATAAAGGGCTAAGTGATGACCCCTGAGGGAGTCCCTTGTGCACTGGATATACCGAGACTTTATAATGCCTGTCGGATAGGTAATTGTATAAAAATTCGATAACCCCCTCTGGGAAGCCCATATTTTTAAGAGTTTTGCAGAGTAAAGTTTTATCAACATTGTCAAAAGCAGCCTCAAAATCCACCAAAACGGCAATTAAAATCTTTCCTTGCTCTGTGGATTGTCTCATAGCAGCTTCAAGGAGGACTGTACTGTCCACAGCGGATCTACCCCGACGAAAACCTGATTAGGACCTTGGTAGTACCTGGTTAGATTCGACAAACCATTCCAGTCTCTTATCAATTATTTTCTCTAAGAGTTTACAGAGGACCGGTAAAATTGAGATAGGTATATAAGACTCCGCTCTTTCGGGAGGTTTTCCTGGCTTAGGCACTGGTAAAACAATAGCCTGCTTCCATAACTTCGGAAATCTCCTACTCTGCCAAGATTGATTATAAATATGAAGTAGTTTGGTTTTAAAAACGTCACCAGACTCAATTATCCATTTATAACTGATTTCATCTTCACTTGCTGGAGATGAAATATTGACTTCCCCCAGAATATTATTCAACTCTGTCATTGCCAGAGGCACCGAAAATTCCTCCTTTGACTTGCCAGTATCATGGAGTTTGCAACTGAGGGGTTTCATCGTCGCCAAAACCTTAGTTTTCCCAAAGCTGACGGCCAAGCTTCTGCCTTTTCTTTATCAGTATGTAATAATTTGTCACTGGACCATAATGACGGGACTGTGCTGCTTGTATTTTTCTTATTTTCCATCATTTTATTTATATCAATTAAAAAAAAACTTTCCGAAAAATAAGTTTTTCAAAGAAAAGTAAAGGCCATTTTAAATTCAAGCTCAGGAGGTACAAATACCTGTTAAAATTCAAACTCAAAACGACCAGAAATTACTATTAAAGAATAAATGAAACCCAAAACGAACAGAAATCAATAAACAATCATAGCAAAAAACATACAACAAGTAACAATATAAATGAATAAATAGATCTTAAAGCGAGTAATGCTTAGATTGAATATGAAAATCAAGCTTAAAACGAAAACAAATATTTTGCTATTAAAGTATAAATGAAACTTAAAACGAACAGAAATTAAATAAACAATCAATGCGAACAAACATACAATATATATTAATGTAAATGAATAAATAAATCTTAAAACGAGTGAAACTTAAATTGAATATGCAAATCAAGTTTGAATCGAATAAAAATAACTACAAACAAGAGTTTGGGTATCGCCTCACTGTAGAAGCCTAAAACCTACTGCGTCATTGGCGCTTTACTGAAAACAATTCTTTCATTAATTAAGATTTTAGGGAATAATATCAGCATATGTATATCAAATTGACAATGCACATTTTTTTTCAGTAAACTCATTTGGATTTTTATTCAGTAAAGTACAAATTATATTCTGGCTTTTTAGAAAGCATAGGGGTTTTGAACCCTACTCATATCAATTTATGCTCGTTTTGAGTTTGACTCTAATATTTATTTTAATTTTTGTTCGTTTTGGGTTTCATTTATTTATTGATACTGATTTGGGGTAGTTGTATGCTTGGTAGATTATATGATAGTCCAGACGCAAGGTGTTGAAAGTGTGAACCATACCACGACGGAATGGGGCTGCTACGAGAATTAGCCTACCATCCACCCCCTAAATTGACCAAGCGGATTCAAAAATACCAATAGCACTTGCTTGCGAGTGGTGGAACACCCCGAAACTTGACATTTTATTATATTTTGGTGTTTCATGCAAGAAAATGCATGTTCCACAAAGTTTGAGGTGCAGTTTTCCGCTCAAATAGAAATGCCTAGAAGCCATAGAATGTTTTCATAACAAACCAACACGAATAGTTAGAAGAAATGGCAGAGTTAAAAAAAAGGCAAAACTATATGAGTCTTGAACAGTCTTGGAAAATATAAACAAAATCAAATTGAATATTAGATATATAATGATATTAATTGTTGAAAGATCCATCAGTTCAAGATTTTTTTTCACTGTAATTTTATTTTCATTTTCAATGCTGTAAGAACTGGAAAATAATAAATTTGTAAAATACGAGTAATTCGTTTTCAGTGAAGCACCAGTGACGCAGAAGGCTTTAGGTTTTTACAGTTAAAGAAGGGGGCAGTATCCAAATTTTGTTTGTAGTGAAACTATATTTGCCTTGACTAATCTTGAAAAGAACTAATAAATTAAACTGAATATTTGATGTATAATGATACTAATTGCTAAAGCCTCATCAGTTCAAAATTTTACTGTAATTTTAATATTTATTTTCAATATTAAGTACAAAAGAAAACATTTGTAATATAATTCGTTTTCAGTAAAGCGCCAATGACGCAGTAGGTTTTAGGCTTCTGCAGTGAGGCGATGCCCAAACTCTTGTTTGTAGTTATTTTTATTCGATTCAAACTTGATTTGAATATTCAATTTAAGTTTCACTCGTTTTAAGATTTATTTATTCATTTACATTAATATATATTGTACGTTTTGTACGCATTGATTGTTTATTTAATTTCTGTTCGTTTTAAGTTTCATTTATGCTTTAATAGCAAAATATTTGTTTTCGTTTTAAGCTTGATTTTCATATTCAATCTAAGCATTACTCGCTTTAAGATCTATTTGTTCATTTATATTATTACTTGTTGTATGTTTTTTGCTATGATTGTGTATGTAATTTCTGTTCGTTTTGGGTTTCATTTATTCTTTAATAGTAATTTCTGGTCGTTTTGAGTTTGAATTTTAACAGGTATTTATATCTCCTGAGCTTAAGTTTAAAATGGCCTTTACTTTTCTTTGAAAAACTTATTTTTCGGAAGTTTTTTTTAATTAATTTTTGTTCGTTTTTGATTGCAAAAACGAACGCAAAAAATTTTATGGCATGGGGGGGGGGTGCTTACTGCCCGATTATTCTTGACTTTAAAAAACGGATCTAGAACTTTCAATTTAAATCGAATGAGGCTTTTTTCAAAGTCTATACGATTACCTCTTTGATAAAAACCTTATATATGAACAATAGACAGCTTGCATAACTTGTGGATAGCGATTGACAACAATGAATGGATTGAAAAAATAGGTCCAATAAGGGGGTTTAGACCATTTCACTTGCTGACACAAAGGGATCACGACTGTTTGGAATTGACCTTAATAGGATTTTGTGTGCCAAAGCAATTTTACATCTATCTCAGAGTATGAATTTTAACCTTATAATTGGATAATTATAATAGATTTCCTATTTGTTCTTCCGATACAAAACCCCTTCCCATAAGTTATAAAACCCCTTTAATAAGTTATGCCCCAGGGCATAACTTACAACACCTACCCCCGGGCCCTGGTGGGCTGTGTCGATACCGGAGTTTTGTTATCAGAACTTTGAACTATTTTAACAAAATGTCTATCTCAAAATTTTTATCTGATGCATTTAGGGCGTGGAGGAGGGGGGGCTAGTCACCCTCCAATCTCTTTTGACTCTTAAAAAGTGAACAAGAACTTTCAATTTTCAGTCAAATGAGACCTCTCCAAAGTTTATAAGAGCATCCCTTCCATAAGAAATAATGGGAAGGGTTCGGAGAATCCTTAAATTACAACTCTTGCCCTGAGGGCTGTGGGGGAGTTGTCATCCTCAAAGAGCTAATTTCCAGAACTTAAAACTACGTTTAATAAAATGGCTGTCTCAAAATTTTGATTGGATGTGTTTGGGGAAAATGTGGGCGTGAGAGGGGGGTTAGTTGCCCTCAAATCACTTTCGACTATTAAAAAGGGCACTAGCCCTTTGAATTTCCAATCGAATGAGCCTTTTCTGAAGTTTCTACGACACGGCCTTCTATAAAAAACCTTATATGCCCCAGGGCATAACTTAAAACCCTTGCCCTGACGGTTGTGGGGGATTGTCCTCCTAAAAAATATATTTTCTATCTGGAAATCAACTATGCTGAACGAAATGGCTATCTCAAAATTTTGATTGGATGTGTTTGGGGAAATGATCGGCGTGGGGGGGGGGGGGCTAGTTGCCCTCCAATCATTTTCGACTATTAAAAAGGGCACTAGAACTCTCGATTTTCAATCGAATGAGCCCCCTTTGAAGTTTCTACGACGACCCCTTCCATATGAAGTGCCTCTGGGAAAAAAAATAATAATAAATAATAAAACATTGGAGCCGTATGGCCTTTACTATAGGCAACGCTACAGCGTTGCCTCTGAAAGGTACGAATCTTTGTTGAGGGGACATTTTCATCTAATTCTAAGGGAAAATTATTCCATACTCCTCTTTAAGCTTTTAGCACTGTCTTTTGACTAGAGATTCTGCTCTCCTCATTAAGATCAGTGCTTCTTGGCTAGGATACTTTTGAAACCTATTTTTTAATAGAAAATATGTTATTTCGAAATCAAATTTATGCGAATTTCAAAAAATAGCCTGAAACCCGTAAAAAAAGCGCGTCAGACCAAAACAAAAAGTACACCATTGGAATTACCAGGGCCAAAAACTCATTACAGCCCCCTGGCTTCAGCAAGGAAAATCATGTTATTGCATGGGGAGCTCAGATGTCTCCTGAAAGAAAATTGCTATATCTAGTGCCTTTTGTCACATATAGCTTCTTTGGTTTGTTCTTTACTAGATTCCTTTACAACATTTTACTAGAAATTTATATGTGTACAGGACATTGTTTAATCAAGAAGAGTTTGAAATTTGAAATATGCCAAGAGGATGACCCAAAACCCACAAACTCAAAATTGTTGAAAATGATGCGTCTTTGGAAGAATAACAACCTGGATCTTAAACATCAAAAGATTATTACAGTTCTTAAAGGCGTCTTTACATTCCTAGCACTCCTTGTCGCACAGTTTGCCTTAGTATCATTTTAGACTAGATGTTTTCGTTTAATAAGATGGTTTTGCCTCTTATCCATTTTGGCACTACCAGTTGTCTTTGCTAGTATGTTGATGCTTATACGGCAGATGCCAAGTATCCCATGGATGCTCCATACTTTTCCCAATTGAACATTACCCCTTAAAGTTACCAACCGTTTTCTCTGACGATTGACAACCTTTCTTGACGTAGTTAGTGGATTTCCTTCAGAATGTTGAATAATATTCAGCAACTTATTTGAAAGGGGGTTCCGAATTTTTCTTTAGTTATATAGTTTTTTTCTCTTGGTAGCTTCTTATAGAACGTCAGTAGAAAGGGGGGTCCGACTCCGGAACGAACCACGTGGTTTATGGTTTTCTCAGTGAGAATAAAAAAACAGGAATTTTCTCACTTAAAAAAAACATGAATTTTCTCACTTTGATGGATGTTTTCTTGGATGGTTATGGGTGTTGGTCAATTTATTTGATGTTTTTCATGGATGTCAACAGCAATTCATGTCTGTTTTATGGTTTTTGTCAGTGAGAATGAAAAAAACAGGAATTTTCTCACTTTGATGGATGTTTCAGGATCGATTTATTTGCTGATGTTTGTCCAGGTGTAATGACATTGGGGTGATTTACATAATCGGTGGGGGAATTATTGATTCGCGAAGGGGAATTAAGAAACAAACATGGCTTCTTTGTTGTTTGGCTAGTCTAACCTGAGAAATTGATTTACATAATCGGCGGGGGAATGTATTGATTCACGAAGGGGGAATTAAGAAACAAACATGGCTTCTTTGATCTTTAGGCGAACCTAACCTGAGAAATTGATTTACATAATCGGTGGGGGAGAATGTATTGATTTACGAAAGGGGGAATTAAGAAACAAACATGGCTTCTTTGATCTTTAGGCGAACCTAACCTGAGAAATTGATTTACATAATCGCTAGGGGAATGTATTGATTCACAAAAGGGGAATTAAGAAACAAACATTATGGCTTCTTTAATCTTAGGTCTGAGGGATAAACGTTCTTTAGGTCAGAGAGTTTAATATTCTATTTTTAAATAGGGCTTCATTGATCTTTAGTGTCAGGAATTATAAATGACATCACTTGTTATCTTGGAATTATGCGGGAGTCTAAAGAGATAGAAATTCTATTTTTAAATACGGCTTCACTGAGCTTTAAGTCGGAGAGATAAATTGATATTCTAACGAAACCTTAATAGTGTAGCTAGGAACATTTATGAGATGAAGAGATTAACGTAGGAAAGGGTTTCCTAGAAATTTGAAATGTGTCAGCGCAGAGATGCCAAAAACAAAAGGAACACGCTGAAATTACGTTTAGGGATTATTTGGGCGAAACCGTTTTAGACAGGTTATGGAATTATTTCGGCGAAACAGTTAGAGACATTTAAAAGATGATTTAAAGATGATTTTAGAAGACGTTTTGAGTGTGGTCGTTATAATACACAAGTTCCATTTGAACAGTGTTGTGAGGTCCTCTACCCCAACCCCAAAGGGTTCCGATCCCCCCACCCCAACCCGAAGGAAACCCCCGGTCCTCAAAGGTTCTCCGGATTCCCAAAGGGCCCCCGGCGCCCCAAAGGCTCCTGAGCCACCATTTTAGTACAAAGGCTTTATTATATCTTTTCAGAACAAATTATTATTTTAGGGAATTATTTCGGCGAAACAGTTAGAGACATTTTAAAAGATGATTTTTGAAGAGATTTTAGAAGAAGATTTGAGGGTGAAACTCTGAGGTCGTTATAATACACAAGTTCCATTTGAACAGTGTCGTGAGGTCCTCTACCCCAACCCTAAAGGGTTCCGATCCCCCCACCCCAACCCCGAAGGAAGCGCCCGGTCCTCAAAGGTCCCCCCAAGCCCCCAAAGGACCACCCGGCCCTCAAGGGTCCCACAGACCCTCAAAGGCTCTCCCCGAGCCCCGTCTTTCGTTGATGTGTGTTGTCTGAAACTTATGATTTGGGATATGTAAATTACTATTTCGGACTTTTCTGAGCTAGATTTCTTAGTCTTTCGTTGGTGTGTGTTGTCTGAAACCTATGATTTGGGATGGATGGATTGCAATTTTTGACTTTTCTGAGCTGGATTTCTGAGCCGTTCATAGGTATGTGCTGTCAGAAAATTATGATTTGGGATGTGTAGTTTGCAAGTTGGACTTTTCAGAGCTATGATTCTTAGTCTCTCATAGGCGTTTGTTGTCTGAAACTTCTGGTTTGGGATGAATAGTTTGCTATTTCAGGCTTTTCTGAGCTAAGGTTTCCTAGTATTTCGTAGGTGAATGTTGTCTGAAACTTATGATTTGGGATATGTAAATTACTATTTCGGGCTTTTCTAAGCTAGATTTCTTAGTCTTTCGTTGGTGTGTGTTGTCTGAAACCTATGATTTGGGATGGGTGGATTGCTATTTTTGACTTTTCTGAGCTGGATTTCTTAGCCGTTCATAGGTGTGTGTTGTCTAAAACTTATGATTTGGGATGGTTAATTTGCTATTTTTGACTTTTCTGAGCTAGGTTTCTTAGCCTTTCATATGTGTGTGCTGTCAGAAAATTATGATTTGGGATTTGTAGTTTGCTTTTTGGACTTTTCAGAGCTAGGATTCTTAGTCCCTCATAGGTGTTTGTTGTCTGAAGCCTATAGTTTGGGATGAGTAGTTTGCTATTTCAGGCTTTTCATAGCCAGATTTCTTAGTATTTCGTAGGTGTGTGTTGTCTGAAACCTATGATTTGGATTGTGTGGGTTGCTGTTTTTTGACTTTTCATAGCCAGATTTCTTAGTCTTTCGTAGGTGTGTGTTGTCTGAAACCTATGATTTGGATTGTGTGGATTGCTATTTTTGACTTTTCTGAGCTGGATTTCATAGCCTTTCGTAGGGATGTGTTGACTGAAACCTATGATTTGGGATGAGTGGTTTGCTTTTTGGACTTTTTAGAGCTGGATTTCTTAGCCGTTCATAGGTGAGTGTTGTCTGAAACCTATGATTTGGGATGGTTAATTTGCTATTTTTGACTTTTCTGAGCTAGGTTTCTTAGCCTTTCATAGGTGTGTGTTGTCAGAAATTATGATTTGGGATGTGTAGTTTGCTATTTCAGGCTTTTCTGAGCTAAGGTTTCCTAGTATTTCGTAGGTGAATGTTGTCTGAAACCAATAGTTTGGGATGAGTAGTTTGCTATTTCAGGCTTTTATGAGCTAGGTTTCTTAGCCTTTCGTAGGTGTGTGTTGACTGAAACTTATGATTTGGGATATGTAATTTGCTGTTTCCGACTTTTCATAACCAGATTTCTTAGTCTTTCGTAGGTGTGTGGTGTCTGAAACCTATGATTTGGGATGTGTGGGTTGCTATTTTTTGACTTTTCTGAGCTGGATTTCTTAGCCTTTCGTAGGTGTGTGTTGACTGAAACCTATGATTTGGGATGGTTAATTTGCTATTTTTGACTTTTCTGAGCTAGATTTCTTAGCCTTTCATAGGTGTGTGCTTTCAGAAAATTATGATTTGGGAGGTGTAGTTTGCTTTTTGGACTTTTCAGAGCTAGGATTCTTAGTCACTCATAGGTGTTTGTTGTCTGAAACTTCGAGTTTGGGATGAGTAGTTGGCTATTTCAGACTTTTCTGAGCTAAGGTTTCTTAGTATTTCGTAGGTGAATGTTGTCTGAAACTTATGATTTGGGATATGTAAATTACTATTTCGGGCTTTTCTGAGTTGGATTTCTTAGTCTTTCATAGGTGTGTGGTGTCTGAAACCTATGATTTGGGATGAGTGGTTTGCTTTTTGGACTTTTCTGAGCTGGATTTCTGAGCCTTTCGTAGGTGTGTGTTGACTGAAACCTATGATTTGGGATGTGTAGTTTGCTATTTTGACTTTTCTGAGCTAGGTTTCTTAGCCTTTCATAGGTATGTGTTGTCAGAAAATTATGATTTGGGATGTGTAGTTTGCTATTTCAGGCTTTTCTGAGCTAAGGTTTCCTAGTATTTCGTAGGTGAATGTTGTCTGAAACCAATAGTTTGGGATGAGTAGTTTGCCATTTTTGACTTTTCTGAGCTAGGTTTCATAGTCTTTCGTTGGTGTGTGTTGACTGAAACCTATGATTCGGGATATGTAGTTTGCTATTTTTGACTTTTCTGAGCTGGATTTATTAGCCTTTCATAGGTGTGTGTTGACTGAAACCTATGATTGGGATGAGTGGTTTGCTATTTTTGTCTTTTCTGAGCTAGATTTCTTAGCCTTTCATAGGTATGTGTTGTGAGAAAATTAAGATTTGGGATGTGTAGTTTGCTATTTGGACTTTTCAGAGCTATGATTCTTAGTCCATCATAGGCGTTTGTTGTCTGAAAGTTCTAGTTTGGGATGAGTAGTTTGCTATTTCAGGCTTTTCTGAGCTAAGGTTTCTTAGTCTTTCATAGGTGAATGTTGTCTGAAACCTATGATTTGGGATATGTAAATTACTATTTCGGGCTTTTCTAAGCTAGATTTCTTAGTCTTTCGTTGGCGTGTGTTGTCTGAAACCTATGATTTGGGATGGGTGGATTGCTACTTTTGACTTTTCTGAGCTGGATTTCTTAGCCTTTCATAGGTGTTTGTTGTCTGAAACCTATAGTTTGGGATGACTAGTTTGCTATTTTGACTTTTCTGAGCTAGGTTTCTTAGCCGTTCATAGGTGAGTGTTGTCTGAAACCTATGATTTGGGATATGTAAATTACTATTTCGGGCTTTTCTGAGTTGGATTTCTTAGTCTTTCATAGGTATGTGTTGTCTGAAACCTATGATTTGGGATGTGTGGGTTGCTATTTTTTGACTTTTCCGAGCTGGATTTCTTAGCCGTTCATTGGTGAGGGCTGTCTGAAACTTATGATTTGGGATGGTTAATTTGCTATTTCCGGCTTTTATTAGCTAGGTTTCTTAGCCTTTCATAGGTGTGTGTTGTCAGAAAATTATGATTTGGGATGTGTAGTTTGCTATTTGGACTTTTCAGAGCTAGGATTCTTAGTCCATCATAGGTGTTTGTTGTCTGAAACCAATAGTTTGGGATGAGTAGTTTGCTATTTCAGGCTTTTCTGAGCTAGATTTCTTAGCCTTTCATTGGTGTGTGCTTTTAAAAAATTATGATTTGGGATATGTAAATTACTATTTCGGGCTTTTCTGAGTTGGACACTTCTAAATTTTTCCGTAGAAGATAGGAAAAGTTATACTATGATTGTGATTATTTTCCATGAAAATAAAAAGTTTCACTTTAATTCTAAATTTTCTTAAATTCAATTCCGACCTTTCTCAAAGAGATGAAAAAATTTAGAGTGCTGTTCCAAATATTTTCCCGGAAGAAGAAAAGTTCAACTTCGATTCTGAATTTTCTCAATGAAAATGAAATAAGTTATTGATCAAATCTATTTTCCCAAAATAATATAAAAATTTCCACTTCAGTTCAGATTTTTTTCTCAAAGAGATGAAGAAATTTAAAGTTCTGTTCCAAATTTTTCATAGAAGATAGGAAAAGTTATACTTTGATCGTGAATATTCGAGTTCTATTCTGAATTTTACCAAAGAACACAATTCAATTCTAATTTCCCCAATAAAAAATTTAAAGTTCAATTCTAAATTTTTCGGTTGAAGATAGAAAAAGTAATACCATACGTGTGAATATTTTCCCGGAAGGTAAAAAGTTCTAGTTCAACTTAAAATTTTCTCAAAGAAGTGAAGAAGAATTCAAGTTCTCTTCTGAATTTTACCAAAGAACACAATTCAATTCTAATTTCACCAGAGAAAATTAAAATCTTCCACTTCAGTTCCTTATTTCACAAAGACATAAAGAAATTTAAAGTTCAATTCTAAATTTTTCGGTGGAAGATAGAAAAAGTAATACCATACTTGTGAATATTTTCCCGGAAGATAAAAAGTTCTAGTTCAATTTAAAATTTTCTCAACGAAGTGAAGGAAAGTTCAAGTTCTCTTCTGAATTTTCTCAATGAAAAAGAAATTAGTCATTGATCATTTCTATTTTTCCAAATAATATAAAAATTTTCCACTTTAGTTCAGATCTGACTCGAAGAGATGAAAAATTTAAAATACTGTTCCAAATTTTTCACTGAAGATAAAAAAGTTCAAGTTCTCTTCGGAATTTTACCAAAGAACACAATTCAATTCTAATTTCTCCAGAGAAAATAAAAATCTTCCACTTCAGTTCGTTATTTCACAATGACATAAAGAAATTTAAAGTTCAATTCTAAATTTTTCGGTGGAAGATAGAAAAAGTAATACCATACTTGTGAATATTTTCCCGGAAGATAAAAAGTTCTAGTTCAATTTAAAATTTTCTCAACGAAGTGAAGAAAAGTTCAAGTTCTCTTCTGAACTTTACCAAAGAACACACTTCAATTCTAATTTCTCCAGAGAAAACAAAAATCTTCCACTTCAGTTCTTTATTTCACAAAGACATAAAGAAATTTAAAGTTCAATTCTAATTTTTCGGTGGAAGATAGAAAAAGTAATACCATACTTGTGAATATTTTCACGGAAGATAAAAAGTTCTAGTTCAATTGAAAATTTTCTCAACGAAGTCAAGGAAAGTTCAAGTTCTCTTCTGAACTTACCAAAGAACACACTTCAATTCTAATTTCTCCAGAGAAAACAAAAATCTTCCACTTCAGTTCTTTATTTCACAAAGACATAAAGAAATTTAAAGTTCAATTCTAATTTTTCGGTGGAAGATAGAAAAAGTAATACCATACTTGTGAATATTTTCACGGAAGATAAAAAGTTCTAGTTCAATTTAAAATTTTCTCAACGAAGGCAAGGAAAGTTCAAGTTCTCTTCTGAACTTTACCAAAGAACACACTTCAATTCTAATTTCTCCAGAGAAAACAAAAATCTTCCACTTCAGTTCTTTATTTCACAAAGACATAAAGAAATTTAAAGTTCAATTCTAATTTTTCGGTGGGAGATAGAAAAATTAATACCATACTTGTGATTATTTTCACGGAAGATAAAAAGTTCTAGTTCAATTTAAAATTTTCTCAATGAAGTGAAGAAAAGTTCAAGTTCTCTACTGAATTTTACCAAAGAACACAATTCAATTCTAATTTCTACAGAGAAAATAAAAATCTTCCACTTCAGTTCTTTATTTCACAAAAGACATAAAGAAATTTAAAGTTCAATTCTAAATTTTTCGGTGGAAGATAGAAAAAGTAATACCATACTTGTGAATATTTTCCCGGAAGATAAAAAGTTCTAGTTCAATTTAAAATTTTCTCAACGAAGTGAAGAAAAGTTCAAGTTCTCTTCTGAACTTTACCAAAGAACACACTTCAATTCTAATTTCTCCAGAGAAAATAAAAATCTTCCACTTCAGTTTTAAGTTCCCAAAGAAATAAAGAGATTTAAAGTTCTATTCTAAATTTTTGGATGGAAGCTATAATTTTTCTTAAATTCAGTTCTGATTTTTCTCAAAGAGATGAAAAATTTAAAGTTCTGTTCCAAATTTTTCATAGAAGATAGAAAAAGTTATACATTGATTGTGAATATTCAACATGAAGATAAGGAACTCCACTTTAATTCTGAGTTTTCTCGAAGAAGTGCAAATTGTTCAAGTTCTCTTCTGAATTTTCTTAAAGAAGAGAAAAAAGTTAACTCAATTCTGAATTTTACCAATGAAAATGAAAAAACCTTCCACTTCAATTCTTAATTTCTCAAAGACATAAAAAATTTAAAGTTCAGTTCTAAATTTTTCTGTAGAAGATAGGAAAAGTTATACTATGATTGTGATTATTTTCCAGTGAAGATAAAAAGTTTCACTTTAATTCTAATTTTCTGAAGTTCACTACCGTTTTTTGCAAAGAGATGAAAAATTTAAAGTTCTGTTCCAAATTTTTCATAGAAGATAGAAAAAGTTATACATTGATTTGAATATTCGACATGAAGATAAGGAGCATCACTTTAATTCTGAGTTTTCTCGAAGAAGTGCAAAATGTTCAAGTTCTCTTCTGAATTTTCTTAAAGAAGTGAAAAAAGTTAGCTCAATTCTGAATTTTACCAATGAAAATGAAAAAAGCTTCCACTTCAGTTCTTAATTCCTCAAAGACATAAAAAATTCAAAGTTCTCTTCTAATTTTTCCAAGAAAATAAAAAGGCTCCACTTCAGTTCTGGTTTTTTTCTCAAAGAGATGAAAAATTTAAAGTTCTTTTCTAATTTTAAATTAAATTTTAGCTCCTTTGTCTTATGGATTTACCCATCAAATTTTTAAATTAGAAAATGAGTGACTCGTTCTATTATTAAAGACAATCGTTCAAACTCGTTCATCTAACCTTCAAAACAATAGGTTAGGTTAGGTATAAATAAATATTAATAAATAAATAGAAACATTTCTACATGTTTAAGTTAGGTTAGGTTAACTTATCATGAGTGCTCATGATAAGTTAACCTAACCTTTTCCGGCGAGTATGGTTAGGTTAGGTTAGACTAGATTAAGTTAGGTTAGGTTAGGTTAGCCTACGTACGCTTCACTTAGGTTAGCTTAGGTTAGGTGAGAGACATGCAAAAAGTTAGGTGTATGATTAGGTTAGGTTAGATTAAGTTAGGTTAGGTTAAGTTAGGTTAGGCTAGGTTAGCCTACGTACGCGCGCGTAAGCTAACCTAAGTGAAGCGTACGTAGGCTAACCTAACCTAACCTAATCTAACCTAACTTAATCTAGTCTATCCTAACCTAACCATACTCGCCGGAAAAGGTTAGGTTAACTTATCATGAGCACTCATGATAAGTTAACCTAACCTAACCTAACTTAAACATGTAGAAATGTTTCTATTTATTTATTAATATTTATTTATACCTAACCTAACCTATTGTTTTGAAGGTTAGATGAACGAGTTTGAACGATTGTCTTTAATAATAGAACGAGTCACTCATTTTCTAATTTAAAAATTTGATGGGTAAATCCATAAGACAAAGGAGCTAAAATTTAATTTAAAATTAGAAAAGAACTTTAAATTTTTCATCTCTTTGAGAAAAAAACCAGAAACTGAAGTGGAGCCTTTTTATTTTCTTGGAAAAATTAGAAGAGAACTTTGAATTTTTTATGTCTTTGAGGAATTAAGAACTGAAGTGGAAGCTTTTTTCATTTTCATTGGTAAAATTCAGAATTGAGCTAACTTTTTTCACTTCTTTAAGAAAATTCAGAAGAGAACTTGAACATTTTGCACTTCTTCGAGAAAACTCAGAATTAAAGTGATGCTCCTTATCTTCATGTCGAATATTCAAATCAATGTATAACTTTTTCTATCTTCTATGAAAAATTTGGAACAGAACTTTAAATTTTTCATCTCTTTGAGAAAAATCAGAACTGAATTTAAGAAAAATTATAAATAAAGTGAAACTTTTGATCTTCATGGAAAAACAATCGCAGTCATAGTATTACTTTTTCTATCTTCCATCCAAAAATTTAGAATAGAACTTTAAATTTCTTTATTTCTTTGGGGAACTTAAAACTGAAGTGGAAGATTTTTATTTTCTCTGGAGAAATTAGAATTGAAGTGTGTTCTTTGGTAAAGTTCAGAAGAGAACTTGAACTTTTCTTCACTTCGTTGAGAAAATTTTAAATTGAACTAGAACTTTTTATCTTCCGGGAAAATATTCACAAGTATGGTATTACTTTTTCTATCTTCCACCGACAAATTTAGAATTGAACTTTAAATTTCTTTATGTCTTTTGTGAAATAAAGAACTGAAGTGGAAGATTTTTATTTTCTCTGTAGAAATTAGAATTGAATTGTGTTCTTTGGTAAAATTCAGTAGAGAACTTGAACTTTTCTTCACTTCATTGAGAAAATTTTAAATTGAACTAGAACTTTTTATCTTCCGTGAAAATAATCACAAGTATGGTATTAATTTTTCTATCTTCCACCGAAAAATTAGAATTGAACTTTAAATTTCTTTATGTCTTTGTGAAATAAAGAACTGAAGTGGAAGATTTTTGTTTTCTCTGGAGAAATTAGAATTGAAGTGTGTTCTTTGGTAAAGTTCAGAAGAGAACTTGAACTTTCCTTGACTTCGTTGAGAAAATTTTAAATTGAACTAGAACTTTTTATCTTCCGTGAAAATATTCACAAGTATGGTATTACTTTTTCTATCTTCCACCGAAAAATTCGAATTGAACTTTAAATTTCTTTATGTCTTTGTGAAATAAAGAACTGAAGTGGAAGATTTTTGTTTTCTCTGGAGAAATTAGAATTGAAGTGTGTTCTTTGGTAAAGTTCAGAAGAGAACTTGAACTTTTCTTCACTTCGTTGAGAAAATTTTAAATTGAACTAGAACTTTTTATCTTCCGGGAAAATATTCACAAGTATGGTATTACTTTTTCTATCTTCCACCGAAAAATTTAGAATTGAACTTTAAATTTCTTTATGTCATTGTGAAATAACGAACTGAAGTGGAAGATTTTTATTTTCTCTGGAGAAATTAGAATTGAATTGTGTTCTTTGGTAAAATTCCGAAGAGAACTTGAACTTTTTTATCTTCAGTGAAAAATTTGGAACAGTATTTTAAATTTTTCATCTCTTCGAGTCAGATCTGAACTAAAGTGGAAAATTTTTATATTATTTGGAAAAATAGAAATGATCAATGACTAATTTCTTTTTCATTGAGAAAATTCAGAAGAGAACTTGAACTTTCCTTCACTTCGTTGAGAAAATTTTAAATTGAACTAGAACTTTTTATCTTCCATGAAAATATTCACAAGTATGGTATTACTTTTTCTATCTTCCACCGAAAAATTTAGAATTGAACTTTAAATTTCTTTATGTCTTTGTGAAATAAGGAACTGAAGTGGAAGATTTTAATTTTCTCTAGTGAAATTAGAATTGAATTGTGTTCTTTGGTAAAATTCAGAAGAGAACTTGAATTCTTCTTCACTTCGTTGAGAAAATTTTAAATTGAACTAGAACTTTTTATCTTCCGGGAAAATATTCACACGTATGGTATTACTTTTTCTATCTTCCACCGAAAAATTTAGAATTGAACTTTAAATTTTTTATTGGGGAAATTAGAATTGAATTGTGTTCTTTGGTAAAATTCAGAATAGAACTCGAATATTCACGATCAAAGTATAACTTTTCCTATCTTCTATGAAAAATTTGGAACAGAACTTTAAATTTCTTCATCTCTTTGAGAAAAAAAATCTGAACTGAAGTGGAAATTTTTATATTATTTTGGGAAAATAGATTTGATCAATAACTTATTTCATTTTCATTGAGAAAATTCAGAATCGAAGTTGAACTTTTCTTCTTCCGGGAAAATATTTGGAACAGAACTTTAATTTTTTTCATCTCTTTGAGAAAGGTCGGAATTGAATTTAAGAAAATTTGGAATTAAAGTAAAACTTTTTATCTTCATGGAAAATAATCACAATCATAGTATAACTTTTCCTATCTTCTACGGAAAAATTTAGAAGTGTCCAACTCAGAAAAGCCCGAAATAGTAATTTACATATCCCAAATCATAATTTTCTAAAAGCACACACCAATGAAAGGCTAAGAAATCTAGCTCAGAAAAGCCTGAAATAGCAAACTACTCATCCCAAACTATTGGTTTCAGACAACAAACACCTATGATGGACTAAGAATCCTAGCTCTGAAAAGTCCAAATAGCAAACTACACATCCCAAATCATAATTTTCTGACAACACACACCTATGAAAGGCTAAGAAACCTAGCTAATAAAAGCCGGAAATAGCAAATTAACCATCCCAAATCATAAGTTTCAGACAGCACTCACCAATGAACGGCTAAGAAATCCAGCTCGGAAAAGTCAAAAAATAGCAAACCACACATCCCAAATCATAGGTTTCAGACAACACATACCTATGAAAGATTAAGAAATCCAACTCAGAAAAGCCCGAAATAGTAATTTACATATCCCAAATCATAGGTTTCAGACAACACTCACCTATGAACGGCTAAGAAACCTAGCTCAGAAAAGTCAAAAATAGCAAACTAGTCATCCCAAACTATAGGTTTCAGACAACAAACACCTATGAAAGGCTAAGAAATCCAGCTCAGAAAAGTCAAAAGTAGCAATCCACCCATCCCAAATCATAGGTTTCAGACAACACACACCAACGAAAGACTAAGAAATCTAGCTTAGAAAAGCCCGAAATAGTAATTTACATATCCCAAATCATAGGTTTCAGACAACATTCACCTATGAAAGACTAAGAAACCTTAGCTCAGAAAAGCCTGAAATAGCAAACTACTCATCCCAAACTAGAAGTTTCAGACAACAAACGCCTATGATGGACTAAGAATCATAGCTCTGAAAAGTCCAAATAGCAAACTACACATCCCAAATCTTAATTTTCTGACAACACATACCTATGAAAGGCTAAGAAATCTAGCTCAGAAAAGACAAAAATAGCAAACCACTCATCCCAATCATAGGTTTCAGTCAACACACACCTATGAAAGGCTAATAAATCCAGCTCAAAAAAGTCAAAAATAGCAAACTACATATCCCGAATCATAGGTTTCAGTCAACACACACCAACGAAAGACTATGAAACCTAGCTCAGAAAAGTCAAAAATGGCAAACTACTCATCCCAAACTATTGGTTTCAGACAACATTCACCTACGAAATACTAGGAAACCTTAGCTCAGAAAAGCCTGAAATAGCAAACTACACATCCCAAATCATAATTTTCTGACAACACATACCTATGAAAGGCTAAGAAACCTAGCTCAGAAAAGTCAAAAATAGCAAACTACACATCCCAAATCATAGGTTTCAGTCAACACACACCTACGAAAGGCTCAGAAATCCAGCTCAGAAAAGTCCAAAAAGCAAACCACTCATCCCAAATCATAGGTTTCAGACATCACACACCTGTGAAAGACTAAGAAATCCAACTCAGAAAAGCCCGAAATAGTAATTTACATATCCCAAATCATAAGTTTCAGACAACATTCACCTAC
Source organism: Artemia sinica (assembly GCA_027921565.1). NCBI lineage: Eukaryota > Metazoa > Arthropoda > Branchiopoda > Anostraca > Artemiidae > Artemia > Artemia sinica. The sequence goes on along the minus strand of CM051268.1, from coordinate 47,970,756 downwards.
GAAATACTAAGAAACCTTAGCTCAGAAAAGTCTGAAATAGCCAACTACTCATCCCAAACTCGAAGTTTCAGACAACAAACACCTATGAGTGACTAAGAATCCTAGCTCTGAAAAGTCCAAAAAGCAAACTACACCTCCCAAATCATAATTTTCTGAAAGCACACACCTATGAAAGGCTAAGAAATCTAGCTCAGAAAAGTCAAAAATAGCAAATTAACCATCCCAAATCATAGGTTTCAGTCAACACACACCTACGAAAGGCTAAGAAATCCAGCTCAGAAAAGTCAAAAAATAGCAACCCACACATCCCAAATCATAGGTTTCAGACACCACACACCTACGAAAGACTAAGAAATCTGGTTATGAAAAGTCGGAAACAGCAAATTACATATCCCAAATCATAAGTTTCAGTCAACACACACCTACGAAAGGCTAAGAAACCTAGCTCATAAAAGCCTGAAATAGCAAACTACTCATCCCAAACTATTGGTTTCAGACAACATTCACCTACGAAATACTAGGAAACCTTAGCTCAGAAAAGCCTGAAATAGCAAACTACACATCCCAAATCATAAATTTCTGACAACACACACCTATGAAAGGCTAAGAAACCTAGCTCAGAAAAGTCAAAAATAGCAAATTAACCATCCCAAATCATAGGTTTCAGACAACACTCACCTATGAACGGCTAAGAAATCCAGCTCTAAAAAGTCCAAAAAGCAAACCACTCATCCCAAATCATAGGTTTCAGTCAACACATCCCTACGAAAGGCTATGAAATCCAGCTCAGAAAAGTCAAAAATAGCAATCCACACAATCCAAATCATAGGTTTCAGACAACACACACCTACGAAAGACTAAGAAATCTGGCTATGAAAAGTCAAAAAACAGCAACCCACACAATCCAAATCATAGGTTTCAGACAACACACACCTACGAAATACTAAGAAATCTGGCTATGAAAAGCCTGAAATAGCAAACTACTCATCCCAAACTATAGGCTTCAGACAACAAACACCTATGAGGGACTAAGAATCCTAGCTCTGAAAAGTCCAAAAAGCAAACTACAAATCCCAAATCATAATTTTCTGACAGCACACACATATGAAAGGCTAAGAAACCTAGCTCAGAAAAGTCAAAAATAGCAAATTAACCATCCCAAATCATAAGTTTCAGACAACACACACCTATGAACGGCTAAGAAATCCAGCTCAGAAAAGTCAAAAATAGCAATCCACCCATCCCAAATCATAGGTTTCAGACAACACACACCAACGAAAGACTAAGAAATCTAGCTTAGAAAAGCCCGAAATAGTAATTTACATATCCCAAATCATAAGTTTCAGACAACATTCACCTACGAAATACTAGGAAACCTTAGCTCAGAAAAGCCTGAAATAGCAAACTATTCATCCCAAACTAGAAGTTTCAGACAACAAACGCCTATGAGAGACTAAGAATCATAGCTCTGAAAAGTCCAACTTGCAAACTACACATCCCAAATCATAAGTTTCAGACAACACACACCTATGAACGGCTAAGAAATCCAGCTCAGAAAAGTCAAAAATTGCAATCCATCCATCCCAAATCATAGGTTTCAGACAACACACACCAACGAAAGACTAAGAAATCTAGCTCAGAAAAGTCCGAAATAATAATTTACATATCCCAAATCATAAGTTTCAGACAACACACATCAACGAAAGACGGGGCTCGGGGAGAGCCTTTGAGGGTCTGTGGGACCCTTGAGGGCCGGGTGGTCCTTTGGGGGCTTGGGGGGACCTTTGAGGACCGGGTGCTTCCTTCGGGGTTGGGGTGGGGGGATCGGAACCCTTTGGGGTTGGGGTAGAGTACCTCACGACACTGTTCAAATGGAACTTGTGTATTATAACGACCTCAGAGTTTCACCCTCAAATCCTCTTCTAAAATCTCTTCAAAAATCATCTTTTAAAATGTCTCTAACTGTTTCGCCGAAATAATTCCCTAAAGTAATAATTTGTTCAGAAAAGATATAATAAAGCCTTAAAAAGTATTAAAATGGTGGCTCAGGAGCCTTTGGGGCGCCGGGGGCCCTTTGGGAATCCGGAGAACCTTTGAGGACCGGGGGGTTCCTTCGGGGTTGGGGTGGGGGGATCGGAACCCTTTGGGGTTGGGGTAGAGGACCTCACAACACTGTTCAAATGGAACTTGTGTATTATAACGACCACACTCAAAACGTCTTCTAAAATCATCTTTTAAATCATCTTTTAAAATGTCTCTAACTGTTTCGCCGAAATAATTCCATAACCTGTCTAAAACGGTTTCGCCCAAATAATCCCTAAACGTAATTTCAGCGTGTTCCTTTTGTTTTTGGCATCTCTGCGCTGACACATTTCAAATTTCTAGGAAACCCTTTCCTACGTTAATCTCTTCATCTCATAAATGTTCCTAGCTACACTATTAAGGTTTCGTTAGAATATCAATTTATCTCTCCAACTTAAAGCTCAGTGAAGCCGTATTTAAAAATAGAATTTTATCTCTTTAGACTCCCGCATAATTCCAAGATAACAAGTGATGTCATTTATAATTCCTGACACTAAAGATCAATGAAGCCCTATTTAAAAATAGAATATTAATTTTTCTCTCTGACCTAAAGAACGTTTATCCCTCAGACCTAAGATTAAAGAAGCCATAATGTTTGTTTCTTAATTCCCCTTTCGTGAATCAATACATTCCCCTAGCGATTATGTAAATCAATTTCTCAGGTTAGGTTCGCCTAAAGATCAAAGAAGCCATGTTTGTTTCTTAATCCCCCTTTCGTAAATCAATACATTCTCCCCCACCGATTATGTAAATCAATTTCTCAGGTTAGGTTCGCCTAAAGATCAAAGAAGCCATGTTTGTTTCTTAATTCCCCCTTCGTGAATCAATACATTCCCCCGCCGATTATGTAAATCAATTTCTCAGGTTAGACTAGCCAAACAACAAAGAAGCCATGTTTGTTTCTTAATTCCCCTTCGCGAATCAATAATTCCCCCACCGATTATGTAAATCACCCCAATGTCATTACACCTGGACAAACATCAGCAAATAAATCGACCCTGAAACATCCATCAAAGTGAGAAAATTCCTGTTTTTTCATTCTCACTGACAAAAACCATAAAACAGACATGAATTGCTGTTGACATCCATGAAAAACATCAAATAAATTGACCAACACCCATAACCATCCAAGAAAACAACCATCAAAGTGAGAAAATTCATGTTTTTTTAAGTGAGAAAATTCCTGTTTTTTCATTCTCACTGAGAAAACCATAAACCACGTGGTTCGTTCCGGAGTCGGACCCCCCTTTCTACTAACGTCTGTTATTGGGAGATGCAAACAGAGGTTAGTCAGGATTTTAATCTGATGCCATAGGGGTTAAAGGGGTATGGTACACTAGGTGCACTGGTTAACCTCCATTTTAACCTCAATTTTAGCCTCACCAATTTTAACCTCAACCAATCTTAACCTCAATTTTGGTTCTTTAAAAGGGTACCAGAACTAATGTTCAATCAAATGGGCCCCTTCTCAGTTTCTACGACAATGCGTTCTATATGCAGTGGCCAGGAAAAAAGTTTATAAAGTCCACACAGATACAAGCACTCTGATAACAAAGCAAAGGCATCGATAGATTTAAGTTATATTGAACTTGGGTACCGTTAATTAAGACAGAGTGGAGTATATTATCATTATAAATATTCTGTTCAAACAGAGTCTGCCTTATTTAAAAAGCTATTGACGCCCAAGTAAAACATGGTATTTTCCCTTAATCTTTATAGTTTGGAAAAGGTCAAGACTACGTTCTGGATAAGTTATTTTCAACTTCAAAATTTTTCCAGGAAATGATAGACAAATTATCGGAATCAAGTCACATACACTTGCAAGCAAAACCTAATTTAAAATAGAATTTCTAACTCAATATTACCTTGAATTTGCTGTGCTGGTGTAGTCTAATGGACTTCAGGTTCTTTTGCCACCTACGAATTTTTTTATCCTCCAAAAGGGTATTTTGAAATTCTAATATTTTGCTAATTAATTAAAATAAAACTTTCCGAAAAATAAGTTTATCAAAGAAAAGTAAAGGTCATTTTAAACTTAAGCTCAGCACATACAAATACCTATTAAAATTCAAACTCAAAACGACCAGAAATTACTATTAAAGAATAAATGAAACCCAAAATGAACAGAAATTAAATAAACAATCATAGCCAAAAATATAGAACAAGAAATAATATAAATTAATATATTTAGATCTTAAGGCATGTAATGCTTAGATTGAATATCAAAACCAAGCTTAAAACGAAAAAAAATATTTTCCTATTGAAGTATAAATGAAACTTAAAACGAACAGAAATTAAATAAACAATCAATGCAAACAAATATACAATAATAAATGTAAATTAATAAATACATCTTAAAACGAGTGAAACTTAAATTGAATATGCAAATCAAGCTTGAAAAGAACAAAAATTACCATAAACAAGAGTTTGGGCATCACCTCCTTCTCTCACTGTAAAAGTCTAAAACCTACTGCATCATTGGCGCTTTACTGAAAACCAATTTTATGGCAAATATTTTCTTTTGTACTTAATATTGGAAACAAACATTAAAATTATAGTAACATTTTGAACTGATGAGCTTTCAGCAATTAATATCATTATACATCAAATATTCAGTTTAATTTATTAGCTATTTTAAAGTTGTTCAAGACGAATATAGTTTCACTACAAACAAGTGTTTGGATACTGCTTCCTTCCTTAACTGTAAATAAAAACCAAAAGCCTACTGCGTCATTGGCGCTTAACTAAAACGAATTATATTACAAATGTTTTCTTTTCTAGTTCTTACAGCATTGAAAATAAAAATAAAATTATATTGAAATAAATTCTTGAACGGATGTATCTTTCAACAATTAACATCATTATACATCAGATATTCAATTTGATGTTGTTTATACTTTCCAAGACTGTTCAAGACGCATAAGTTTTCAGTTTTGAGGCATGACTTATAACCCTTGCCCTGAAGACTGTGGGGGTATCGTGCTGCTCAAACATATAATTTCCAGAACTTTCAACTACGTTGAACAAAATGGCTATATTAAAATTTTGATTGGGTGTGTTTGGGGAAATGGTGGGCGTGGAAGGGGTGTTAGTTACCTTCCAATAACTTTCGACTATTAAAAAGCGAACTAGCCATTTAAATTTCCAATCGAATGAGCCCTTTCTGAAGTTTCTACGACAACGTTTTCTATAAAAACCTTATATGCCCCCAGGGCATAACTTACAAAACTTGCCCTGAGGGCTCGGGGGGGGGGGGGGTTATCCTCAAAGACCTAATTTCCTGAATTTTGGGGGGTTAATTGCCTTCCAATTACTTTTGACTATTAAAAAGCTCACTAGCCCTTTCAATTTCCAATCGAATGAGTCCTTTTTAAAAGTTTCTACGACAAAGCTTCCTATAAAAACCTTATCTGCCCCTAGGGCATAACTTACAACCCTGCCCTGAGGGCTGTGGGGGAGTGTCCTCCTCAAAACATATTTTCTAACTAGAAATCAACTACGCTGAACAAAATGACTATCTCAAAATTTTGATTGGTTGTGTTTGGGGAATTGGTGGGCGTGGAAGGTGTGTTAGTTGCCTTCCAATCACTTTTTACCCTTAAAAAGGGCACTAGAATTCTAGATTTCCAATCGAATGAGCCCCCTTTGAAGTTTGTACGGCGACCCCTTCCATATGAAGTGCCTCTGGAAAAAAAATAAATAAATAATAAAACATTGGAGCTGTATGACCTTTACTATAGGCAACGCTATAGCGTTGCCTCTGATGTTAGTGGAAAGAAACTAGACAATTTATCTGTACCTCGGGACAATCCATGCTGGGTTGTTTATTTCTATGACTTTACCCGTGTTCACTAGAGGAGTGGAAATAGGTAATGGTTGTCAAGAAAATATCTAGTTTCCAGGCACACCTATATTTCCCAGTAAAGATGTTAACTTGACAATGGTCAGTTTAATAGATGGATTCCAATTTCCAAACTGAGTGCACGTGATTCATGAGACACTCCTGATAAATACAAAGACTGTGTCCAGTGTTAACTTTCAAAAAATATCCTGATGATAGTTACAAAAAGTGTTTTCTAAAGAAGGGACATTAACTTCATTAAATAAAGTAGCAATGAGTGTACATCTTAGAGCTTCAATGATAATCTTTAGTTGCTAATTAATAATTAATTCGACTTTTATGCAGTTCAGCCCTGCTGTATATCCAGTAAAAACCACAATAGCTATATCATTACCAAACCTGTTTCTCCCAGCCTCCGGGTAGTTTTGCACAGTGAAAACTACCAAATGCTGTAAAATAGGTCAGTAAAATATGCAAAATACATACAAAAACTTAAATTACGTAAAATAGGCAAAAATGCCATTTTTACACAGATTCGTAAATTACTGTAAAATACGTAACACGCCAAATGCTACAAAAAATTAAAATTACTTAAGCATTTTTTTTTTTTTACAGCATTTTTTTTATTTGAGGATGCTGTAGAGGGAGGGGGATAAGGATTTTGTTTGCAAAAAGCCTCACAAAATGCGGCTTTTGGCTAATATCTCAAGTGCCCCCAGCTCCTAACGTCTCTTTGAAAAACTTTTTTTTTTTGAAAACACCCTTGAAAATAATTTTTATTCACTTTTTATTGGCACAGGTTTCTTGTTGGTTGATATTAGGAACATTTTTTAAGTTCTTCCAGTTTATCTGCTTAAAAATCTATATGGATTGTAATTTTAACATGAGATAAAACTTGAACATTCTGTCAGAATTCACAATCAAAAGCAGTTTTGTATAATTAAATTTTGATAACAGTTACTCTAACAGATTTTTTTATAGAGAGGGATTTTGTTATTCTACTCAATTGCAAAGCTGCATAATTTTTGGTCTTCTAAGGAATTGAAGCTATATTGACGCCCATTCTGCAGACAGTCTTAAAAATACAGTGCCTTTTTATCCACACCCTATTAAAAGTGCCTTTAAATGTTATGTTTTGCTGTATTTATTTTTGGTTTTAAACATGTGCATTTCAACGTAATTTATAAAAAAACAGTTCATTTCTTAAACCACATTGGCCTGACATCACATAAAGAAAGAAAAACGAGCAAAAACGGGGTTTTTTATAGGCCAAATGAAAGTACTGAAAAAAAAAAACACAACAAAGCAAATATTTCGAGAGGAAAAACGCCTCTCTTCTTCAGCGCGAAACGAAATAATGTATCCAAAAACAAACACGGAAAGTCAATGTGAAAAGAAACAAAAAACCAAAGAAAAAACCATAAATTTAAAAGATGAACAAAATTCAATAAAAGCCAAAATTTAAAAGAATTAAAACCAAATACCTAACAACCATAAAAGCGAGTTATTCGCCAATATCCACGATTTGCACAAAATCCAAAAAATTATGAACTGCCATCTCTCTCAGTTGTTCGCTAGTATCCATTGATGGCAGTTCATAATTTCTTGGATTTTTGCAAATCGCGGGATATTGGCGAATAACTTGCTTTTATGGTTGTTAGAGGAGGAAGCCATACTTTTGTCACATAAAAAATGAAACTATGTTAAAAAAAAATGAAACATGTTACGAATATGAAACTTTCAGTAATGAATCCAAGGCCAAAAATATACCCTATGAAGGTATTGCCAACCTTCTCTTCTAATTTCTAAGTCTCAGAAATCTGCCTTCTTGACAGGTCTTACAGGACAAATCTTAGCCTGTAGAAATTTTGACAAAACAACATTTTCCCTTAATTTTCATTTATTAGTGTGTTGCTCTCTGGCTTTAGTTCTGAAAATGCAATTCTTGTTATCTGAGAAAAATATTAAGCCATATCAATGGTTTTTTTTTAAGTTAGAAAATAAAATTTTGCCTATCTTTAAAACCTTATAAATAAGGATTGAGGATAGTTGTGAAGCTCAAAACAGTTTTGTTGTGCAGTCAGTATGAACCTAGCTCCCGTACTGTGGAGATCAATATATGCAATAAATAGCTATAGTAATTACATTTGAGTGAAAAAAAAAAGGATTATAATTGTGCAACGTTTGGATTATAAAACTTGGAATATAAAGGATTATAAAACAGCATGTTTTTTGGATTTTCGGGGGGTAGTCAAAAACCCCCTTGCGAGTAAGTCTCGTTTAATGTTTAGAATTATCATTATGATCTTGCCCAAGTAACAGCATAGTTCACACAAGGGTGCTTGTTATCAGTGTTCAGTGGCGGAGTTGGATTACTTCACAGATTTTCAAAGCCCATATTCCCCTGTTGCCGTGTCTATCACCCAAGGTTGATATTTAGCCATTATTGAGGCCTACCTGTCCTGGTTACATTTCTAACTGTGCTAGTAATTAACGGCCAAGGCGAACAGCACGTTAAAATCAGAGTGGGTAAATAAATAATTGATCTTATCTTATTTGAAGTAGGCGAAGTCTCTTTATTTTAATTTGTATGGATCGTAATCGCAAACGTAATCGTCCTGCTGAGGACTCAGAAAACCCATTGAATTCTACAGCTACTAGTACCGGAAGTCCTATCACCCAAATTACTGTGGAAACTTTATCACAGAATTTTAACAAAGTACTTGAAGTTGTCCAAGAAAATGGTAGAAAACTTGACATGATGAACAATAAGTTAAAAACACTAGACGATCGTGTTTCCAAATTAGAGGTGAACCAGTCAGACCAGTAATCTCAAGTTGCTATTCACGATAGTAGAATTGAAGTTCTAACAAATGAGAACTCATCCTTGAAATTACGATTATCAGTTCTTGTTGATGAAGCTAAGGCCCAGGGTAATGCAGTTTTGGAAATGTCAGATAGGCTTATTAAACTGGAAATTAAACAGAGGGGTAAAAACATAATTGTTTGGAATGCAGGTTGCAAAAGTGAAAATGTTGCTGTTGCTTTGTTCCAAGATATTGTTAAAGTGGGTTTAGAACAGTCTACAGTACCACCATTCAAAGTTATTCACTGCAAGAAGGATGCCAAATTTTTCAAAGTTGAACTGAGTGACAAGGAAACAAAAATTGGTCTATTATGCAGTGCAAAAAAACTAAAGAATAAGAATATTGACCCATTCAAGGAATTGTTTCTTAGTGATGATGCTACCCCTGAGTTACGTCGGGCAAGAAAAATTTTATTTAATAAGCGAGCCCAGTTACGAGATGCAGGTTTTGATGCATGGGTTTCTAAATCTTTCCCACCTTGTGTTCAATTCAAACACCCAGACAGATCGATCGCTAAGTATTTTCAGAATGATGTAATTACTGAACTTGTTAGACTGGTTATTAGCCATGACTATGGAGAGCGTAGTCAAAGAGGGCGATTCGGAAAGCAGAAGTGAATGTTTTGCTTGTATGTAGTTAATCAAGAAAAAATTATATTTGTTTTTATAGTTTGTGATGTAAAGTTAAGTAATTTTAATTAGCTGTTAGAGTTTAGATTGGATACCCTCGTGTGTGATTGTATTGTGCTCTTTGGTGATTAATAATAATTGTTTTCTGTGTTTGCCTTTATTTAGAATTTACACCTTATTTCTTTTTGTGTTTTTTTCTTTTCATTTTTTCTTTTGATTATTTTTGTTTAATTTTTTGTTGTGAGAATTGAGAGATTATCTTTAATTGTGATTGGTACATGCCCTATTCGTCACCACAGGTCATTTGGATCTTTAATAAATAGTGGTTAGAGATCTTCTTCTACCCCTGGGGGCTCATAGTATAATTGATTTGGAAAATAACAAGGTAAATTCTTATAATTATTTTAATGAATGTATTAATAGAAATTTGGACTTTGTGGTTCCAGCTTTTGACCCCCCTGAGGATTCTAAATTTGTATTTAGTTATGATTTTCAGGATGTTGAGTGTCGGCATGGTGGATTGGAAGATTTTGGGATTTTTCATTTGAATTGTCAGGGCCTAAATACAACATTCGATTTTTTAGCAAATTTAGCTAAACTTAATCTTTTCCATGTGTTTGCTTTGACAGAAACTTGGTTGAGGGACCACAATTCTAATCTTTTAGATATACCTGGATATACTTTGTTTACTTGGAACCAGGAGTTATGTCAACACAGGGGTCTTGTGGCTTATGTTCGTGAAGATCCCCATGATAGAGTCCAAGACGATCTAAGTGAATATAAGGATATGGTGTGTGAAACACTAACATTACAAGCTAAATTGAATAAATTTGATACATATTTAGCAATTGTATACAGGCCTCCTTCTGGTTCTATTCAAGAATTTTCATGAACAGCTGGCAAAAGTACAAATTAGTAATGACCCTTGTTTCGTTCTAGGTGACTTTAATATTAACATGCTGGATATGGAGTCTTTAGTGACTTCTCAGTTATTAAATTTGTGTAGCCTTTGTCTTATGGTCTGTTCCCAACGATTAACATCCCAACGGACGTCTGCAAAGCTTTTGATAATATTTTTTCCAATGCACCTTTTAGATCGCCAAGAGTTCTGTTAAATGTGGAATCTGACCACTTTGGTGTTTTTGCAGAATTTGAGGTATCTAACCCTAAGCAAGAAACTCCTGAACGGAGTAAAAGAGTTGTAGTTTTTGATTGTAGTGCCCTATTGAAACTAAAAAATAATATGGATCATATTGATTGGGTATCTCTGTTTGGAAATGAGAGTGATGTAAATACTAAATTTTCACTCTTTTATAGTAAGCTTTTAGAAATGGTTAAGGAAGTGGGAGCAGTGAAGAATTCGAAAGGTCAAAAACCTTATGGGAGGAAGCCATGGAAAATGAATGACCTTCTTTGAAAAATAAATGTAAGAGATAGACTGTTTAAGTCAAAAGCTTTAAAACCTACAGATGAGAATAAAGAGTGATACCATGCTTTTTGTAATGGTTTGAATAATCTCCTCTGTGAGAACAAAAATATTTTAGTATGAAGTTTAAGCATGTTAAAGGTAACCTGTTGAAAACTTGGCAAATAATCCATAATGTTATAGGTCAGCGGTCTAATATTCTACCAACTGAAGTGACTGTTAATGAGGTTATAATTGCAGATGGTACTGGGATATGTAATGAGTTTCTAAATCATTTTTGTTCAGTAGGCCTACAAATAGCCAAGATGATTTCCTTGTCTCCAGAAGACCCACCGTTTGGATCTACTCTACCATCTCCTGCAAATGTATCACTACATCTAAAGATGTACATTAGATGAGTTAAGGGATATTATCTATAGTATTAAAAATAGTTTGTCCAGTAGTGACCTAATGAGCCTAAAAATTCTAAAATGCATTTTCACTTGTATATCTGGTGTTTTGACATCACTGATTAACAAATTCTTCTGTCAAGGAAGGTTTCCAGATTGTTTAAAAATCAAGAGTGACACCGGTTTATAAAGGTGGTGATAGAAACGAATTGGGTAATTATAGCCCAATAGCAATCTTGCCAGTTATTTCTTGTCTTATTGAAAAATGTTTCAGCAATTGGTTGACCTATTTTTTAGAGAAGTTTAATTTGTTGAATAATAATCAGTTTGGTTTCAGAAAAGATAGGAAGACAGAGGATGCATTGAAATTTTTGACTAGTATAATTAACATAGCTTTAGATGAAGGATTTAAGGTTGGTTCAGTGTTTCTAGACCTACAGAAGGCTTTTGATACAGTTGACCATGGCCTACTCCTGGAAAAATGTGAGGTCTATGGGATCTGAGGTAAAGCTCTTGACCTTATATGGAGCTTCCTCAGTAACTGGTACCAGTTTGCAGAGATGACTTGTATACATCAGGACCCCACCCAGTGGCTAGTGGTGTCCTGCAGGGGTCAGTTCTTGGTCTGATTCTTTTTTTATTATATATTAATGATATGCCTGATTGTATCCCAAGTTGTTGTTTTAATGTTAGTGATATGGACAAAAATCCCAGGAATGAAATGGTATCATTATTTGCTGATGACACAGTTGCTGTTAGTACAGCAAAGACAGAAGAATTACTTCAGACATCAATGAAAGATGCTATTGAAAGGTTATATTCCTGGTTGAAGGTAAATAGGTTAAAGATTAATCTGGGTAAGACTAATTTTGTTATTCTTTCCTGTTCACCAGATTTTTACCCATGGATTCAGGATATTGTAACACAGTATTGAGCTTTAAAGTGGGTGTGTTCTTATAAATACCTGGGGGTTTATATTGATGATGTTTTATCATTCAAGCACCATTTACATTATGTTTGTAAAACTGTGTCTTGTAACCTGGGTATCATGAGAAAACTTAAGCATTTTTTTCCTCCTTTTGTTATGCACCTTCTTTATTATTCCCTTATCCATCCATATATATTGTATTGTAGTAGTGTTTGGCTTGGAACATTTCCTTATATTGTTTGGCCAATACGAATTCTACAAACAATGCTGTTTGGCTGTTAGATGGCCTACAACCCTGGGATTTGGTAAAAAACATGTATGAGCATGTAAAGATACTGCCAGCTTCCAAATTATGGGTGTTGTATACACTTCTATTTGTTTGTAGGATTCAGAAGGGTATAAACCTCCTATGTTTTGATAGCTTGGCAAACCTTAGATCTTCTGTCCATGATTATGATACTAGGTCATCTGTACAGATTAATATTCTGCTGGTTGTTTTGGCCTGATTGATGTTTTCTTTGCTTCAGAGGGGGATCAGAAGTTGAAACCATCTTGATCAAAATATAAAAATATAGGTGATATTTCTTTGTTTAAGATAGGGTAAAAAGACTAGTATCCAATTGAACAAAATTATGTAAAACTTAAGACCTCAAATCTTGTTATCAAATTAGAGTTGAAAAGGTTTGTATAGGCCAATGAATAGCAAAAAATCCAAGCTATGCAGCAACATTAAAATTATTTAAGATCATTCACTGAAAATGATTAGTTTATTGACTTACCTAGAAAGACCTCTTTGTGGAAATACCAATAACCCTATTTTGATGTAAATATCTTTTTAGTGTTTCAGTATTATTCACATATAAATAGAAAGCTGATTGTCTTCTGATTCTAAAAATCTAACTTTTATTTCTTGATTTTTATTCTATAAATCACAAACATTAAATATATATTTTTTCATTTCACTTACTTGTCAAAACAGAGACCACACATTGGATTTATGATGACAAATTACCCCCAACTGGGCTGGCTCTAGTGAGAGATGATTGGGCCTACACTTGCATTGTGTCATACTGTAGTAAAAAAGAGGCAGTCCAAAAACCCATTGCTATTTTTCCAAAATGCCAAAGAAAAGTGGTCTTTCCCAAAAAGAGGTCTTTTACCCTAGCAATTAAAGGGATGCTTTTTAATAAGTATAAATTTTAGTTTTTTTTAATAATGATATTGGTAAATTTTTATAGCTCTTGGGGATGAAAGGTCATCAAAGGTCAGGGAGCTTTAGAAAAAGAAAGAATAGAGGTGGGTACTTCAAAATACCTTCCCAGGACATACTTTAGCCTGTAGACCTACTCTGAAAGTTTCATTTTCTTAACCTAACACATAGTGAAGGGCTACTAAACTAGAACTTTACCAAAGTGAAACCTTGCAAAATAAATCTTCAGCTTAAATGAAGTACAACAAAATTGTTGTCAGCCTCACAACTTTGCTCAATCCTAATTTATAAGGTTTTAAAGCTATGCAAGTACATTTCCTAAATTTTGAAAAAAAAAACATTGATATGGCTTAAAATTCTACACAAAAAACAGGAATTGCATTTTCAAAACTAAAGCCAGAGAAAAAGAAACTGATAACTGAAAATTAAGGTAAAATGTTGTTTTGTCAAAGTTCAATAGGTATAGGACCTGTCATGTAGGCAAATTTGAGGACCCTCTAGAGGGAGAACAAGTGGAGGTAGCTACTTCAAAATCCCTTCCCAGAACATACTTTAGCCTGTAGACCTATCCCTGGAAGTTTCATTTTCCTAACCTAACCCCTTTTTAAGATAGCCAAAAGTAGCTAAAGTAGAATTTTACTTTCACTTTTATAACACACAGATTTTTAAGGATCATGAAAGGTCAGGACCGGCTAGAGGTAGAAGGACTAGAGGTAGGTACTTCAAAAAGCCTTCCCAGAACATACTTTAGCTTGTAGACCCAAAGTTTCATTTTCCTAACCTAGGCCTAACCCCTTTCTAAGATAGCCAAAAGTAGCTAAAGTGTAATTTTACAAATGCAACTGCTGTTTAACCATTTAAATGATGATTAGCAGCCATACTACTGGGTATCTCACCTGCCAAGGTAGTAAAGATAGACTAAGCCAAGAAGCAACTATTCACCTTGATAGACAGACCTAGGCTATTTCCTTGGCATAAAGCACTGATTGAGGGGCTAAGACAGATGTGATTAAGACAAAGATATAGTCTAATTTTGAAAGTCATGGGTACTAGGCTATCTGACTACACTAACAAGGTTGGGCTTAATTACTTTTCATCTCCAATTCTCTTGGATCCAGTGTAGACTATTTCCTCATACTCTTCATTCTTTGCATGTTCAATATTTTGATCTGTAAAAGCTGACTTCACTGCTTTTTTTTGGTCAGCAGTTCTTGTAAAGACAAACGAAACGCCTTTGGACATTCTCAAATGTGAGCAATGCAGCTGAAGTTTAAAATTACTTGGGAAATTCGAAGAAATTTCAAATTAGAGTGCGTCTATACCACGGTAGTACAGAAGCTGAAATGAGAACCAAAACAGGATGAGGTCAAGGAGTATGGAAAACTACAGATTGTATCCTAGCCTAGGTAAATTTGGTGTAGGAAAAGAAAACATTAATGGTTGCATGCTGCTACAATTTTGTTGGTATAACCATCTAGTTATAACCAATCAAGTGTTTAGTCATAAAATAGCGTATAAGTAAATATGGTATTCACGCGATGGTAAGACAGCAAACCTTATTTATTGTGCTATTGTAAATCGAAGACTGGCAGCATCAATATAAGGTACTAGGGTATATAGGAGTGCTGTTGTTGATGTTAAAAAAAAAAATCACCATCTAGTAGTGTCTAAGGCTAATTTAAAGGTGAAATTTCGGAAGGGTAACTACTTCCCGGAAAGCTATAATGTTGGTTTGGTAGACTCCAGGATAAAAATTCGAGAGAAAGTTTCCAGGAACAGCTGAATACTAAATTGGAGAGCTTAAATTTTGACAGTGTAGAAGATAGATGGAATAGTTTTAGGAAAAAAATTTGTGAAGTTTGTGATGGTGTCTTAGGGATGAAAGTTTTGGACAAAGCTAAGAATACTATTGAAAAAGCCATATATTTCATAGAGAGGAGAAGGGGCTTGTAAAAAAATTATCTGAGTGGAAGATCATGTGAAAAAAAGAAATTTAAATAAATGGAGAAAGTATTAAGATATGAACTAGAGGTGTGAAGTGGAGGCCATGGATAAAATTACCTAGGACCTGGAAGATACAGCTAGACGGCAAAATAGTAAAACATTGTACTGTAATGGTAATAAATTGAGAGGGAGTAGTCAATCCGTACTTGTCGCAGTTAAAAATACGGACGGGGCTACAATTATTGATAAGGAAAGAGTTAAATAGAGATTGGCAGAAAACTTTAAGAATGTACTAGACCGAGAGAGAGTTACAGGAAAAGATATAGAGAAAATGAAACAGTTTATGATACAATGAGTTTCTTAAATATGGTGGCTCTGCGGTTAGAAATAAGTTACTGAAGATTATGAATATGATTTTTGAAAAAGGGGAAGTACCTAGGATTTTAGAAAAGCCCTGATTAAACCCCCATATAAGAAAGGAGATAAAAATGAGCGTGATAACTATTTAAGCATTAGCCTGGTCTCTGTAGGTAGCAAATTACATAGTATTATGATTAGACCCCGGCGCCGCACCGATGATAGAAGACCGGTGGCGGCGGGGCCAAAAACAGGGCACCACGCCGCATCGCCGGTAAGATATCGGCGGCGCGCTAGCGCGTGCCGCCGGCGCGGTCAATGTTGACAGCAAACATTAATGTTTTCATCAGTCTGTCTCAAATCACAGCTTAAATTTACAACAGATTCGAGCCTAATCATGAGTTAAAAACTTCACAAGTCGCTGGCTGGAAATTGGTCTTCTTTGTTATTCATCAAGAGAAGTAGAAATGTGGTAGAAACGAAATGGCTGTGGTGTTTCAGAACCCTTGTATAATAGTTGAAGTATCTATTAGCTATGTATTCTTAACATAAATAATTATCAAAATTAGTAGTTTTTTTTCATCAAGCATTACTGCATACAAAACTTCAAATACCGTATCACAAAATTTGTCAGTTATCTGGGTAAAAACTTTGAATTTAAGTTTGAACTTAGAAGCTTAATTTTTTCATAATGCCCTTTGCCAACATCTGTTTTGTCACCTTTAAAACAGTTGAAATGGGGGACTTTGATATTGATGGGTTTTTTTTTTTGCTCTTTTAGATTCCTAAAAAGCCTTCCTTGTATTAAAACTGGCTTTTAATAACAATTTAAAAAATAAATACATCAAGTATAACTCACGAAAATCTTTTTAATTTCTAAATTACCATAGGGGTTGGACAAAATAATCAAGATACTATCACTCAAATATAATAGCTCTCTGTGCCCCCCTCTGGATACTATCTTGATAGGATACCGTCTCTGCTTTAAATTAAAAAAAATAATTAACTTTTTGGCATCCCTGCTTTGAATAAAAAAATTAAGATATTATCATTTCCCTACCCCCCCCCCCTTTGGATTTTTTTGGCATCCCTGCTTTCAATAAAAAAAAATCAAGGTACTATCATTTAAATATAATAACTCCCTATGTCCCCCTCTGGATACCATCTTGATAGGATACCGTCTCTGCTTTAAATTAAAAAAAACTAATTAACTTTTTGGCATCCCTGTTTTCAATAAAAAAAAGTTCAAGATATTGTCATTTAAATATATAATTCCCTACCCCCCCCCCCTCTGGATACCACCTTGATAGGATACCGTCTCTGCTTTAAATTTAAAAAAATAACTTTTTGGCATCCCTGCTTTCAAGACAAAAAAAATCAAGGTACTATCACTTAAATATAATAACTCCCTATGCCCCCCACCTCTGGATACCATCTTGATAGGATACCGTCTCTACTTTAAATTAAAAAAAAATTGATTTTTGGCATCCCTGCTTTCAATAAAAAAAATCAAGGTACTATCACTTAAATATAATAACTCCCTATGCCCCCCCCCTGGATAATTTTGATAGGATACTGTCTCTGCTTTAAACAAAAAAAAATAATTAACTTATTGGCATCCCTGCTTTCAAAAAAAAAATCGAGGTATTATCATTTAAATATGATAGTTCTCTACTCCCCCCCCCCGCCCCTCTGGATACCACCTTAATAGGATACCGTCTCTGCTTTAAATTAAAAAAAAAATTAACTTTTTGGCATCCCTGCTTTCAATAGAAAAAAAAATTCGAGATATTATCATTTAAATGTGATACCTCCCTACCCCCCCCACCCCCCTCTGGATACCACCTTGATAGGATACCGTCTCAGCTTTACATTAAAAAAAATTAATTTACTTAATAATTAACTAGGTCACTATATGGTTCAAACAAACACGAGAAATAATGTTATACAGCTTAGTGTTCCTTGAAAAAAAAAAATTGAGGGTATGAGTAAAGAGATACAAAGACAACAATAAAAATGTCGAAATTATTCAGATATACCTCAAACTGTAAACTGAGTCATAGATTCGTTGTGGCATTCAATAAGATCCAAAGAATCTATTTAAAAGAGAGCACACACAAAAGCCAAACTAGGCCAGTAGCCTATGAGAAATCGCAAAATACCCAAGACAATGAACAAGTTCGAATGGGGGGTCCTGGGTCTATCAAAATATTTCAATGGTTTCCCAGGGAATTTGATAGTATTTTCTTCCATCTCCGCTTTAAATGAAAAAAATAAATATCTTTTTGGCATCCTGCTTTCAAAAAAAAAATGAGATATTATCATTTAAAAATGATAGCCCACTATCCTCCCCCTTATAGGCAATAGTGTACAATTTTCTTATGAATAATATTTTTGAGGTAACTTCCGTTTCAATCTTTAACTCCCCAACCTTGTACATAGCTTAGTCCATAGCTAAATTTTGTCTCAATAGGGTTTTTTTTTTTTTGGGGGGGGGGGTAAATATTTTCAGAAAGAAGATTGTATTGTCTTTAATCTATCAGGCGCTCAACCATTGAGTATTAAAGATTAAGAAAATCTTATCTAAAAACAGCAAAAGAAAAAAATAAATTCTGCAAACTTACAATTCAGCTGTAGAAACGATCTTTCTACTACCAATTTCAATATCCAACTGTAGTGAATTTAGTGAAATAGTGACTGCGTTCTATAATTCTATTCAACTTGAAAATAAAATTCTTGACTACGAATGATGTAAGGAATTGCAATTGGGAAACTGGATCCGAAATAATTTAAACTTATTTCATAAAGACGATACTTTGTTAACACATTTTTTGTTAACATATGAAGAACAATGTATATTGCAATATTTGCAATGCAATTACATATTGCATCTGTCTGGTATTTATGCAAAGTAATAAAAGAGACGAAAATTCACGAACCAGAGAGTAGTGAAGAATTATGGTATGCAAAGTAATATTTGGCAGGGAAAGTCACTGTTGATAAATCGTTAGGGGTGGCACCGTGATAGCGTGATTTTCGGGGATTCGGGGAACAAAATTTTTTTGGGGGTGACGCTTAGATATTCGGGGAAAAACCCGAAAATTCAAGGATAGTGCAAGCCCTGCTTGATTTCTAATCAGGATAATTGAAATACTAAACCACACGAGAAGGAAAAGCTCCTACTTTGCGGTTGACGCAATAAGGAATTGCCGCAAAATTGATTTAAAGTCGACCGAACACCGCCACCTTTGCCTGCGGCGGCACGCCTGCGGCGTGCCGGCGGCTTTGCGACACTACGATGGCGGTCGACCGGGCCTCTCGTCGGCGGCGTTCGGTCGATCCACCGGCGCGGGGCCGGGGTCTAATTATGATACTTTTTAGACTTAGAGATGCTGTAGAGAAAGTTATAATTGAAGAACAGTGTGGTTTTAGAAAGGGCAGATGGTGTGTCAACCAAATTTTCACTCTTAGGTTAATAATTGTGTAGAATGTCATACTATTTCAAGGTTTATTTCAAACCAAAGCACCCGCAATGAGGTATAGCATAAGTACTACATAATAACGGTAATTAATCAAGCACTAAACTCTGCATCTCCTTTCTTTTGTTAGCTTTTGCCTTACAGATCAAAGGGAACGACGGACTGAAGGACTTTCAGAGGTGGGCCTTGGTGAGAAATGGCAAGATTCATCTGTTGCGGTAATTATGGGGTAGAGGGGGTCATTATTTAGGCTCATTTGGGGCCTGATGTATCGTCGGTTCTTTCGGTACGTTGAGCAATTTTGTGTTTTCACCAGGTAAGAGTAAGGGGTATCTTGAAAGGCTTTGCTCATCAATACTTTTCCCCATTTCTTCTCGTCGCTAAGTTAGACCCACATTGGTTGGCCTGCCTTTAGAGTAGTCATTGATTTAGCTGTTCTGTCATGGCATGATCTCTGAAAGTTTTGTTTTTTTCGTTTGTTGACTTCGAACGACGAATAAGGGACAATTTTTGGTTCAAGCTGTGATGAAATCACTGGCAGCATTGAACGGAGCTGACGAGTCATCAGTAATTCTAGAGGTGAATACTGTCCGTCATCAATTGGTTTATTTCGATATTCAAGAATGGCTAAGCATGGATATGAGCTGTTTTCTAGTGCCTTTGACATGAGTTTATTTTTAAGTTTGGACTGATTTTTCGACAATTACCTTGGGGGTATTTTGGGCTGCTCGTTTTGTGACTAATGTCCCACAGTTTGATAAAATTGTTGAATTCTGATGACACGAAATTAGGGGCGTTATTAGATTCGAGACTTTTTGGTACTCCACGGCAACTGAACTGGCTTTTCTATTTCGTAATGATGGCTGACAAGATTAATGATTCTAGTTTATCGAGCTCAAAGAATCAAGTATAGTAGTCAATTGTTATGAGGGAGTGGCGATTCTGCCAATCAAAGATGTCAATGGCCACGTGTTCCCAAGGCAACTTTGGAGTTTGGAGCATAAAAGTGGCTCTTGTTGCTGATTGTCACGATATGTGTTGCAAGCGTCACACCTGGATATGAGGGAAGTGATATCTTTCGTGTTACCAGGCCAGAAGATGGAGGTCCTAGCACGCTGCTTGGTTTTGGCTATACCCAGATGCGATACATGCAATTTGCGCAGGATATCAGGCTGCATAGATTGGGAATGACAACTCTAGCCCCTTTCAAATTTATGCCTTGGCTGATGACTAGTTCGTCTCCATGGTTCCAGATGGTCAAGCAGCTGGAGCGACGTTGTTTGTGAGAAAGGGGCGATCTATCCAGTACAGTTTGGCTCAATATCCCGAGATCATTCGGGGATGATTTCCTGATTTCTTCCATCTTGTTGTTGGATATTGGTAATTTTTTAAAAAGTGTGTGGACAAAAACTTCTAATTGCTCTTTAAATTCCGATGTCCTCGTTTGATGTGTGCAACCTTGACAATGCGTGAGCCACGGATATTTTAGATCCTGATCTGTATACAAATTTTAATCTATATGGTTGGATTGATAGCATCATGCGTTGAAATCGTGGTGGCGCTTTTGATATCGGCTTGACCAGGATGCTTTCTAACGGCTTGTGGTCTAATATCACTGTTACAGTTCAACCGTATATGTACTGATGAAAATGCTTGCATCCAAAATCTCGTAAATGTCACTGCTCGGTTTCACTGATTCAACGTAAGCCGAAGGCGACAAAGTTTTCGTTAACTGATAGTACTGCAACTAAACCGTGCTTTGATACATCTACCTTGATTTCTATGTCTTTGGATTTCGGGTCGAAGGACGCTAAGTTTTTACATATGGCTGATTTTATCTTATCAAGCGCCTGTTCATGAGCTGGTTGGCCTTCGTATTGTTCAGCGCGTGCTAACTCTCTCAGAGTTTTGTTTAGGGACGACAAGTTGGGTATGTACCTAGACAGCTAGTTTAACGTACCTAAAAGTTTTTACAGTTGGTCGTTGTTTTAGGGGGTAGTATTTCGGAAATGGGTCGAGTTTTCTCAGGGTCGCGTCTTATTCGTTCTGAGGTCAGGAGATGCCCAAAGAATGGGATACCGTCAAATACACATTTATCTCGTATGAACTTCACGTTTTTCTCACGAGCACGATTAAGTGTTGCCTTGAGTCGTGTTCTTTTTCATCAGCGCCGCATATGACAATGTCATCGATTATCAACCCCAGATCAAGGTTTTCGAAAGCCTCCTCCATTTTCTTTTGGAAGTCATCTCGAGCAGAGTTGAGACCAAAGGGGTACCTTTTGAATTTGTAACGACCGTAAATGGTGTTGAAAGTCGTCAGATCATATAGTTCGTCGTCAAGCACCCTGGACCAGAATCCACTGGTGGCATCAAATTTAGAGAACACTTTAGAGCCAGTACACCCTTGGGCGAGGCTCTCGAACGTTGGAATTGGATAATGCGGCCTTTTTAAGGTCTTGTTCAAATCAGCATCGTCCAAACATATCCATAAGTTCCCGTTTGCTTTCCCACTATCACAACTGAATTGACCCAGTCTGTAGGCCTTGTAACTTTTTTAATGATCTTCAACTGCTCTAGGCGATCAAGTGCAGCCTTTAGTTTCTTCTCTAACGCAAATGGTACGCGTTTTGGTGGTCGAACGGTGGGGATAGCTCTTTCCTTTAATGTTAACTTACATACTCCACAAATCAGCTACCACAAATTTTGAGACAGTTTTTTTTTAAATAGTTCAAAGGTCAGATAATAAAAACTCTGGTGTCGACACAACCCCCCAGGGCCGGGGACAGGCATTGTAAGTTACGTCTTGGGGCCGTATATGGTCCTTATGAAAGAGATGCTCGTATAAACTTCAGAGAGGAATCATTTGAATGGAAATTAAAAGTTCTAGTTCATTTTCTCAGAGTAAAAAAGATCGGAGGGCAACTAGCCCCTCCCTCCCTCAACGCCCTTAGGTTTATCGGATGGATAAACCTATCCGATAAAAATTTGAGGTGACCATTTTGTTAAGAATAGTTCAGACATCAGATATTAAAACTCCGGAGTCAACTCAGCCCTCTAGGGCCCAGGGACAGGCGTTGTAAGTTATACTCTGGGGGTATTTATGGTTCTTATAGAAGGGATGGCCGTATAAACTTCAGAAAGGGTTCATTTGATTGAAAATAAAAAGTTCTAGTTCACTTTTAAAGAGTCAAAAGAGACCGAAGGGCAATTACACCCCCACGCCCTTTTTCCCCAAACCCATCCGATAAAAATTTTGAGATAGCCATTTTGTTAAAAATAGTTCAAACATCAGGTAATAAAAACTCCGAGGTTGACACAAACCCAATTTTTCTCTTTGATATTGTTACTTTGATACCAGTTTTGATACTTTGATAAACATAATAAACTTCATTGATAAACTTCAAAGGGGGCTAATTCGATTGGAAATCGAGAGTTCTGGTGCCCTTTTTAAGAGTCAAAAGTGATCGGTGGGCAACTAGCCCCCCATGCCTTTTTTTCCCAAATGCATCCGATAAAAATTTTGAGATAGCCATTTTGTTAAAAATAGATCAATGATCACCTAATAAAAACTCCGGTGTCTACACAACCCTCAAGGGCCCGGGGGCAGGCGTTGCAAGCTATACCCTGGGGGCATACGTCTATGGTTCTTATGGAAGGAATGCTTGCATGAACTTCAGGTAGGGCTCATTTGATTAGAAATTGAAAGTTCTAGTTCACTTTTTAAGAGTCAAAAGATATCCGAGGGTTACTAGCACCCCCCCCCCCCCCAACGCCCTTTTTCCCAAATGCATCCGATAAAAATTTTGAGATAGCCATTTTGTTAAAAATAGTTCAAAGATCATAT
This sequence comes from Artemia sinica, assembly GCA_027921565.1. Taxonomy (NCBI): domain Eukaryota; kingdom Metazoa; phylum Arthropoda; class Branchiopoda; order Anostraca; family Artemiidae; genus Artemia; species Artemia sinica. The sequence goes on along the minus strand of CM051268.1, from coordinate 47,947,758 downwards.
AACAGAAACTCCGGTGTCGACACAACAACCCCCCACACCGAGTCCAGTGGCAGGCGTTGTAAGTTATGCCCTGGGGGTATATATGGTTCTCATGGAAGGGATGCTAGTATAAACTTCAAAGAGGGCTCATTTGATTGGAAATTCAAAGTTCTAGTTCAATTTTTAAAAGTCAAAAGGGATCGGAGGCCAATTAGTCCCCTAGTCCCCCCGTCCACGCCCTTTTTTCTCAAACCCATCCGATAGTAAAAAGACCGAAACTAAAGACCAAAATAAAGGTTTGAACTTTGAGATAGAACTTTGAGTTAGCCATCTTAAAAATAGTTCAAAGGACAAAAAACGAAAAATCCGGGACTAACACAGCCCCCAGGGCCCGATGGCAGGCGTTGTAAGTTATGCCCTGGGTACATATATGGTTCTTATTCAAGGGATACTCGTAAAAACTTCAGAGAGGAATCATCTGATTGCAAATTGTAAGTTCTAGTTCAGTTTTTGAGAGTCGAAAGAGATTGGAGGGCAACTAGCCCCCCCCCCCCACGCCCCTGTTCGTCATATGCATCCGATAAAAATTTCGAGATCGCCATTTTGTTAAAAATTGTTCAAAAGTCAGATAACAAAACTCAGGTATCGACACAACCCCCCAGGGCCCGGGGGCAGACGTTGTAAGTTATGCCCTCGGACATAGATGGTTCTTATGAAAGGGATGCTCGTAAAAACTTCAGAGAGGGCTCATTTGATTGGAAAACGAAAGTTCGTGTTCGCTTTTTAAGAGTCAAAAGAGATCCGAGGGCAACTAGCCCCCCTTCATGCCTTCTTTTTCCAAACCCATCTGATACAAATTTTGAGATAGATATCTTGTTGAAAATAGTTCAAAGGTCAGAAAAGAAAAACTCCGGTGTCAATACAGCCCCCCAGGTCCCGGAGGAAGGCGTTCTAAATTTGCCCTGAAGGCATGTATGGTTCTTATGAAAGGGATTCTCGCATAAACTTCATAGAGGGCTCATTTGATTGGAAATTGACAGTTCTAGTTTATTTCTTAAGAGTCAAGAGATTGAAGGGCAACTAGCCCCCCCGTCCTTTTTTTCCCCAAACCCATCCGCTACAAATTTTGAGACAGACAATTTTTAAAAGTTATTCGAAAATTATATAACAAAAACTCCAGTGTCGACACGACCCCCAGGGCCCGGGGTTAGGCGTTGTAAGTGTTGTCCTGGGGGTGTATTTGGTTTCTTATGAAAGGGAATTGGAATGTTCGTTTGATTGGAAATTGAAAGTTCTAGTTAAACTTATTAAGGGTAAAAAAATATCCGAGGGCAACTAGCCCCCCCCCCCAAACACACACACGCCCTTTTTTCCCCAAACCCATCCGATAAAAATTTTGACATAGCCATATCGTTAAAAATATTTCAAAGGTCAGGTAAGAAAAACTACTGTGTCAAAGCAACCCCCCAGGACTCGGGGGGGGGGGGGCAGGCGTTGTAAGTAATTCTCTGGGGGCATATGTGGTTCTTATGGAAGGGATGCTCGTATAAACTTCGAAGAGGGCTCATTTGATTGGAAAGTGAAAGTTCTTCTTCACTTTTTGAGAGTGAAAAGATAACGGAGGGCATATACCCCCCCCCCTCCACGCCCTATTTTCCTCAAACCCATCCGATAAGAACTTTGAGAGAGTCATTTCTTCAAAATGGTTCAAAGATCATATAACGAAAACTCCGGGGTCGACATAATCCTTCAGGGACCGGGGTAGGCGTTGTAAGTTATGTCCGGCAGGTATATATAGCTGTTATGAGTAGGGAAGTCCTTTCGACTCCGAAACGAACACATGTGCTGCCATCTATAATCAAGTCTAACGCCAACATGACATAATTTATTCAAGGATTATTTATCGACTCTAACGGGTCATTGAAACCATTTTCAAGGTCGATTTATTTGTTGTTTTTAAGTGTAATGACTCCGGGGCGAAGTTTGCACATGCGCTTTGAATTCTAACGGGAACAATGTATTGATCCACTAGAGGGGAAGTAGATTTCTGAGAAATTGATTAGCATAATCGGCAGTGAATTATTGATCCACTAACGGGACAGAATCACGTGTCTCTTTCTAAGCCAATCAGGGGAGTTACGTAAGGTTTCCCATTACATCACAATTCGCCCTTGAGATTTTGTATATAACGGACATGCGCTGTGGTTAAATTATCATACAGTTTTAAGACACCATGGATAAAGCATTGAATATTGATGAGTTGGAAACTTTGGCTACATCGATTTATAATGTGAGTTTTTTGTAGTAAATTTTCTTAGGTTATTTCAAAATAAAATCATTTTACGTGGTCCCCCTCCAGTAAATTCAAATTCAGGGTAACCCCCCCCCCCCCCAAATCTCCACTATGCGATGTTTATACTCAATAGAAAGCGTAAAATACTCTCTTTTTTACCATACAAACCACCACCCCCCCCCTGTTTACTACTTTAATTCTTTCATTGGAAATAATTCTGTCTTTGATAAATTTATTCTTTCTGTATCCTACCTAAAAGTGACAGCCAACTTCTGTCAACCCTTAATATACTGACCCCCTTAAGACGCTAAACCGCTAATATTTAAATAGCTGATAATTACTGACACCCGTTAAGTACATCCTGTTTCTTAATTAGAATGAATTACAATAGCGGCTTAACCAAAGGTTTCGTTGAAAAAGAGATATTTTTTGGTCAAATTAGCGAGAGTAAATCCTTTGAATTGCAAAGAGGGGGTGAGTGTTAGTTATAATAAATAGTTTCATTTAGTATTTGTTATCCATTTTGAGTACTCAGTGTTCATATGGGAGAGGCGGGAAAGGGGCAATGCCTCGATTCTAACAGCTTCGTTGTAAGGTGAAAACAAACTGTTTCTTCGCGTGAACTGCTAAGAGATTGTTGCTTGTGCTCACCAGCGTGCCATTTAGGTAGACATTGATTTGACGAAATAAATTACCATTCATATATATATAACCCTGATGTTTAGTGTTTGGTTAGCTTTTAATCATACCATATTTATGGCTGACTATTTTGAGATCTATATTTTAATCCATTGTATTGGATTTGATGCAGTTGTTGGCTCTAATGAATAATTTTTTTTTTAATTTTTTTCTAAATGGTAAAAATAGAAACATTAATTTCTATCCTAAGGCTACAGACTACTGATTTTTAAGGTTTATTTTTCACAAGTTGTGTAATAAAAACGCTTGATTTCTAAGACTAGCTTCTTCATCGCAAATTTTTACTTTTTGCTTTACTGAGAAGGGGGAGGGGGCTTCTTAGAATGGGATGAATATACCCGTGATCAATTAAATGGCATTAAGAATAAGAAGGAGACTACTAATATCACCAAGAAAATTAAAAACATTGTGTTATAGATTTCAGAAATAAAGTTTCATATATTTATTATTTTCTTAGGCTTAAGGGTTGAGGTTTGAGAATTTTAAGAGACTATTTTCCCTATTTTAATATATATATTCAGATGACTACTGACTCAATATGGGTACAACCTGATAACCAAATTCAATATTTGTTATCTACCAGAAACTTCACAGAAAATGGACGCCGTCCCTCCTACTGGTAAAGGTTAGGTTAGATCGTTTTCAGACATGACAATGAAAATGGGAAAAACATGAAATGGGTTATAAAAGAATAAAATAAAAAACAATAACACGTGCAATTTAAGGGAAAATGAGAGGAGAGGACTCCAGGGGAGGGGAGAGTGTCTTTGAGGGATGGAGGACAGTTTTTGGTCAACAGCTCAACATTAACTTTTTTTCCGCTGGATCGTTTTCAGACTGGACAATGCAAATTGTGAAAAACATGAAACATATTATAAAAGAATAAAATAAAAAACAATAACACGTGCAATTTAAGGGAAAATGAGAGGAGAGGACTCCAGGGGAGGGTGGAGTGTCTTTGAGGGACAGACGGACAGTTTTTGGTCAACAGCTAAACATTAACTTTCTTCCGATGGATCGTTTTCAGACTGAACAATGCAAATGATGAAAAACATGAAATGGGATTATAAAAGAATAAAATAAAAAAACAATAACACGCGTAGTTTAAGGATAAATGAGAGGAGGGGATTTCAGGAGAGGAGGGAGCGTCTTTGAGGGACGGACGGACAGTTTTTTGGTCAACAGCTCAACATTAACTTTTTTTCCGCTGTTACATTCATAATTTATTTTTCGTTGTGCGAAGCAGTAGTTTTTAAGTGTAGATTTAATGTTAACCAACCTCCTTAAGTGAAAATGAATTATTGTAACTTTAACTTTTGTTCCGCTTGATCGTTTTCAGACTGAACAATGCAAATGATGAAAAACATATGAATTGGGTTATAAAAGAATAAAATAAAAAACAATAACACGCGTAATTTAAGGGAAAATGAGAGGAGAGGACTCCAGGGGAGGAGAGAGTGTCTTTGAGGGACGGAGAACAGTTTTTGGTCAACAACTCAACATTAACTTTTTTCCGCTGGATCGTTTTCAGACTGAACAATGCAAATGATGAAAAATATGAATTGGGTTATAAAAGAATAAAATAATAAACAATAACACGCGTAATTTAAGGGAAAATGAGAGAAGATTACTCCAGGGGGGAGGAAGTGTCTTTAAGGGACGGAGGGCAGTTTTTTGGTCAACAGCTCAACATTAACTTTTTTTCCGCTGTTATATTCATAATTTATTTTTCGTTGTGCGAAGCAGTAGTTCTTAAGTTTAGATTTAATGTTAACCAACCTCCTTAAGTGAAAATGAATTATTCTAAGAAAGTGGGCTGTATTTGTTAGAGTTTCAGAAACATTACATATTTATTTAATTTAAGCCCTTTTTTTCTGCTATAATAATGTTTGGTGTGATTGACACTGAATATATTGGTCTGAAATATTCCTCAACTGACATTATTTTCGAAGCAGCTTTCTTACTCCTAGACGATCAACAGCGTGAAATTCATAGCTATAAATGGAACGTCAGATACAATATGTACAAGTACGAGAAAAACAGATGGAGTCCAACATTAAATTTTATAAATCGAAACGGCTTTAACGTTAAAACCATAAGACCACGTAATGAAAATGGCTATGAAATAAAACATGTACAAGAGGAAATTCAGGAAATATCCAGTTTTTTTGGTGTGTAAGCAGTATATGTTAAGAGAAACGTGCCAACTGATAAACTCTTACTAGAAAAATGTGATAAAGACGTAGCATTATTCAATTTAGAAGACTTAAAATGTGAGAAATACCTGCATTCAGTACATGATCCAGAAGATGAAGTTAGATATTTCACTCAATGGGCGCCAGAAAAGATGCCTGACCTGGAAAAATACATCAGATATCCAAAGACCTAGACTCATGCTCATCCTAATATCAAATGGATTAAGCTATTTTTTTTAAATATGTCAATATGTATTTTTTCACAATGTTTTTTAATATGTTTAAGCAATAAACATCTTAACCCTCAGCCGTCTTTATTCTTTAGAATAGTTCATCGCCATGAAAATTACACTTTCAGATTCAGCATGTCAGGGAACACACTTTCAAGTTCAGCATGGTGGAGAACCCTAAATGGTAATTCCTATAAAGGTAAGTTGACCTTAAAAGGTTAAAGAATTTTTCTGAAATCACACTTTCAGATTCAGCATGTCAGGGAACACACTTTCAGGTTTGGCATGCAGGAGAACCCTAAATGGTCATCCCTAAAAAGGTAAGTTAACCCTAAATGGTTAAAGAATTTTTCTGAAATTACATTTTCAGATCCAGCATGCCAGAGAAGTCATACATTACTTTTCATCTTCTTTTATATCCCAACACCAAATTTTCGCAATGAAAAAGAAATATGTTACAGATCAATTCTAATTTTTTCCTGAGAAAATAAAAAGGTTCCACTTCAGTTCCAATTTTTCTCAAAGAGATGAAAAATTTAAAGTTCAGTTCCAAATTTTTCATAGAAGATAGAAAAAAGTGATACTTTGATCATGAATATTCGCCATGAAGATAAGGAGCTCCAACTTATTTCTGAATTTTCTCGAAGAAGTGCAAAATGTTCAAGTTCTCTTCTGTACTACTACTATTAACTCACTGCAACATAAGGACAAAAGAGGCCAATAGAACTATGTATTATCAAGAAAATATCTGAAAATGTTTAAGATATAGTACAAATGGTTTGCAAAAACATAATAATACTACTAGTACTAAAAACTTACTGTACTACTAAACCATCTGAAGTCAACAAAAGTACGTTTCAATGAGAAAATATTAGAAAATTTATAGATTATAGTATGAATGATATGTAAATACATGAAATACTACTACTACTACTACTAGCAACTCACTGCAACATAAGGACACATGAGGCCAATACAACTACGTTATTATCATGAAAAATATTAAAAAATTTATAGATTATAGTACAAATGGTTTGCAAAAACATGATAATACTACTAGTGCTAACAACTTGCTGTACTACTAAACCATCTGAAGTCAACAAAAGTACGTTTCAATGAGAAAATATTAGAAAATTTATAGATTATAGTATGAATGATATGTAAAAACATGAAATACTAGGACTACTACTAGCAACTCACTACAACTTAAGGACACAAGAGGCCAATACAACTACGTTATTATCATGAAAAATATTAAAAAATTTATAGATTATAGTACAAATGGATTGCAAAAACATGATAATACTACTAGTACTAACAACTTGCTGTACTACTAAACCATCTGAAGTCAACAAAAGTACGTTTCATCGAGAAAATATTAGAAAATTTATAGATTATAGTATGAATGACGTGCAAATATATGAAATACTACTACCACTACTAGCAACTCACTGCAAAATAAGGACACAAGAGGCCAATACAACTACGTTTTATCAAGAAAATATCTAAAAATGTTTAAGATATAGTACAAATGGATAGCAAAAACATGAAAATGCTACTAGTACTAACAACTTGCTATGCTACTGAACCATCTGAGGTCAACAAAAGTACGTTTCATCGAGAAAATATTAGAAAATTTATAGATTATAGTATGAATGACATGTAAATACATGAAATTCTACTACTACTACTACTAGCAACTCACTGCAACTTAAGGACACTAGAGGTCAATACAACTACGTTTTATCAAGAAAATAACTGAAAATGTTTAAGATACAGTACAAATGGTTTGCAAAAAACATGAAAATAGAACTACTACTACCAACTTGCTAGAACATAAAGCCACCTGAGATCAATACAGATACGTTTTATCATGAAAAATATTAGAAAATTTATAGGTTATAGTACAAATGGTTTGCAAAAAAATGATAATACTACTAGTACTAACAACTTACTGTACTACTAAACCATCTGAGGTCAACAAAAGTACGTTTCATCGAGAAAATATTAGAAAATTTATAGGTTATAGTATGAATAACATATAAAAACATGAAATACTACGACTACTACTAGCAACTCACTGCAACATAAGGACACAAGAGGGCAATACAACTACGTTTTATCAAGAAAATATCTGAAAATGTTTAAGATATAGTACAAATGGTTCGCAAAAACACGAAAATACTACTAGTACTAACAACTTACTGTACTACTAAACCATCTGAGGTCAACAAAAGTACGTTTCATCGAGAAAATATTAGAAAATTTATAGATTATAGTATGAATGACATGTAAATACATGAAATACTACTACCACTACTAGCAACTCACTACAACTTAAGGACACCAGAGGCCATTTCAACTACGTTTTATCAAGAAAATATCTGAAAATGCTTAAGATATAGTACAAATGGTTTGCAAGAACATGAAGTACTGCTACTGCTAGCAACTTGCTACAACAAAAAGTCACCTGAGATCAATACAGATACGTTTTATCAGGAAAAATATTAGAAAATTTATAGATTATAGTACAAATGGTTTGCAAAAATATGATAATACTACTAGTATTAAAAACTTACTGTACTACTAAACCATCTGAGGTCAACAAAAGTACGTTTCATCGAGAAAATATTAGAAAATTTATAGGTTATAGTATGAATGACATGTAAAAACATGAAATACTAGGACTACTACTAGCAACTCACAACAACATAAAGTCACCTGAGATCAATACAACTACGTTTTTTCAAGAAAATATCTGAAAATGTTTAAGATATAGTACAAATGGTTTGCAAAAACATGAAAATACTACTAGTACTAACAACTTGCTGTACTAATAAACCATCTGAGGTCAACAAAAGTACGTTTCATCGAGAAAATATTAGAAAATTTATAGGTTATAGTATGAATGACATGTAAAAACATGAAATACTAGTACTACTACTAGCAACTCACTGCAACTTAAGGACACCAGAGGACAATACAACTACGTTTTATCAAGAAAATATCTGAAAATGTTTAAGATATAGTACAAATGATTTGCAAAAAACATGAAAATAGAACTACTACTAGCAACTTGCTACAACATAAAGCCACCTGAGATCAATGCAGACACGTTTTATCATGAAAAATATTAGAAAATTTATGGATTATAGTACAAATGGTTTGCAAAAACATGATAACACTACTAGTACTAACAACTTACTGTACTACTAAACCATCTGATGTCAACAAAAGTACGTTTCATCGAGAAAATATTATAAAATTTATAGGTTGTAGCATGAATGAATGAGAAATACCAAAACCATAGGTTAGGTTAGGTTAGCCTACATACGCGCGCGTATGTAGGCTAGCCTAACCTAACCTATGGTTTGATAAAACGTAGTTGTATTGACCTCTGGTGTCCTTAAGTTGCAGTGAGTTGCTAGTAGTAGTAGTAGTATTTCATATATTTGCATGTCATTCATACTATAATCTATAAATTTTCTAAGATTTTCTCGACGAAACGTACTTTTGTTGACCTCAGATGGTTTAGTAGTACAGCAAATTGTTAGTACTAGTAGTATTTTCATATTTTTTCAAACTATTTGCACTATATCTTAAACATTTTCAGATTTTTTCTTGATAAAACGTAGTTGTATTGATCTCAGGTGACTTTACATTGTAATGAGTTGCTAGTAGTAGTCCCAGTATTTCATGTTTTTACACTTCATTCATACTATAACCTATAAATTTTCTAATATTTTTCGATGAAACGTACTTTTGTTGACCTCAGATGGTTTATTAGTACAGTGAGTTTTTAGTACTAGTAGTATTATCATATTTTTGCAAACCATTTGTACTATAATCTATAAATTTTCTAATATTTTTTATGATAAAACGTATCTGTATTGATCTCAGGTGACTTTATGTTGTAGCAAGTTGCTACTAGTAGCAGTATTTCATGTTTTTGCAAACCATTTGTACTATATCTTAAACATTTTCAGATATTTTCTTGATAAAACGTAGCTGAAATGGCCTCTGGTGTCCTTAAGTTGTAGTGAGTTGCTAGTAGTGGTAGTAGTATTTCATATATTTGCATGTCATTCATACTATAATCTATAAATTTTCTAATATTTTCTTGATGAAACGTACTTTTCTTGAATTAAGATGGTTTAGTAGTAGAGCAAGTTGTTAGTACTAGTAGTATTTTCATGTTTTTGCAAACCATTTATACTATATCTTAAACATTTTCAGACATTTTCTTGATAAAACGTAGTTGTATTGCCCTCTTGTGTCCTTATGTTGCAGTGAGTTGCTAGTAGTAGTCGTAGTATTTCATGTTTTTACACTTCATTCATACTATAACCTATAAATTTTCTAATATTTTTCGATGAAACGTACTTTTGTTGACCTCAGATGGTTTAGTAGTACAGTAAGTTGTTAGTACTAGTAGTATTATCATGTTTTTTATGCAAACCATTTGTACTATAGCCTATAAATTTTCTAATATTTTTCATGATAAAACGTATCTGTATTGATCTCAGGTGGCTTTATGTTGTAGCAAGTTCCTAGTAGTAGTTCTATTTTCATGTTTTTGTAAACCATTTGTACTATATATTAAACATTTTCAGTTATTTTCTTGATAAAACGTAGTTGTATTGACCTCTGGTGTCCTTAAGTTGCAGTGAGTTGCTAGTAGTAGTAGTAGTATTTCATATATTTGCATGTCATTCATACTATAATCTATAAATTTTTTAATATTTTCTCGATGAAACGTACTTTTGTTGACTTCAGATGGTTTAGTAGTATAGCAAGTTGTTAGTACTAGTAGTATTTTCATGTTTTTGCAATCCATTTGTGCTATATCTTAAACATTTTCAGATATTTTCTTGATAAAACGTAGTTGAAATGGCCTCTGGTGTCCTTAAGTTGTAGTGAGTTGCTAGTAGTGGTAGTAGTATTTCATATATTTGCATGTCATTCATACTATAATCTATAAATTTTCTAATATTTTCTCGATGAAACGTACTTTTGTTGACTTCAGATGGTTTAGTAGTATAGCAAGTTGTTAGTACTAGTAGTATTTTCATGTTTTTGCAAACCATTTGTACTATAATCTATAAATTTTCTAATATTTTTCATGATAATTACGTGGTTGTATTTGCCTCTTGTGTCCTTAAGTTGTAGTGAGTTGCAAGTAGTAGTCCTAGTATTTCATGTATTTACATGTCATTCATACTATAATCTATAAATTTCTAATATTTTCTCATTGAAACGTACTTTTGTTGACTTCAGATGGTTGATTAGTACAGCAAGTTGTTAGTACTTGTAGTATTTTCATTTTTTTGCAATCATTTTGTACTATAATCTATAAATTTTCTAATATTTTTCATGATAATAACGTAGTTGTATTGGCCTCTTGTGTCCTTATGTTGCAGTGAGTTGCTAGTAGCAGTAGTAGTACTAGTATTTCATGTATTTACATGTCATTCATACTATAATCTATAAATTTCTAATATTTTCTCATTGAAACGTACTTTTGTTGACTTCAGATGGTTTAGTAGTACAGCAAGTTTTTAGTACTAGTAGTATTATTATGTTTTTGCAAACCATTTGTACTATATCTTAGACATTTTCAAATATTTTCTTGATAATACGTAGTTGTATTGGCCTCTTGTGTCCTTATGTTGCAGTGAGTTGCTAGTAGTAGTAGTAGTATGTGATGTTTTTACATGCCATTCATACTAAAACCTATTAATTTTCTAATATTTTCTCGATGAAACGTACTTTTGTTGACCTCAGATGGTTTAGTAGTACAGTAAGTTTTTAGTACTAGTAGTATTATTATGTTTTTGCAAACCATTTGTACTATAATCTATAAATTTTCTAATATTTTTCATAAGAAAACGTATCTGTATTGATCTCAGGTGGCTTTATGTTATAGCAAGCTGCTAGTAGTAGTTCTATTTTCATGTTTTTTGCAAACCATTTGTTCTATATCTTAAACATTTTCAGTTATTTTCTTGATAAAACGTAGTTGTATTGACCTCTGGTGTCCTTAAGTTGCAGTGAGTTGCTAGTAGTAATACAGAAGAGAACTTGAACATTTTGCACTTCTTTGAGAAAACTCCGAATTAAAGTGGAGCTCCTTATCTTCATGGCAAATATTCACGATCAAAGTATCACTTTTTTCTATCTTCTATGAAAAATTTGGAACTGAACTTTAAATTTTTCATCTCTTTGAGAAAAATTGGAACTGAAGTGGAACCTTTGTATTTTCTCAGGAAAAAATTAGAATTGATCTGTAACATATTTCTTTTTCATTGCAAAAATTTGGTGTTGGGATATAAAATAAGTTGAAAAGTAGTGTATGACTTCTCTGGCATGCTGAATCTGAAAATGTAATAACAGAAAAATTCTTTAACCATTTAGGGTTAACTTTCCTTTTTAGGGATGACCATTTATGGTTCTCCTACATGCCGAGCCTGAAAGTGTGATTTCAGAAAAATTCTTTAACCTTTTAGGGTCAACTTAGCTTTTTAGGGATTACCATTTAGGGTTCTCCACCATGCTGAACTTGAAAGTGTGCTCCCTGACATGCTGAATATGAAAGTGTAATTTTCATGGCGATGAACTATTCTAAAGGTTAAAGACGGCTGAGGGTTAAGATGTTTATTGCTTAAACATATCAAAAAACATTGTGAAAAAATACATATTGACATTAAAAAAAAATAATAGCTTAATCCATTTGATATTAGGATGAGCATGAGTTTAGGTCTTTGGATATCTGATGCATTTTTCCATGTCAGGCATCTTTTCGGGCACCCATTGAGCGAAATATCTAACTTTATCTTCTGGATCATTTACTGAATGCAGGTATTTCTCACATTTGAAGTCTTCTAAATTGAATAATGCTATGTCTTTATCACATTTTTCTAGTAAGAGTTTATCAGTTGGCACGTTTCCCTTAACATATACTGCTTGCACACCAAAAAATCTGCATATTTCCTGAATTTCCTCTTGTACATGTTTTATTTCATAGCCATTTTTATTACGTGGTCTCATGGTTTTAACGTAAAAGCCGTTTCGATTTATAAAGTTTAATGTTGGACTCCATCTGTTTTTCTCGTACTTGTACATATTGTATCTGACGTTCCATTTATAGCTATGAATTTCACGCCGTTGATCGTCTAGGAGTAAGAAAGCTGCTTCGAAAATAATACCAGTTGAGGAATATTTCAGACCAATATATTCTGTGTCAATCACACCAACATTATTATAGCTGAGAAAAAGGGCTTAAATTAAATAAATATGTAATGTTTCTTAAACTCTAACAAATACAGCTCACTTTCTTAGAATAATTCATTTTCACTTAAGGAGGTTGGTTAACATTAAATCTACACTTAAAAACTACTGCTTTGCACGACGAAAAATAAATTATAAATATAACAGCGGAAAAAAAGTTAATTTTGAGCTGTTGACCGAAAAATTGCCCTCTGTCCCTTAAAGACACTCCCTCCCCCCCCCTGGAGTCCTCTTCTCTCATTTTCTCTTAAATTACGCGTGTTATTGTTTTTTATTTTATTCTTTTATAACCCTTTTCATGTTTTTCATCATTTGCATTGTTCAGTCTGAGAACGATCCAGCGGAAAAAAAGTTAATGTTGAGCTGTTGACCAAAAACTGTCCGTCCGTCCCTCAAAGACACTCCCTCCTCCCCTGGAGTCCTCTCCTCTCATTTTCCCTTAAATTACGCGTGTTATTGTTTTTTATTTTATTCTTTTATAATCCCATTTCATGTTTTTCGTTATTTGCATTGTTCAGTCTGAAAACGATCCATCAGAAAAAAAGTTAATATTTAGCTGTTGACCAGAAACTGTCCGTCCGTCCCTCAAAGACACTCCCTCCTCCCCTGGAGTCCTCTCCTCTCATTTTCCCTTAAATTACGCGTGTTATTGTTTTTTATTTTATTCTTTTATAATCCCATTTCATGTTTTTCATCATTTGCATTGTTCAGTCTGAAAACGATCCATCGGAAAAAACAGTTAATATTGAACTGTTGACCAAAAACTGTCCGTCCGTTCCTCAAAGACGCACTCTCTCCTCCCCTGGAGTCCTCTCCTCTCATTTTCCCTTAAATTGCACGTGTTATTGTTTTTATTTTATTCTTTTATAATCTGTTTCATGTTTTTCACCATTTGCATTGTCCAGTCTGAAAACGATCCATCGGAAAAAAAGTTAATGTTGAGCTGTTGACCAAAAACTGTCCTCCATCCCTCAAAGACACTCCCTCCTCCCCTGGAGTCCTCTCCTCTCATTTCCCCTTAAATTGCGCATGTTATTATTTTTTATTTTATTCCTTTATAACCCATTTCATGTTTTTCCCATTTGCATTGTCACATCTGAAAACGATGTAACCTAACCTTTACCAGTAGGAGGGACGGCGTCCATTTTCTGTGAAGTTTCTGGTAGATAACAAATACTGATTTTGGTTATCAGATTGTACCCATATTGAGTCAGTAGTCATCTGAATAAATATATTAAAATAGGGAAAATAGTCTCTGAAAATTCTCAAACCTCGACCCTTAAACCTAAGAAAATGATAAGTATATGAATCTTTATTTCTGAAATCTATAACACAATGTCTTTAATTTCCTTGGTAATATTAGTGGTCTGCTTCTTATTCTCAATGTCATTTAATAGATCACTGGTATATTCATCCCATTCTAAGAAGCCCCCTCCCCCCTTTTCAGTAAAGCAAAAAGTAAAAATTTGCGATGAAGAAGCTAGTCTTAGAAATCAAGCGTTTTTATTACACAACTTGTGAAAAATAAACCTTGACAATCAGTAGTCTGTAGCCTTAGGATAGAAATCAATGTTTCTATTTTTACCATTTAGAAAAAAATTTAAAAAAAGCATTATTCTTTAGAGCCAACAACTGCTTCAAATCAAATACAATAATTTAAAATATAGATCTCAAAATAGTCAGCCATAAATATGGTATAATTAAAAGCTAACCAAACTCTAAACATCAGGGTTATATATATATGAAAGGTAATTTATTTCGTCAATTCAATGTGTACATAAATGGCACGCTGGTGAGCACAAGCAACAATCTCTTTGCAGTTCACGCGAAGAAATAGTTTGTTTTCACCTTACAACGAAGCTGTTGGAACCGAGGCATTGCCCCTTCCCCGCCTCCCCCATATAAACACTGAGTGCTCAAAATGAATAAAAAATACTATACTAACACTCACCCCCTCTTTGCAATTCAAAGGATTTACTCTCGCTAATTTGACCAAAAAATATCTCTTTTTCAACGAAACCTTTGGTTAAGCCGCTATTGTAATTCACTCGAATTAAGAAACAGGATGTACTTGATGGGTGTCAGTAATTATCAGCTATTTAAATCTTGGCGGTTTAGCTTCATAAGGAGGTCAGTATATTAAGAGTTGACAGAAGTTGGCTGTCACTTTTAGGTAGGATAATGAAAGAATAAATTTATCAAAGACAGAATTATTTCCAATGAAAGAATTAAAGTCGTAAACAGGGGGGGGGTTAATGGTACAAAATTGCATATTTTACGCTTTCTATTGAGTATAAACATCGCATAGTGGAGATTTGGGGGGGGGGGGTTACCCTGAATTTGAATTTACTGGAGAGGGGCCATGTAAAATGATTTTATTTGAAAATAAACTAATAAAATTTACTAAACAAAACTCACATTATAAATCGATGTAGCTAAAGTTTCCAACTCATCAATATTCAATGCTTTATCCATGGTGTCTTAAAACTGTATGATAATTTAACCACAACGCATGTCCGTTATATGCAAAATCTCAATGGCGAATTGTGATGTAATGGGAAACCTTACGTAACTCCCCTGATTGGCTTAGAAAGAGATACGTGGTTCTGTCCCGTTAGCGGATCAAAAATTCACCGCCGATCATGTAATCAATTTCTCAGAAATCTACTTCCCCTCTAGTGGATCAATATATTGTTCCCGTTAGAATTCAAAGCGCATGTGCAAACTTCACCCCGGAGTCATTACACTTAGAAACAACAAATAAATCGACCTTGAAAATGGTGTCAATGACCCGTTAGAGTCGATCAATAATCCTTGAATAAATTATATCATGTTGGCGTTAGACTTGATTATAGATGGCAGCACAAGTGTTCGTTTCGGAGTCGAAAGGGCTTCCCTACTGTTATGAAAGGGATGTTTGTATAAACTTCAGAGAGAGCTCATTTGATTAGAAATTAAAAGTTCAAGTTCAGTTTTTAAGAGTCAATAGAGATAAGAGGGCAACTATCCCCCCCACGTCTCTTTTCCTCCAAATACATCCGATAAAAAATTTTATATAGCCATTTGTTAAAAATAGTTCAAAGGTCAGATAATAAAAACTCTTGTGTTGACACAACGTCCCCAGGACCCAGGAGCAGGCGCTGCAAGTTATGCCCTGGTGGCATATATGGTTCTTATGGAAGGGATGCTCGTATAAACTTCAGAGAGGGCTCTTTTGCATGGAAATTATAAGTTCTAGTTCAATATTTAATAGTCAAAAGATATCGGAGGCCAAACAGGCCCACTCCACGCCCTTTTTTCCACAAACCCACCCGATACAAATTTTGAGATACCCATTTTGTAAAACAGTTAAAAGGTCAGATAACAAAACTCCGGTGTCGACACCCCCCCAGGGCCCGGGGACAGACGTTGAAAGTTATGTCCTGGAGCCGTATAAGGTTCTTACGAAAGGGATGCTCTATAAACTTCAGAGAGGGCTCATTTAATTTGAAATTAAAATTTCTAGTTCACTTTCTCAGAGTCAAAAGAAACTGGAGGGCAACTAATCTTTCCCCCCTCCACGTCTTTTTTCCCCAAACCCATTCGATAAAATTTTGAGGTGGCCGTTTTGTTAAAAATAGTTTCAAACATCGGAAATTAAAATTCAGGGGTCAACAAAACCCCCCAGGGCCCGGGAAGAGGCGTTGTAAGTTATGCCCTTGGGGCATATATCGTTTTTATAGAAGGGATGCTCGTATAAACTTCCGAGAGGGCTCATTTGATTGAAAATGGAAAGTTCTAGTTCACTTTTAAAGAATAAAAAGAGATCTAAGGGCAATTAGCCCCTCCCCACGCCCTTTTTTCCCCAAACCCATCCGATAAGAATTTTGAGATAGCCATTTTGTTACAAGTAGTTCAAACCTCAGATAATAAAAACTCCGAGGTGGACACAAACCCATCTTTTCCCCTTCGAAAATTGTTACTTTGATACTAGTTTTGATACTTTAAAGAAAATCTGATTTAAAAAAAGTTTGATTTTGAAATAAGGTATTTTGAAAATCTTGAAACTTTTTGCAACAGTAGGGAGGCCCTTTCGACTCCGGGAAGAGATTTAATGTCCTTGGTAAAAGCCGGGAAGAGATTTAATGTCCTTGGTAAAAGCCTGGAAGAGATTTAATGTCCTTGGTAAAAAGCCTGGAAGAGATTTAATGTCCTTGGTAAAAAATCGGGAAATCATGAGGGGATTAAGAAACAATATGGCCTCTCTACTTTAGTCTCAGAGATAAATCAATATTATATTTTTAAATATGGCTTCTCTGGTCTTTAGAGTCCCGCATAAATTCTAGAAATCGAGTGATGTCATTTCTAATTCCTGACACTAAAGAGATAGAAATTCCATTTTTAAATATGGCTTCTCTGATCTTTCGGCTTAGTAATAAATTCGGGAATTCTATCGAAGCCATAATAGTGTAACCAAGAACACTTTAGAGATGAAGAGATTAACGCGGGAAATGGTTTCCTAGGAATTTCAAATGTGACAGCGCAGGGATGCCGAAAAAAAGGAACACGCAGAAATTACTTTTAGAAGATTATTTGGGCGAAACAGTTTGAGACATTTTAGAAGATGATTTGGGGTGAAACTCTGTAGTAGTTATAATACACAAGTTCCATTTGAAGAATGTTGTGAGGTCCCCTACCCCAACCCCAAAGGTCCCCCGGTGCCCCAAAGGGCCCCGGTACCCCCAAAGGGCCCCCAAAGGAGCCCCGGTGCTCCCAAAGCCCCCCCCCCCGGTGCCCCCAAAGGGCACCCCGGGGACCCCAAAGAGCCTCCCTCCCCATTTTTAATACTTTTTTGTGCACTTGACACACAGAAGGGCCCCCACATTTCAAAAGGCTTTATTATATCTTTTCGGAACAAGTTCTTTTCTTAATATCCCTCCTAAACCCATTTTACAAGTTGAAGTACTCATCCTTTTCATCCACAACTTTACTTTACGACTTTTTGAATACCCCAACACCAAGCAATACTTTTCAAAAGGCTTTATTATATCTTTCAGAACAAGTTCTTTACGTAATGTCCTTCCTAAACCAATTTTAAAAGTTGAAGTACTCATCCTTTTCACCCACAACTTTACTTTACGACTTTTTGCATAGCCCAACATCAAGCAATACTTTTCAAAAGGCTTTATTATATCTTTTCAGAAAAAAGTTCTTTACGTAATGTCCTTCCTAAAACAATTTTACAACTTTAAGTACTCAACCTTTTCACCACAACACTACTTTACGACTTTTTACATACCCCAAAATCAAGCAAAACTTTTCGAAAGGCTTTATTATATCTTTTCAGAACAAGTTCTTTTCTTAATGTCCCTCCTAAACCAATTTTAAAAGTTGAAGTACTCATCTTTTTCACTCACAACTTTACTTTAAGCCTTTTGCACACCCCAACAGAAAAACAATACTTTTCAAAAGGTTTTATTATATATCTTTTCAGAACAAGTTCTTTACGTAATGTCCCTCCTAAACCGATTTTACAAGATGAAGTACTCATCCTTTTCACCCACAACTTTACTTTACGACTTTTTGCATACCCCAACACCAAGCAATACTTTTCAAAAGGCTTTATTATATCTTTTCAGAACAAGTTCTTTACGTAATGTCCCTCCTAAACCGATTTTACAAGATGAAGTACTCATCTTTTTCACCACAACTTTACCTTACGACTTTTTGCATAGCCAAACATCAAGCAAAACTTTTCAAAAAGGCTTTATTATATCTTTTCAGAACAAGTTCTTTACGTAATGTCCATCATAAGCCAATTTTACAACTTGAAGTACTCATCCTTTTCCCCCACAACTTTACTTTATAGCTTTTGAATACCCAACACCAAGCAATACTTTCAAAAGGCTTTTTTGTATATTTTCAGAACAAGTTACTTTCCTAATGTCCCTCCTAAACCAATTTTACAACTTGAAGTACTCATCCTTTTCACCCACAACTTTACTTTATGGCTTTTTGAATACCCCAACACTGAATTTTCTTGAAGAAGAGAAAAAAAAGTTAGCTCAATTCTGAATTTTACCAATGAAAATGAAAAACAAGCTTCCATTTCAGTTCTTAATTTCTCAAATACATAAAAAATTGAAAGTTCTGATCTAAATTTTTCCGTAGAAGATAGGAAAATTTATACTATGATTGTGATTAATTTCCATAAAGATAAAAAGTTGCACTTTAATTCTAAATTTTCTTAAATTCAGTTCCGATTTTTCTCAAAGAGATGAAAAATTTAAAGTTCTGTTCCAAATTTTTCATAGAAGATAGAAAACATTATACTTTGGTTGGGAATATTCGCCATGAAGATAAGGAACTACACTTTAGTTCAGAGTTTTCTAGAAAAAGTACAAAATGTTCAAGTTCTCTCCTGAATTTTCTTAAAGAAGAGAAAAAAGTTAGCTCAATTCTGAATTTTACCAATGAAAATGAAAAAAAGCTTCCATTTCAGTTCTTAATTACTCAAAGAAATAAAAATTTAAAGTTCTGTTCTAAATTTTTCCGTAGAAGACAGGAAAAGTTATACTATGATTGTGATTATTTTCCATGAAGATAAAAAGTTTCACTTTAATTCTAAATTTTCTTAAATTCAGTTCCTATTTTTCTCAAAGAGATGAAAAAATTTAAAGTTATGTTCCAAATTTTTCATAGAAGATAGAAAAAGTTATACTTTGTTCGTGAATATTCACCATGAAGATAAGGAGCTCCACTTTAATTCTGAGCTTTCTCGAAGAAGTGCAAAATGTTCAAGTTCTCTTCTGAATTTTCTTAAAGAAGAGAAAAAAAGTTAGATCAATTCTGAAATTTACCAATGAAAATGAAAAAAAGCTTCCATTTCAGTTCTTAATTTCTCAAAGACATAAAAAATTTAAAGTTTTGTTCTAAATTTTTTCGTAGAAGATAGGAAAAGTTATACTATGATTGTGATTATTTTCCATGAAGATAAAAAGTTTCACTTTAGTTCTAAATTTTCTTAAATTCAGTTCCGATTTTTCTCAAAGAGATGAAAAAATTTAAAGTTCTGTTCCAGATTTTTCATAGAAGATAGAAAAAGTTGTACTTTGATCGTGAATATTCACCATGAAGATAAGGAGCTCCACTTTAATTCTGAGTTTTCACGAAAAAGTTCAAAATGTTCAAGTTCTCTTCTGAATTTTCTTAAAGAAGAGAAAAAAGTTAGATCAATTCTGAATTTTACCAATGAAAATGAAAAAAGCTTCCATTTCAGTTCTTAATTTCTCAAAGACATAAAAAATTTAAAGTTCTGTTCTAAATTTTTCCGTAGAAGATAGGAAAAGTTATACTAAGATTGTGATTATTTTCCATGAAGATAAAAAGTTTCACTTTAATTCTAAATTTTCTTAAATTCAGTTTCGATTTTTCTCAAAGAGATGAAAAATTTAAAAGTCTGTTCCAAATTTTTCGGAGAAGATAGAAAAAAGTCATACATTGATCGTGAATATTCACAAAGAAGATAAGGAGCTTCACTTTAATTCTGAGTTTTCTCGAAGAAGTGGAAAATGTTCAAGCGCTCCTCTGAATTTTCTTAAAGAAGAGAAAAAGTTAGCTCATTTCTGAAATTTACTAATGAAAATGAAAAAAGGCTTCCACTATAGTTCTTAATTTCTCAAAGACATAAAAAATTTAAAGTTTTGTTCTAAATTTTTCCGTAGAAGATAGGAAAAGATATACTATGATTGTAATTATTTTCTATGAAGATAAAAAGTTTCACTTTAATTCTAAATTTTCCTAAATTCAGTTCCGAGTTTTCTCATTGAGATGAAAAAAATTAAAGTTCTGTTCCAAATTTTTCATAGAAGATAGAAAAAGTTATACTTAGATCATGAATATTCACCTTGAAGATAAGGAGCTCCACTTTGATTCTGAGTTTTCTCGAAAAAGTGCAAAATGTTCAAGTTTTCTTCTGAATTTTCTTAAAGAAAAGAAAAAAGTTAGCTCAATTCTGAAATTTACCAATGAAAATGAAAGAAGGCTTCCACTTCAGTTCTTAATTTCTCAAAGACATAAAAAATTTAAAGTTCTGTTCTAAATTTTTCCGTAGAAGATAGGGAAAGTTATACTATGATTTTGATTATTTTCCATGAAGATAAAAAGTTTCGCTTTAATTCTAAATTTTCTTAAATTCAGTTCCGATTTTTCTCAAAGAGATGAAAAATTTATAGTTCTGTTCCAAATTTTTCAAAGAAGATAGAAAAAGTTATACTATGATCGTGAATATTCACCATGAAGATAAGGAGCTCCACTTTAATTCTGATTTTTCTCGAAGAAGTGCAAAATGTTCAAGTTCTCATTTGAATTTTCTTAAAGAAGAGAAAAAAGTTACCTCAATTCTGAATTTTACCAATGAAAATGAAAAAAGCTTCCATTTCAGTTCTTAATTTCTCAAAAACATAAAAAATTTAAAGTTCTGTTCTAAATTTTTCCGTAGAAGATAAAGAAAGTTATACTATGATTTTGATTATTTTCCATGAAGATAAAAAGTTTCGCTTTAATTCTAAATTTTCTTAAGTTCAGTTCCGATTTTTCTCAAAGAGATGAAAAAATTTAAAGTTCTGTTCCAAATTTTTCATAGAAGATAGAAAAAGTTATACTATGATCATGAATATTCGCCATGAAGATAAGGAGCTCCACTTTAATTCTGAGTTTTCTCAAAGAAGTGCAAAATGTTCAAGTTCTCTTCTGAATTTTCTTAAAGAAGAGAAAAAAGTTAGCTCAATTCTGTATTTTACCAATGAAAATGAAAAAAGCTTCCATTTCAGTTCTTAATTTCTCAAAAACATAAAAAATTGAGCTAAATTTTTTCTCTTCTTTAAGAAAATTCAGAAGAGAAGTTTTGCACTTCTTCGAGAAAACTCAGAATTAAAGTGGAGCTCCTTATCTTCATGGCGAATATTCACGATCAAAGTACAACTTTTTCTATCTTCTATGAAAAATTTGGAACAGAACTTTAAATTTTTCATCTCTTTGAGAAAAATCGGAACTGAACTTATGAAAATTTAAAATTAAAGTGAAACTTTTTATCTTCATGGAAAATAGTCACAATCATAGTATAACTTTTCCTATCTTCTACAGAAAAATTTACAACAGAACTTTAAATTTTTTTTGTCTTTGAGAAATTAAGAACTGAAATGGAAGCTTTTTTTCATTTTCATTGGTAAAATTCAGAATTGAGCTAACTTTTTTTCTCTTCTTTAAGAAAATGCAGATGAGAACTTGAACATTTTACACTTCTTCGAGAAAACTCAGAATTAAAGTAGAGCTCCTCACCTTCATGGCGAATATTCACGATCATAGTATAACTTTTTCTATCTTCTATGAAAAATTTGGAACAGAACTTTAAATTTTTCATCTCTTTGAGAAAAATCGGAACTGAATTTAAGAAAATTTAGAATTAAAGTAAAACTTTTTATCTTCGTGGAAAATAGTCACAATCATAGTATAACTTTTCCTATCTTCTACAGAAAAATTTACAACAGAACTTTAAAATATTTTATGTCTTTGAGAAATTAAGAGCTGAAGTGGAAGCTTCCTTTCATTTTCATTGGTAAATTACAGAATTGAGCTAACTTTTCTCCTCTTTAAGAAAATTCAGAAGAGAACTTGAACATTCTGCACTTCTTCGAAAAAACTCAGAATTAAAGTGGAATTCTTTATCTTCATGGTAAATATGCATGATCAAAGTATAACTTTTTCTATCTTCTATGAAAAATTCGGAACAGAACTTAAGAACTGAGGGAAATTAAGAACTGTAGTGGAAGCCTTTTTTCATTTTCATCGGTAAATTTCAAAATTTAGCTAACTCTTTCTCTTCTCTAAGAAAATTCAGAAGAGCACTTGAACATTTTGCACTTTTTCGAGAAAACTCTGAATTAAAGTGGAGCTCCTTATCTTCTTTGTGAATATTCACGATCAAAGTATAACTTTTTTCTATCTTCTACGAAAAATTTGGAAGAGAACTTTAAATTTTTCATCTCTTTGAGAAAAATCGGAACTGAATTTAAGAAAATTTAGAATTAGAGTGAAACTTTTTATCTTCAAGGAAAATAATAACAATCTTAGTTTAACTTCTCCTGTCTTCTACGGAAAAATTTAGAACAGAACTTTAAATTTTTTATGTCTTTGAGAAATTAAGAGCTGAAGTGGAAGCCTTCTTTCATTTTCATCGGTAAATTTCAGAATTGAGCTAACTTTTTTCTCTTCTTTAAGAAAATTCAGAAGAGAACTTGAACATTTTGCACTTCTTCGAGAAAACTCAGAATCAAAGTGGATCTCCTTATCTTCTTGGTGAATATTCACGATCAAAGTATAACTTTTTCTATCTTCTATGAAAAATTTGGAACAGAACTATAAATTTTTTCATCTCATTGAGAAAAATTGGAACTGAATTTAAGAAAACTTAGAATTAAAGTGAAACTTTTTATCTTCATGGAAAATGATCACAATCATACTATAACTTTTCCTATCTTCTACGGAAAGATTTAGAAAAGAACTTTAAATTTTTTATGTCTTTGAGGAATTAAGAACTGTAGTGGAAGCCTTTTTTTATTTTCATTGGTAAATTTCAAAATTGAGATAACTCTTTCTCTTCTTTAAGAAAATTCAGAAGAGCATTTGAATATTTTGCACTTATTCGAGAAAACTCTGAATTAAAGTGGAGCTCCTTATCTTCTTTGTGAATATTCACGATCAAAGTATAACTTTTTTCTATCTTCTACGAAAAATTTGGAAGAGAACTTTAAATTTTTCATCTCTTTGAGAAAAATCAGAACTGAATTTAAGAAAATTTTGAACTAAAGTGAAACTTTTTATCTTCATGGAAAATAATCACAATCTTAGTATAACTTTTCCTATCTTCTACGGAAAAATTTAGAACAGAACTTTAAATTTTTAATGTCTTTGAGGAATTAAGAACTGAAATGGTAGCTTTTTTCATTTTCATTGGTAAAATACAGAACCTTCAAGGAAAATAATAGCAATCTTAGTATAACTTCTCCTGTCTTCTACGGAAAAATTTAGAACAGAACTTTAAATTTTTAATGTCTTTGAGAAATTAAGAACTAAAATGGTAGTTTTTTTCATTTTCATTGGTAAATACAGAATTGATCTAACTTTTTTTCACTTCTTTAAGAAAATTCAGAAGAAAACTTGAACATTTTGCACTTCTTCGAGAAAACTCAGAATTAAAGTGGAGTCCTTATCTTCATGGTGAATATTCACGAACAAAGTATAACTTTTTATATCTGCTATGAAAAATTTGGAACAGAACTTTAAATTTTTTCATCTCTTTGAGAAAAATCGGAACTGAATTTAAGAAAATTTAGAATAAAGTGAAACTTTTTATCTTCATGGAAAATAATCACAATCATAGTATAACTTTTCCTATCTTCTACAGAAAAATTTACAACAGAACTTTAAGTTTTTTATGTCTTTGAGAAATTAAGATCTGTAGTGGAACCCTTTTTTCATTTTCATTGGTAAATTTCAGAATTGAGGTAACTCTTTCTCTTCTTTAAGAAAATTCAGAAGAGCACTTGAACATTTTGCACTTCTTCGAGAAAACTCAGAATTATAGTGGAGCTCCTTATCTTCTTGGTCAATATTCACGATCAAAGTATAACTTTTTTCTATCCTCTACGAAAAATTTGGAACAGAACTTTAAATTTTTCATCTCTTTGAGAAAAATCGGAACTGAATTTAAGAAAATTTTGAATTAAAGTGAAACTTTTTATCTTCATGGAAAATAATCACAATCATAGTATAACTTTTCCTATCTTCTACGGAAAAATTTAGAACAGAACTTTAAATTTTTAATGTCTTTGAGAAATTAAGAACTGAAATGGTAGCTTTTTTCATTTTCATTGGTAAAATACAGAATTGATCTAACTTTTTTTCTCTTCTTTAAGAAAATTCAGAAGAGAACTTGAACATTTTGCACTTCTTCGAGAAAACTCAGAATTAAAGTGGAGTCCTTATCTTCATGGTGAATATTCACGAACAAAGTATAACTTTTTATATCTGCTATGAAAAATTTGGAACAGAACTTTAAATTTTTTCATCTCTTTGAGAAAAACCGGAACTGAATTTAAGAAAATTTAGAATTAAAGTGAAACTTTTTATCTTCATGGAAAATAATCACAATCATAGTATAACTTTTCCTATCTTCTACAGAAAAATTTACAACAGAACTTTAAGTTTTTTATGTCTTTGAGAAATTAAGATCTGTAGTGGAAGCCTTTTTTCATTTTCATTGGTAAATTTCAGAATTGAGGTAACTCTTTCTCTTCTTTAAGAAAATTCAGAAGAGCACTTGAACATTTTGCACTTCTTCGAGAAAACTCAGAATTATAGTGGAGCTCCTTATCTTCTTGGACAATATTCACGATCAAAGTATAACTTTTTTCTATCTTCTACGAAAAATTTGGAACAGAACTTTAAATTTTTCATCTCTTTGAGAAGAATCGGAACTGAATTTAAGAAAATTTAGAATTAAAGTGAAACTTTTTATCTTCATGGAAAATAATCACAATCTTAGTATAACTTTTCCTATCTTCTACGGAAAAATTTAGAACAGAACTTTAAATTTTTAATGTCTTTGAGAAATTAAGAACTGAAATGGTAGCTTTTTTCATTTTCATTGGTAAAATACAGAATTGATCTAACTTTTTTTCTCTTCTTTAAGAAAATTCAGAAGAGAACTTGAACATTTTGCACTTCTTCGAGAAAACTCAGAATTAAAGTGGAGTCCTTATCTTCATGGTGAATATTCACGAACAAAGTATAACTTTTTATATCTGCTATGAAAAATTTGGAACAGAACTTAAATTTTTTCATCTCTTTGAGAAAAACCGGAACTGAATTTAAGAAAATTTAGAATTAAAGTGAAACTTTTTATCTTCAAGGAAAATAATAACAATCTTAGTTTAACTTTTCCTATCTTCTACGGAAAAATTTAGAACAGAACTTTAAATTTTTTATGTCTTTGAGAAATTAAGAGCTGAAGTGGAAGCCTTCTTTCATTTTCATCGGTAAATTTCAGAATTGAGCTAACTCTTTCTCTTCTTTAAGAAAATTCAGAAGAGAACTTGAACATTTTGCACTTCTTCGAGAAAACTCAGAATCAAAGTGGATCTCCTTATCTTCATGGTAAATAATCATGATCAAAGCATAACTTTTTCTATCTTCTATGAAAAATTTGGAACAGAACTATAAATTTTTTCATCTCATTGAGAAAAATTGGAACTGAATTTAAGAAAACTTAGAATTAAAGTGAAACTTTTTATCTTCAAGGAAAATAATCACAATCTTAGTTTAACTTTTCCTATCTTCTACGGAAAAATTTAGAACAGAACTTTAAATTTTTTATGTCTTTGAGAAATTAAGAGCTGAAGTGGAAGCCTTTTTTCATTTTCATTGGTAAATTTCAAAATTGAGATAACTCTTTCTCTTCTTTAAGAAAATTCAGAAGAGCATTTGAATATTTTGCACTTATTCGAGAAAACTCTGAATTAAAGTGGAGCTCCTTATCTTCTTTGTGAATATTCACGATCAAAGTATAACTTTTTTCTATCTTCTACGAAAAATTTGGAAGAGAACTTTAAATTTTTCATCTCTTTGAGAAAAATCAGAACTGAATTTAAGAAAATTTAGAATTAAAGTGAAACTTTTTATCTTCAAGGAAAATAATAACAATCTTAGTATAACTTCTCCTGTCTTCTACGGAAAAATTTAGAACAGAACTTTAAATTTTTAATGTCTTTGAGAAATTAAGAACTGAAATGGTAGTTTTTTCATTTTCATTGGTAAATACAGAATTGATCTAACTTTTTTTCACTTCTTTAAGAAAATTCAGAAGAGAACTTGAACATTTTGCACTTCTTCGAGAAAACTCAGAATTAAAGTGGAGTCCTTATCTTCATGGTGAATATTCACGAACAAAGTATAACTTTTTATATCTGCTATGAAAAATTTGGAACAGAACTTTAAATTTTTTCATCTCTTTGAGAAAAATCGGAACTGAATTTAAGAAAATTTAGAATTAAAGTGAAACTTTTTATCTTCATGGAAAATAATCACAATCATAGTATAACTTTTCCTATCTTCTACAGAAAAATTTACAACAGAACTTTAAGTTTTTTATGTCTTTGAGAAATTAAGATCTGTAGTGGAAGCCTTTTTTCATTTTCATTGGTAAATTTCAGAATTGAGGTAACTCTTTCTCTTCTTTAAGAAAATTCAGAAGAGCACTTGAACATTTTGCACTTCTTCGAGAAAACTCAGAATTATAGTGGAGCTCCTTATCTTCTTGGTCAATATTCACGATCAAAGTATAACTTTTTTCTATCTTCTACGAAAAATTTGGAACAGAACTTTAAATTTTTCATCTCTTTGAGAAAAATCGGAACTGAATTTAAGAAAATTTTGAATTAAAGTGAAACTTTTTATCTTCATGGAAAATAATCACAATCTTAGTATAACTTTTCCTATCTTCTACGGAAAAATTTAGAACAGAACTTTAAATTTTTAATGTCTTTGAGAAATTAAGAACTGAAATGGTAGCTTTTTTCATTTTCATTGGTAAAATACAGAATTGATCTAACTTTTTTTCTCTTCTTTAAGAAAATTCAGAAGAGAACTTGAACATTTTGCACTTCTTCGAGAAAACTCAGAATTAAAGTGGAGCTCCTTATCTTCATGGTGAATATTCACGAACAAAGTATAACTTTTTATATCTGCTATGAAAAATTTGGAACAGAACTTTAAATTTTTTCATCTCTTTGAGAAAAACCGGAACTGAATTTAAGAAAATTTAGAATTAAAGTGAAACTTTTTATCTTCATGGAAAATAATCACAATCATAGTATAACTTTTCCTATCTTCTACAGAAAATTTACAACAGAACTTTAAGTTTTTTATGTCTTTGAGAAATTAAGATCTGTAGTGGAAGCCTTTTTTCATTTTCATTGGTAAATTTCAGAATTGAGGTAACTCTTTCTCTTCTTTAAGAAAATTCAGAAGAGCACTTGAACATTTTGCACTTCTTCGAGAAAACTTAGAATTATAGTGGAGCTCCTTATCTTCTTGGTCAATATTAACTTTTCCTATCTTCTACGGAAAAATTTAGAAAAGAAATTTAAATTTTTTATGTCTTTGAGAAATTAAGAACTGAAATGGAAGATATTTTCATTTTCATTGGTAAAATTCAGAATTGATCTAATTTTTTTCTCTTCTTTAAGAAAATTCAGAAAAGAACTTGAACATTTTGCACTTCTTCGAGAAAACTCAGAATTAAAGTGGAGCTCCTTATCTTCATGGTGAATATTCACGAACAAAGTATAATTTTTTCTATCTTTTATGAAAAATTTGTAACAGAACTTTAAATTTTTTCATCTCTTTGAGAAAAATCGGAACTGAACTTAAGAAAATTTAAAATTTAAGTGAAACTTTTTATCTTCATGGAAAATAGTCACAATCATAGTATAACTTTTCCTATCTTCTACGGAAAATTTTAGAACAGAACTTTAAATTTGTTATGTCTTTGAGAAATTAAGAACTGAAATGGAAGCTTTTTTTTATTTTCATTGGTAACATTCAGAATTGAGCTAACTTTTCTTCTCTTCTTTAAGAAAATTCAGAAGAGAAGTTGAACATTTTGCACTTCTTCGAGAAAACTCAGAATTAAAGTGGAGCTCCTTATCTTCATGGCGAATATTCATGATCAAAGTATAACTTTTTCTATCTTTTATGAAAAATTTGGAACAGAACTTTAAATTTTTCATCTCTTTGAGAAAAATCGGAACTGAACTTAAGAAAATTTAAAATTTAAGTGAAACTTTTTATCTTCATGGAAAATAATCACAATCATAGTATAACTTTTCCTATCTTCTACGGAAAAATTTAGAACAGAACTTTAAATTTTTTATGTCTTTGGGAAATTAAGAACTGAAATGGAAGCTTTTTTCATTTCCATTGGTAAAATTCAAAATTGAGCTAACTTTTTTTCTCTTCTTTAAGAAAATTCAGAAGAGAAATTGAACATTTTGCACTTCTTCGAGAAAACTCAGAATTAAAGTGGAGCTCCTTATTTTCATGGCGAATATTCACGATCATAGTATAACTTTTTCTATCTTCTATGAAAAATTCGGAACAGAACTTTAAATTTTGCATCTCCTTGAGAAAAATCGGAACTGAATTTAAGAAAATTTAGAATTAAAGTGAAACTTTTTATCTTCATGGAAAATAATCACAATCATAGTATAACTTTTCCTATCTTCTACGGAAAAATTTAGAACAGAACTTTAAATTTTTTATGTCTTTGAGAAATTAAGAGCTGAAGTGGAAGCCTTCTTTCATTTTCATCGGTAAATTTCAGAATTGAGCTAACTTTTTTCTCTTCTTTAAGAAAATTCAGAAGAGAACTTGAACATTTTGCACTTCTTCGAGAAAACTCAGAATTAAAGTGGATCTCCTTATCTTCATGGTAAATAATCATGATCAAAGCATAACTTTTTCTATCTTCTATGAAAAATTTGGAACAGAACTTTAAATTTTTTCATGTCTTTGAGAAAAATCGGAACTGAATTTAAGAAAATTTTTAACTAAAGTGAAACTTTTTATCTTCATGGAAAATAATCACAATCTTAGTATAACTTTTCCTATCTTCTACGGAAAAATTTAGAACAGAACTTTACATGTTTAATGTCTTTGAGAAATTAAGAACTGAAATGGTAGCTTTTTTCATTTTCATTGGTAAAATACAAAATTGATATAACTTTTTTTCTCTTCTTTAAGAAAATTCAGAAGAGAACTTGAACATTTTGCACTTCTTCTTGAAAACTCAGAATTAAAGTAGAGCTTCTTATCTTCATGGCGAATATTCACGATCAAAGTATAACTTTTTCTATCTTCTATGAAAAATTTGGAACAGAACTTTAAATTTTTTCATGTCTTTGAGAAAAATCGGAACTGAATTTAAGAAAATTTAGAATTAAAGTGAAAATTTTTATCTTCATGAAAAATAATCACAATCATAGTATAACTTTTCCTATCTTCTACGGAAAAATTTAGAAAAGAAATTTAAATTTTTTATGTCTTTGAGAAATTAAGAACTGAAATGGAAGATTTTTTTCATGTTCATTGGTAAAATTCAGAATTGATCTAACTTTTTTTCTCTTCTTTAAGAAAATTCAGAAGAGAACTTGAACATTTTGCACTTCTTCGAGAAAACTCAGAATTAAAGTGGAGCTCCTTATCTTCATGGTGAATATTCACGAACAAAGTATAATTTTTTCTATCTTTTATGAAAAATTTGTAACAGAACTTTAAATTTTTTCATGTCTTTGAGAAAAATCGGAACTGAACTTAAGAAAATTTAAAATTAAAGTGAAACTTTTTATCTTCATGGAAAATAGTCACAATCATAGTATAACTTTTCCTATCTTCTACGGAAAATTTTAGAACAGAACTTTAAATTTGTTATGTCTTTGAGAAATTAAGAACTGAAATGGAAGCTTTTTTTCATTTTCGTTGGTAACATTCAGAATTGAGCTAACTTTTCTTCTCTTCTTTAAGAAAATTAAGAAGAGAAGTTGAACATTTTGCACTTCTTCGAGAAAACTCAGAATTAAAGTGGAGCTCTTTATCTTCATGGCGAATATTCATGATCAAAGTATAACTTTTCTATCTTCTATGAAAAATTTGGAACAGAACTTTAAATTTTTCATCTCCTTGAGAAAAATCGGAACTGAATTTAAGAAAATTTAGAATTAAAGTGAAACTTTTTATCTTCATGGAAATAATCACAATCATAGTATAACTTTTCCTATCTTCTACGGAAAAATTTAGAACAGAACTTTAAATTTTTTATGTCTTTGGGAAATTAAGAACTGAAATGGAAGCTTTTTTCATTTTCATTGGTAAAATTCAAAATTGAGCTAATTTTTTTTCTCTTCTTTAAGAAAACTCATAAGAGAAATTGAACATTTTGCACTTCTTCGAGAAAACTCAGAATTAAAGTGGAGCTCTTTATTTTCATGGCGAATATTCACGATCATAGTATAACTTTTTCTATCTTCTATGAAAAATTCGGAACAGAACTTTAAATTTTTCATCTCCTTGAGAAAAATCGGAACTGAATTTAAGAAAATTTAGAATTAAAGTGAAACTTTTTATCTTCATGGAAAATAATCACAATCATAGTATAACTTTTCCTATCTTCTACGGAAAAATTTAGAACAGAACTTTAAATTTTTTATGGCTTTGAGAAATTAAGAGCTGAAGTGGAAGCCTTCTTTCATTTTCATCGGTAAATTTCAGAATTGAGCTAACTTTTTTCTCTTCTTTAAGAAAATTCAGAAGAGAACTTGAACATTTTGTACTTCTTCGAGAAAACTCAGAATTAAAGTGGATCTCCTTATCTTCATGGTAAATAATCATGATCAAAGCATAACTTTTTCTATCTTCTATGAAAAATTTGGAACAGAACTTTAAATTTTTTCATGTCTTTGAGAAAAATCGGAACTGAATTTAAGAAAATTTAGAATTAAAGTGAAACTTTTTATCTTCATGAAAAATAATCACAATCATAGTATAACTTTTCCAATCTTCTACGGAAAAATTTAGAACAGAGCTTTAAATTTGTTATGTCTTTGAGAAACTAAGAACTGAAATGGAAGCTTTTTTTCATTTTCATTGGTAAAATTCAGAATTGATCTAACTTTTTTTCTCTTCTTTAAGAAAATTCAGAAGAGAACTTGAACATTTTGCACTTCTTCGAGAAAACTCAGAATAAAAGTGTAGCTCTTTATCTTCATGGCGAATATTCACAACCAAAGTATAACTTTTTCTATCTTCTATGAGAAATTTTTAACAGAACTTTAAATTTTTTCATCTCTTTGAGAAAAATAGGAACTGAATTTAAGAAGATTTAGAATTAATGTGAAACTTCTTATCTTCATGGAAAATAATCACAATCATAGTATAACTTTTCCTATCTTCTACGGAAAAATTTAGAACAGAACTTTAAATTTTTTATTTTCTTTGAGAAATTAAGAACTGAGATGGAAACTTTTTTCATTTTCATTGGTAAAATTCAGAATTGAGCTAACTTTTTTCTCTTCTTTAAGAAAATTCAGAAGAAAACTTGAACATTTTGTACTTCTTCGAGAAAATTCAGAATTAAAGTATAGCTCCTTATCTTCATGGCGAATATTCACAATCAAAGTATAACTTTTTCTATCTTCTATGAAAAATTTTGAACAGACTTTTAAATTTCTTATCTCTTTCAGAAAAATCGGAACTGAATTTAAGAAAATTTAGAATTAAAGTGAAACTTTTTATCTTCATGGAAAATAATCAAAATCATAGTATAACTTTTCCTATCTTCTACGGAAAAATTTAGAACTGAACTTTAAATTTTTTGTGTTCTTTGAGAAATTAAGAACTGAAATGGAAGCTTTTTTTCATTTTCATTGGTAAAATTCAGAATTGAGCTAACTTTTTTCTCTTCTTTAAGAAAATTCAGTGTTGGGGTATTCAAAAAGCCATAAAGTAAAGTTGTGGGTGAAAAGGATGAGTACTTCAAGTTGTAAAATTGGCTTATGATGGACATTATGTAAAGAACTTGTTCTGAAAAGATATAATAAAGCCTTTTGAAAAGTATTGCTTGATGTTGGGCTATGCAAAAAATCGTAAGGTAAAGTTGTGGTGAAAAAGATGAGTACTTCAACTTGTAAAATTGGCCTAGGAGGGACATTAAGAAAAGAACTTGTTCTGAAAAGATATGATAAAGCCTTTTGAAAAGTATTGCTTGGTGTTGGGGTATGCAAAAAGTCGTAAAGTAAAGTTGTAGGTGAAAAGGATGAGTACTTCAACTTGTAAAATTGGTTTAGGAGGGGCATTACGTAAATAACTTGTTCTGAAAAGATATAATAAAGCCTTTTGAAAAGTATTGCTTGGTGTTGGGATGTGTAAAAAGTCGTAAAGTAAAGTTGTGGGTGAAAAAGATGAGTACTTCAACTTTTAAAATTGGTTTAGGAGGGACATTAAGAAAAGAACTTGTTCTTAAAAGATATAATAAAGCCTTTTGAAAAGTATTGCTTGATGTCGGGTATGTAAAAAGTCGAAAAGTAAGGTTGTGGTGAAAAGGATGAGTACTTCAGGTTGTAAAATTGGTCTAGGAAGGACATTACGTAAAGAACTTTTTTCTGAAAAGATATAATAAAGCCTTCTGACAAGTATTGCTTGATGTTGGGCTATGCAAAAAGTCGTAAAGTAAAGTTGTGGGGGGGAAAGGATGAGTACTTCAAGTTGTAAAATTGGTTTAGGAAGGACATTGCGTAAAGAACTTGTTCTGAAAGATATAATAAAGCCTTTTGAAAAGTATTGCTTGATGTTGGGTATGCAAAAAGCCGTAAGGTAAAGTTGTGTGTGAAAAAGATGAGTACTTCAACCTGTAAAATTGGTTTAGGAAGGAAATTACGTGAAGAACTTGTTCTGAAAAGATATAATAAAGCCTTTTGAAAAGTATTGCTTGGTGTTGGGGTATTCAAAAAGTCGTAAAGTAAAGTTGTGGGTGAAAAGGATGAGTACTTCAACATGTAAAATGGGTTTAGGAGGGATATTTAGAAAAGAACTTGTTCTGAAAAGATATAATAAAGCCTTTTGAAATGTGGGGGCCCTTCTGTGTTTCAAGTGCACAAAAAAAGTATCAAAAAAATGGGGAGGGGGGCTCTTTGGGGCTCGGGGGGGGCCCTTCGTGGGCGCTGGGGTGCACTTTGGGGCGCGGGGGTTGGGGCCTTTGGGGGCTCTGGGGGGCCCTTTGTGGGGCCTCGGGGGGAACGGGGGCCCTTTGGGGGCTCGGGGGGCCTTTGGGGCCTGGGGGGCCCTTTGGGGTTGGGGTAGGGGACCTCACAACATTGTTCAAATGGAACTTGTGTATTATAACGACTACAGAGTTTCACCCCAAATCATCTTCTAAAATGTCTCAAACTGTTTCACCCAAATAATCTGCTAAAAGTAATTTCTGCGTGTTCCTTTGTTTCGGCATCCCTGCACTGTCACATTTGAAATTCCTAGGAAACCATTTTCCCAACATTGTTCAAATGGAACTTGTGTATTATAACAACTACAGAGTTTCACCCCAAATCATCTTCTAAAATGTCTCAAACTGTTTCACCCAAATAATCTGTTAAAAGTAATTTCTGCGTGTTCCTTTGTTTCGGCATCCCTGCACTGTCACATTTGAAATTCCTAGGAAACCATTTCCCGCGTTAATCTCTTCATCTTTAAGGTGTTCGTGGTTACACTATTATAGCTTCGATAGAATTCCCGAATTTATCACTAAGCCTAAAGATCAGAGAAGCCATATTTAAAAATGGAATTTCTATCTCTTTAGTGTCAGGAATTAGAAATGACATCAGTCGATTTCTAAAATTTAAGCGGGACTCTAAAGACCAGAGAAGCCATATTTAAAAATATAATATTAATTTATCTCTGACACTAAAGTAGAGAAGCCATATTGTTTCTTAATCTCCTCGTGATTTCCTGATTTTTTACCAAGGACATTAAATCTCTTCCAGGCTTTTTACCAAGGACATTAAATCTCTTCCAGGCTTTTACCAAGGACATTAAATCTCTTCCCGGCTTTTACCAAGGACATTAAATCTCTTCCTGGAGTCGAAAGGGCCTCTCTACTTGCAACCAATGACGAACAAAAATTAATAAAAAAAAAACTGTCCGAAAAAGAAGTTTTTCAAAGAAAAGTAAAGGCCATTTTAAACTTAGGATCAGCAGATACAAATACCTATTAAAATTCAAACTCAAAACGACCAGAAATTACAGTTAAAAATAAATGAAACCCAAAACGAACAGAAATTAAATAAACAATCATAGCAAAAAAAACATACAATCAGTCTGCAATCAATAAATCTGTCTTCAAAGTGATAACATATATTTTGGACTATTTAGACTGTGAAGCTTGCTTTCATTATGAATTATTGCACCTGTTTTGAACTTGACCTAGGATGGCATTCCTTAATTCAGCGCTTTGAACTTAATTTAATTCAGTGAATATTATTTTACACATTTTTTTGTGGATTAAATCCTGTGAAGCTTGCCAGAATTCAGTGACTGTTATTTCGCAATATTTCGTCTTGAATTAGAGTTACCTGACCTAGATTCAAGCCATCAACTTGTAATTTGGGTAATTTATGAGTTTCTCATTGGACTTACCGTCTATGGACTCTGATTTCATTGCATTCTAACTGGTTTCAAGTGAGTGTTAATTTAAGCCTAAACCTAGTGTGCAAGTTGGCAACCCTGCTTACAACTGCAAATACACCATTTACACCTATATAAGCCTATTGAATCATTAACATAGGATCATTGTTTGGTGATCACCACTGGTTTTGGTGATCGCCACTGTTTACGTGGTCCTGCCCCACTGAAAGGTACGAGTATTTGTTTCAACAATTGGAAAACCACTGGGATGTTTTAGGAATTAGCTAATTTGCAGATTATTGTTACATTTATGATAGAAAACATAACCCAGCTCCAATTCAAAGAACTTAAAAGGCTACTGATGTCAAATGGTGGAAAACGTGACTCAATCTTAGCTGAACAAAAGGCTCAGTCTGATGCGCTAACCCACTTGTCTCTGGAAATTGAACTTTTGAGATATGAGGCTACGGAATGTGAAAAAAGGATCTCGAGGGATCCCTATTACTACACACTGAAAGAACTGAGAAGCTTGAAAAGCAATTCTCTTTCTTGATGTTAAGGAACGCAGCACGAATGTGATTATTCATAATCGTCCTATAGAGGGAAATCAGCCTACTGAAGAAACAGTCAAGAAATTGGTGATGAACTCTCTCGGAATTAAAATTGCAGTTCCTATCATGAAGTGTTTCAGGCTCCCAGCACCGAACCCCTATTCATTTATTACAGATCGTCTAAGTCGTAACAACCGTATCACCCCAGGTCCTGTCTTAGTCAAATTCTCTAGTGAAGCTGATTCTCAGATTGTCATGCAGTGGTCGGTAAACTAAAGGGTTCGACCATTCGGATTTGTACAGGTTTGCCGCCCAAACTGAATCCCATACGAAACGAACTTTTGGCAAAAGCTAGGCGCATGAAGGATCTTGGTACGATAGTAAAATCACGAGTTAAGCACCGTGGTACGGAATATGGCTTGAAGTGAAAAATGCGGATTCTTCGCCCTGGGCGAGAGATCACGATAGTGTTTAGTTATTTGAGTTTTGGGTTATTTTTTTTTAATTTGTTTCTGTTTTGTTCCGTAATAGCTAAAATAAATTAAGGAAATGTTTCTCTTATTCCTTCCCTTCATTCATTTATTCTTGTCTTGTTTTCGTTTTTTTTTCTTTTTCTTCTTTGTTTACTTCTTGTCTCTTACAGTTGTGTCATTCATTTGATTGCTGCGACGTCTACCACCTTTATTGCCTATTTACATATCGGATCAGAGACTCATCCAAAGATATTTTGGTTGGTAAGTTTTAAAGGAAAATTTAAATATGGGTGGGGCTCAGATCGGCCGACTGGATGCGCTGGAGGCTTCTCCATTGGATATTTGATTATGGTAATGATGTTGAGAATTCTGATAATGCGTTGAATCTTCTTCCGCGAAAATTTTAATCAAGTGCCTAATAAAATTAAGAAAAAAATGAATCCATCTGATCTGAGGTTGGCAGCGATTAACTGCCAAGGTCTACTAAGCAGTTTAGATTATCTATCATCATTTTTGCCTTCGGCGGGGATGGATTTGTTAGGTATATCAGAAACGTTTCTTGATCATATTTCTAGTTCATTTGTATTTATGAGTGGATATAATTTTTTTTTTTAGTAAGGTCCGTACTGGTAGGAAGCGTGGAGGTCTTGCTTAATTTGTAAATAGTAGTATACCGATTCGATTAATTAGTGAGTTTGATTTGTTTTATAAAAAAATGGTTTTTGAATTTTTGCTTGTAGAGATAAATTTAAATTTTAAGTCAGTCCTGTGTTGGGTATTTTTTCGTCCACCTAGTTCATCTGTAAGTGGATTTGTCCAAAAACTAGATGCATTTATTCCACAGCTGAAATTCAATTATAGGAATCTTATATTGATGGGTGACTTCAATATTGACCTGCATCCAAACCATGATGATGACCTGTCTGGTGGTGTGCAGTCGGTGCAATTTTTATCTACTATCCTAGCCTCTGATTTGCTTCCTTCGTGCAGTATCCCCACGAGA
Source organism: Artemia sinica (assembly GCA_027921565.1). Taxonomy (NCBI): domain Eukaryota; kingdom Metazoa; phylum Arthropoda; class Branchiopoda; order Anostraca; family Artemiidae; genus Artemia; species Artemia sinica. The sequence continues at coordinate 47,910,782 of CM051268.1, read as the reverse complement.
GTTACAGAATCGTCAACATCGCTCATTGATAGTATTTTCACGGATTTTAAGATAATTGAAAGCAGTGTTGTTGTCGACGATACTTCTGATCATTTTCTTGCTTTAACAAGTGGTGATATTGGACGGTCAAAAAATCAAACAAAAAAGAAAAAAATTAGGAAGCTGGATGAATCGTCTATTCAGAAGCTGAAAGTTACACTTGAAGAATAGGGTTTTTTGGAGGTGTATTCTTGTTCAAATGCTAATGAGGCAGGGCAGGTTTTTGACGAAAGATTTAAGGCAGTTCTGGATGAAATGTGCTCGCTGAAACCGTTAACGTACCGGAAGCATAAAATCCCGTTTAAACCGTGGATTACGAATGGAGTTTTAAAGTCAGTAAAGACAAAAAATAAGCTATATAAGCGTTTTCTCCAGTATCCTTCTGATGAAAATAAACGGATATTTATAAATTATGAGAATACTTTAACAAAACAGCCATTTTGCAACTATTGGCGAGAGAAATGCTCTACCTGCCCCACCTTCACCCTCTTCTAATTCTACAAATACAGAATCACATAATTTTTCAACTTACCTACCTTCCCCCAGTCAAGACTCGATGTTTCTTTCCCCGGTAAAAGAACAGGAACTTATTAGCATAACAAAACTGCTTAAAAAATGGAGCTTCCGAAGGAACGGACGGGTCATCAATAAAACTGCTGAAGGTAATAATTCCCGAGGTTGAAGATGCACTGGCACACTTGATAAATCTATGTTTTACCACTGAATCATTCCCCGGATTTTTATATCGGCCAAGGTCATCGTCTTGCATAAAGGAGGTGACCCCCTAGACCCCACAAATTACCACCCAATATCTATATTGTCAACATTTTTAAATTTGATTGAGCGGTGTCTATACAACAGGATAGTATCTTATCTGTTGGCGAAGGAATTTTTCTCCCCGTCCCAGTTCGCATTTCGGAAAAACCACTCGACTGAGCACGCAGTTTTAATTATTACCCGATTTATTCATGAGCTCTTGATAATAACGAAATCCCTGCTACTATTTTTCTTGATATAAAGAAGGCATTTGACACCATTTCACACTTTATTTTACAGTGTAAACTTGATAACTGCGGAATTAGAGGCCCAGTGAAGGATTTAATCATGTCGCACCTAACAGACCGGTCTCATTTTATGAGTGATGGTGGTATTGTTTCCTCTGAAGTGTCCCAGTCGAATGTAGTTGCTGAGCCCCAGGGTTCAATTTTGGGTTTTCTTTTATTTCTCATTTATGTGAATGATATTTCTAGTGCTTTAAAAGACCTTGAATTAACTGTGTTATATGTTGATGACACTACTTGCAGTGTTAAAGCTAATGATGAATTACAACTACACACGAAAATCGAAAGTGCTGCAAAGTGCCTACTCCAGTGGTTCCAAGAAAACAAGCTAGTGGTGAATTGTTCCAAGTCAAATTTTGTGATTTTCTCTCGAGTTGGAATTTTCCTGCCAAGCCTGTGGTATGTGGTCATTTATGATCGCAATAGTATTTCTAGAGTTGATAACATTAGGTATCTCGGTATCCTTAGTTAACCTTAGTTAGCCTTAGTTATTGCCCCCTCATTTACTTGAACACCTTCACTAGTCATCTGGCTCCTCTACAGAGGCTACAAAACAAGGGAATCCGTGTGCTAAAAGAGTTTGTTCCATCTCCCTCGTCATATAAGTTTTTTAATATCTTGCCTGTCTCTCAATTTCTTTACTGAAAAACCATATGTGTCTGGAACAGTCTTGGAAAGTATAAACAAAATCAAATTGGATATTTGATATATAATGACATTAATTATTTAAAGATCCATCAGTTCAAGATTTTATTTCACTGTTATTTTGTTTTCATTTTCAATGTTGTAAGAACTGGAAAAGAAAATATTTGTAATATAATGACGCAATAGGCTTTAAGGAAGGGCACAATTTTAGGGGTTTTGAACAATTTTAAAAAGAACTAATAAATTAAACTGAATATTTGATGTACAATGATATTAATTGCTGAAAGCTCATCAGTTCAAAATTTTACCATAATTTTAATGTTTATTTTCAATATTAAGTACAAAAGAAAATATTTGTAATAAAATTGGTCAAACAGTTCGTGGTAACGAACTGCAACTAAGGAGCGACCCGGCTCAATGGTAACCGAAACTCTAGAAAACGGTATTTTGATACAAATAGATCCACCAAAAGAATCAGATTTTAATGCTGATTTCAAATATATAAATTTCATCAAGTTTAGTCCTACCCATCAAAAGTTACGTGCCTGAGAAAATTTGGCTGATTTTTGAAAAAGGGGGAAAGACCCCCTAAAAGTTATAGAACCTTGATGAAACTCACACCATCATATTCCGCGTATCAGAGAACCCTATTGTAGAGGTTTCAAGCTCCTATCTACAAAAATGTGGAATTTTGCATTTTTTGCCAGAAGAAAGATCACGGGTGCGTGTTTATTTTTTATTTATTTTTTTGTCCCCCAGGGGTGATCGTATCGACCCAGTGGTCCTAGAATATCGTGGGAGGGCTCATTGGAATGGAAATTAAAAGTTCTAGTGCCATTTTTAAGTGACAAAAAAAATGGAGGGCAACTAGGCCCCCTCCCACGCTCATTTTTTTCCCAAAGTCACCAGATCAAAATTTTGAGCTAGCCATTTTGTTCAGCATGTTCGAAAATATTATAAGTATGTCTTTTAGGATGACTTAATACCCCGAAGTTCCCAGGGGGAGGGCTGAAAGTTATGAACTTTACCCAATGTTAACATATAGTATTGGTTATTGGGAAGTATACAGACGTTATCAGGGGAGATTTTTTCTGGTAGTGGGGGGGGGGTGGTTGGCCGGGGGTTATGTGGGAGGATCTTTCCATGAACGAAGTTTTCATGGGGGAAGGGACATTGCTATGAAGGGGACGCCGGACTTCCCAGCATTATTTAAAAAAAGATCAGAAATTAAATATAAAAAAACAAGTTCATCAACTGCAACAGCAGCAACATCAAAACTTTAAACGAACAGAAAATATTACATATATGATTGGGTTCACCCCCTAGTCAATACCTCGCTCTTTAAGCCAAAGATTTTTTAGTACTTTCATAAGAGCTATTTATTCTAATTAACGGCCTTTGTGATTAAGCGGTCATTTTTAAAGAATTGGAACAAAATTCGAACTTTCGCTTAAAGAGCAAGGTATTAACTAGGGGGCGAACCCCTAATATACGTATTAAAAATATATGAACATAGAAGTTCGTTACGTAAGTTAATTCGTAAGTTACGTATATTTATTACTAATAAAAACGTTCGTAAATAAAATTAAACAAGTTTCGAGAAAACCATTTAACCAAATAAAAGTAAATTAATATGCAAATTTTTTTTTAATTATTCATGTACGGTGAGCCAAGATCAAAACCTGCATTTTTTCAAAAATGTTCAAAAATTAAATAAAAAAAACAAGTTTTTTTTTAACTGAAAGTAAGGAGCGACATTAAAACTTAAAACGAACAGAAATTATTCCGTATATAAAAGAGGCTGTCCCCTCCTCAACGCCTCGCTCTTTACGCTAAAGTTTGACTTTCTCACAACTCTATTTTTTTTAAACAATGAAAAACTTTAGCGTAAAGAGCGAGGCTTTGAGGAGGGGACAGCCTCTTTCATATACGGAATAATTTCTGTTCGTTTTAAGTTTTAATGTCGCTCCTTACTTTCAGTTAAAAAAATTTGTTTTTTTATTTAATTTCAGTAAAGCGGCAATGACGCAGTAGGTTTTAGACTTTTACAGTGAGGGAAGGAGGCGATACCCAAACTCTTGTTTGTAGTGATTTTTGTTCGTTTCAAGCTTGATTTGCGTATGCAATTTAAGTTTCACTCGTTTTAAGATTTATTTATCCATTTACATTAGTATCTATTCTATGTTTGTTTGCATTGGTTCTTTATTTAATTTTTTTCGTCTTGAGTCTTATTGAAATTTTCGGGGAATGTTGAGGGGGGGGGTTAAATAAAACAAAAGACTCTTGGGGCTATCGAAAACGTGACTGCTTGAATCGGATTCAAGAGCTGTTGAGCTATTATTAGAACTTAATGCTTTTGCTAAATTTTTTATGTGCCGACATAACCGTGTTTCTAAGTTTTGGTGAGTTCTAGCTAGCAACTCAATAGTTCTTTACGATTGCACGGTGTTAGTTATATCCCTTTTTGGCGAGTAACTGGGGTTTCATCCTTACCAGAATTGAGAAGATTCATGACGGTTAAAATGTTTCTGGAAATATCAGACAAATTATTTTTTAAACCGACTTTTTTAGTTTTTAATTATTTTTCAAAAGCACAGAAGGTAAACCGTATTTGAGGGTTCATTCAATTCATCTAAGCATTAACTAAATCAGAATTTACTAACTAACTCCATGTTTCCAAAAGGGTGCATCGACAATATCTCGGGAACGGCTAAGAATGTTAAAATACAACTTTTAGGGAATGTTGAGAGGGAAGTTGGATTAAATTAGAAGAAAACTATGGATTTTCAGGCTGTTAATAGGGTACTTTCACCATTTATCGAGAGTAGGGGTCTCCCCACGCCACTCAGTGCGTCCCCAGATGACGGATAAGGGAGCGTCCTACAGATATGTAGGGTACCTCCATAGGAGGCGTGGACCAATCTGGGATCTGGTCCCTGGGGAACCATAATAGCAAAAGGGGTGCCCTCGCCCGGGGTCCGTAAATACAGGTGAAGGAGGAAGAAGGCCGCTTTAATTTTCACTCAGCGGGGCCCACCGACCTGTGGACACGTCCCGTGAGTTACAAACCTTCTCCCAGCAATGGGTTAAATTACGTGGTGATGCATAACACCATGGTGCGAGGATCCTTTATAGGAGGACAACTGCGGCAGGGAGTTAGATATTCAGATCTATGGACAACAACCTCCGCATATGGCTGCCTCAACCCTTTCAGGCACCCGCGAGACTGGGGACCTTGCGTTCAACTCTATTTCCAAGAAATATCAATGGGCCTTAGACCTAGGAAAATTGTGAATAAGGAAACGGAGTTCCTGGCAAGCGAAGCAGCCCCCTTGGGGCGAGTGTCGAGAAGTAAGCAAGCCAACCCTACTACGGCGTTCCCAGCAGGCGACGTGACTTTGAAAATGGTGACGAAATAAAAAAGCAACAAGCCATATCCTTGGGAAAACCAACTAGAGTCATAAAACAAGCAAAATCAAGAATATCCATTGGTTGTTGGAATGTCAGATCTGTTAAAAAACAAACTACGCAAACTTTCCTTGTCCATGAGATGGAGAAGCACAGTATTGAAATTATACGTTTCTGAGACCATAATCTCTTGTTCTGGCTCTACAATAATTATAGCATCCGAAACATTACAACAGTTGAACTTTTTCTAATCTGGAGTAAACAATAACTCGGGACTCCATGGCATTGGTTTCATTATGAACCAAAGTACCAGAAACACACTTCTTGAGTAAGATCTTGTTTCTCCCCGACTGGATAGGATTAGGCTTAAAGGAAGCCCAGAAAAACGTATCCATTTTCTCCACATACGGCCCTACTCGTGATAACACAGTTACCGCTAAGGATGAATTCTATTCGGAATTGTAACAACTGTCTTCCTCAGTTGCTGCACAAGACTATCTGATTATTGCAGTGGACTTCAACGTGAGAGTTGGTCTGTCTGATACCCCATGAAATTCCTTAGAAAGTTCGACCTGGTACATAGATGTGAAAATTGGCAAATGATGATAAACTATGCGTTGATGATTCATCTTGTTGTCACCAACACCATATTTCAGCACAAGCCATGCCATCCAATGACCTGACATTCCAACGACCGTGTAACTAAAAACCAAATTGTCTTCACTCTCGTCTACCAACGTTACAGAAGCTCAGTAGTAGACTCCCGCTCTTGCAACAGTGCAGACACAGACTCAAAATCAGAGTCTGATCACAAGATAGTCCTTGTAAAAATCCTACTTCGTCTTGCATCTCAGAGAAAGAATAAACCGAAAGCCCAAATCGACTTTGGTTAGCTGGAAGATAAAGAAGTTAGGCAAACTCTAAACATGGAGCTAACAAATCGTTTTGATGCCGCAAACTTGAATGAGGAGTAAAACCCCGACCCAGAGGAAAGATGGGACAGCTTCAAAACAGTAATGAGAGAGACCATTGAAGAGATCCTAGGCCGAATGAAAGTGAAACGACAGCATTGGATTGCCACCAGAACCCTGTCAATAGCTGACGAGCGTAGGAAAAAGATGAGCAACCCTAAAAATATCACGAAAGAGTTTCGCAGACAGCTCAAGCGCTCTGCTCGTCTAGAAGGCCACGAAATATGGGAAGAGAGTGTTTGTCCTTTAGAAAAAGCAGCCCACGATCATGACACCTGCAAGTTCTACAAGGTTCTAAAAAAATAGACTGGTAGGAAAGCGGCTGTATCTAAAGTTGTCAGAGACAGATCAGGAAAAGTCATTAGCTGTCAAAAGGAAGGTTTGATCAGACAGATAGATCACTTTCAAACACTACTTAACCAATCCCTAGCATCAATTCCTGGTTGTTTCCCCCCCCTTGTGTTAAAAAAGAACCTTACAGTATGGAGCTCTATGGTATCCTTAAGGAAGTATAGAGGGCCAACACTTTTCCCAAGGATTAGAATACATTAGTTATTCTCCTTTTTTGCAAGAAATCTGATAAAACTGAGGGTAAAAATTACCGGAGAATAAGTCTAATTGACATTGCAGTAAAAATTTTGGGATTATCCTCCTTAACCACTTCAAGGGAACAAGGGAGAAAAAAACTCGTGAAAATCAAGCTAGTTTCCGTCCTGGTAGAGGCTGCACTGACAGTATTTTTACACTCCACCTCATTATCCAGCTACCTATAATTTGCCCCTGATTCTGGTATTTCTGGACTTTTGTTTCTGCCTTCGACTCGATCACTCACCAAACACTTCGGAAAATTCTAGAAAATGATGGAACACCCCTGTAATGTTTCGAACTGCTTAAAGCACGCTACAAGGGTTTTGTGAGCCGAGTTCAAGTTTACGGAGAAGAGACTGAAGAATTTCTGGTTGAGTTTGGAGTAAAACAAGGCTGCGTCCTTTCTCGGACTCTGTTTAACTACAGTATTTATCGGGTGGTTGAAAATGCATTATCTTCTCATCCAGTAGTTCAGATTGGACAGAACCTTTCACTTGCAGACCTTTAATACACTGATGATGTCGGAATCCTCTCGGACCCAGAGGTAGCTCAAAGTCTGCTCGATGATGTAGTTACTTAGGCAGATCACATTGGCTTGAAAGTCAGTACAGAGAAGACAAAATTTATGTGCAATAAACCACACTAATCCTATTTTGTTAATTATAAATCAAGTACAGTTGGATGAGGTCGACAGCTTCACATACCTTGGCTCCCAGCTTGGTACAGTTGGATCTTCTGACGCCAATATTCAACAGATATGTGAAGATATGTGATCCCCGTCCTGCACTGGTATCCGGGATCATTGCTTTTCCTGAGGCGAAAAAAATTTCAATGATTTAAAGAACATGAAAATTGGAACTTGGAATGTTACGACATTAAAAAATGACTATCGTATCGACATTTTGACTGACGAATTCAGACGATTCGAACTGGATCTATTAGGAGTTTCAGAAACTCATATCCCAGGGGTAGGAAGCATGAAATTAGGTGATATAGAATTTGTTTACTCAGGCAGGAAGGACGGGTTACATAGACAGGGAGTAGGGCTCATGATGAATAAGGAAGCTGCTAAGTCTTGTTTAGGCTGGGAAGGTATTAATAATAGAATACTAATTGCTCATTTTATGACTAGAAAGTTCAAGGTATCAGTTTATAGTAGTATACGCCCCTGTAGAACCGACTGATGGAGATACTAATGACTCAGATGAATTTTACTTACAGTTACAGGAGCAAATAGACAAGGTCCCAGGTAGAAATATGATGTTATTGCTGGGAGATTTTAACGCCCAGGTTGGTAGAAATATGGATAGATGGTATCCCAGCTTAGGTAAATTTGGTGTAGGAAAAGAAAACAGTAATGGATACAGACTTTTGCAATTTTGTAGGTATAACAATCTAGTTATAACCAATACGGTGTTTGGTCATAAAATGGCTCATAAGCTAACATGGTATTCACGTGATGGTAAGACAGCAAACCTTATTGATTATGTTATAGTAAATCGAAGACTGGCAGGATCAATACAAGATACTAGGGTATATAGGAGTGCTGTTATTGATGTTAAAAGTAAAGATCACCATCTAGTAGTGTCAAGGGTTAATTTAAAGCTGAAATATCGGAAGGGTAATTACCTCCCGGGAAGTTATGATGTTAGTAGACTCCAGGATGAGAATTTGAGAGAAACTTTCCAGGAACAGTTGAATACTAAACTTGAGAGCTTAAAATTTGATAATGTGGAAGATGGTTGGAATAATTTTAGAAAATAATTTGTGAAGTTGCTGAAGGTGTATTAGGGAAGAAAGCTAGAACTGCAGCTAAGAATATTAGTGAAAAAGCTTTAAGTTTAATAGAAAGGAGAAAGGACTTGTACAAGAATTATCTGAGTGATAGATCACATGAAAACAAAAGAAATGTAAAGAAAGTGGAGAAAGCATTGAAATATGAACTAAGGAGGTGTGAAGTGGAGGCCATGGATAAAATTGCCGAGGATTTAGAAGATGCAGCTAGACGGCATAATAGTAAAATATTGTACTGGCACGTTAACAATTGAGAGGTAGTAGTCAATCCGGACTTGTCCCAGTTAAAGATAGGAATGGGGTGGCAATTAGCGATAAGACAAAAGCTAAAGCGAGATGGGCCGAACATTTTGAGAATTTGCTTAACCGAGATAGAGTTGCAGGAAAAAATATAGAGGAAAATGAAAAGTTTGTGATACCTTGGATGTGAAGGAAGATTTGTTTTGTGAGGAGGAATTAGAAACAGTACTAAAAGGATTAAAGAATAATAAGGCTCCAGGTGCTGATAGGGTAGTAAATGAGTTTCTTAAATATGGTGGCTCTGAGGTTAGAAATAAGTTATTGGAGATTATGAATATGATTTTTGAAAAAGGGGAAGTACCTAATGATTTTAGGAAAACCTTAATTAAGCCACTTTATAAGAAAGGTGATAAAAGTGAGTGTGGTAATTATCGAGGCATTAGTCTGGTCTCTGTAGGTAGCAAATTGCTTAGTAATATGATACTTTTTAGACTGAGAGATGCCGTAGACAAAGTTTTAAGAGAAGAGCAGTGCGGTTTTAGAAAAGGTAGAGGATGTGTTGACCAAATTTTCACTCTTAGGTTAATAATTGAGAAGTGCCTAAGTTTTCAAACACCTTTGGTCCTTAGTTTTATAGATTATGAGCAAGCGTTCGATTCTGTTGATAGAGGAGCTTTAGTAAAGGTTTTATCCTTGTATGGTATACCAGACAAATACATTAAAGTGATTAGTGCTATGTACGAGAATAACACTGCTGCGGTTAAGGTAGGAAATGAGGTTAGCAGCTGGTTTTGTATTAAATCAGGAGTTAAGCAGGGTTGTGTTCTATCCCCCTTTATATGGATTATTTTGATGGACTTTGTTTTAAGGAGCACAGGAAAGGCAATGGGAGACCACGGAATCAAATGGGGAGGAAAAAGTCTCCTGGACTTGGATTATGCTGATGATTTAAGCATCCTAGATGAAAGTGTGAGCAAAATGAATGAAGTTTTAGAGGTTTTGCGAGTTCAGGGTGCTAGTATTGGTTTGAAAATTAATGTTAGGAAGACCAAGTCACTAAGGCTAGGAATAAGTGAAGATGAAAAGGTGACGTTGGGTAATGAAAGATTGATCAGGTGGGCAGTTTCACTTACCTTGGTAGTATTATTAGTAAAGATGGTGGGAGCAGTGAAGATGTTAAAAATAGAATAGCCAAGGCTCAGGGTGTTTTTTCACAGTTAAAAAAAGTCTGGAAGAATAGGAAGATAAGTCTGCAAACCAAGATTAGAATCTTAGAAGCTACAGTGATGACAGTGGTCAAATATGGCTCTGAAGCATGGACGCTCCGAAAAGCGGATGAAGATTTGCTAGATGTTTTCCAGAGAAATTGCTTAAGGATTGTTCTGGGTACCCGGCTGACTGACCGTATTTCAAACAACAGGCTATACGAAAAATGTGGTTCAATACCACTTTCTAGGTCTATAATGAAAGAAAGGTTGAGGTGGTTAGGGCATGTTGTTCGGATGAAGGATGACAGATTGCCGAAGATTGTTTCTTTTCGGCCAACCATCTAGGGCTAAACGGAAAGCAGGTCGTCCCCGTCTGGGTTGGGAGGACGTCATAAAGAAAGATTTAAAGGAAATGGGAACTTCGTGGGCGGGTGTAAAAAGGGAGGCTTTGAATAGATTGGGGTGGAGGAGGAGCGTGCGTAGCTGTGTTGGCCTCAGGCGGCTTGGTGCTGCGACGAGTTGTTAGTAGTAGTAGTAGTAATATTCAACAGTGATTGAAGAAAGCACAGACGGTATTTGCTTCCCTTAGAAAACTGTTGTGGAACCGGCGTGAAATTAGCGTAAGATCTAAAGTTCTGGTGTAGCTGGCTGAACAATCCTTTTTTGTGGGTGCGAAACTTGGTCAGTGAAGCGACTACATGATAATGCACTGAAGGTGTTTGAGCATACCTATCTGCGTAGTACCCTCAGGTTAAATCTAAATGATCGTATATCAAACATAGATATATGACGAATGTGTTGTATCAAGAGATGTGTTGCCATCACAATAAAGGAGCGTCGACTTAAATGGCTGGGCCATGTCTTACGGAGGCCAACAGAGTAATTTCCTCGCCAAATCCTTCTAGCTGAGCAATTTACCTCATGGAAGAGACGCCAAGGAGGACGGCAGAAAAGCTGGTGAAACTTGGTTAAATCAGAACTTGAACCTATTAGAGGGTTCAGAAAGTTCAGTCACAGATAGGCAACTCAATGGCTCCAATTTGCAAAGCAGCTGGCATCAGACTGCACTACATGGTTCAAATAGGTCTCGAAGATCCTTGATACGGATGGAAACGCCTGATTCCTGCCACAAGTACAAGTAAGTAAGTAAGTAAGGGGATAATCTCAAGGAATGATGAGGAAAATGTTGGACTAAATCAAAAACACGACGTACATCTAGCTTGTCAAAATCGCGTGTCTGCAATACCCCAAAAAACACCAAGGGTATTAATCTGAAATTTTCAAGGAAGGTTGAGGAGGATGATGAACAAATTCAAAAGATCCTACAGTATGCAGGTTTCCGGAGGGGTTATACGCAAGGTCTCAAGAATGACAAAGGGTAACTTGAAGTCTTCAAGGTATGTTGGGTTGCATTTTATACCAGATCGTATTATACTATGTAAATCAAAGTTGACAAAAAAGCGTATCTGTGATATATCAAAGACAGCTAGGGGGGTAAAGTTGAAACTTCCAGAGATTGTAGAGACAAAATGAAGTAAATCAAAAGACGCTGTGTGTATTCAGGATGTGGATCTGTATGGATAGGAGGAACGGCTAATGAGACTTAGTTAAAATATTAGGAAATGACGAACTAATCGAAATACTTTATCTACATCCACTTAGTCAGAAAGCGTATCTAAAATTTTTTCCCGACAGCTAAGGGTATTAAGGACAAGCTTTCGGGGAATATTGAGGAGGAAGCTGGATTAAATCAGAAAACTATATACATCCATCTAGTCAATAGGGCTTATAAGCAATGCATCAAGAATGGCTAAGAGCATTTAGTATAAACTTCAGGGAATGTTGTATCAAACCAAAATACACCTTCTGTAGCCATTTTGTCAAAGGGGCACATCAGTACTATCTCAGGAACGGCTAATGATATTAGATAGGAACTTTCATTTAAAGTTGAAGGTAATTTAAATTAAATTCAAAGACGCTATCTGCATCCAGTTTTTCAAAAGGGTGTATCTGTACAATCCAAAAAATGGCTGAGGATATTACGTTTAAGCGTTCAGAGAATAAAAAGTAGGATCTTGAACTAAATTCATGGACACAATCTACATCCAGGTTATCAAAAAGAAGTATCTATAATGTCTCAGGTACGGCTAAGGGTATAAACTAACAGTTTTATGAATCCAGCATAAACTTTGAAGGAGTATTCATCAGGAAAATAAAGTAGACTAAATAAAGACAAAATAAAGTTTTACTAGGAAGAACTAATGGGAGCTTATCGAGAGAATGGATGTTTAAAGAAAAATGTGGTTGAATTGAGGTGTCTCGAAACATTTCTTTTCAGTTTATTTACTACTTCATAAGCTCGCTTCATTAATATAAAGTATTTTTATCATTTGCTTCCTTTGCTGTTGTTATACAAGTAAAAAACGCATTCCTCAAAATAAAAACTGTTTTTAGTAAAGCACAAATAACGCCTTAGCTTTTAGCATGCCAGAGTTATGTAGTAATTTCTATTCCCTTTTAAGTTTGATTCGAATATTCATTGTCACTTCTGTTTGTTTTGGGTTTCATTTTTTCATCGATAGTGATTTCTTTTTGTTTTGAGTTTGTATTATTATTTTTCTTTATTTCGGGTCATCTGTTGTTTAATGTAGCTCTTTACTAATCTTTGAAAAACCTCTCATCCTGTGAGTTTTCCTTTTAAACTAATTACTAACAAGAGGCTGATCAGCTATAATCTCTCAAATTCATTCCTCTGTACCAAATTGCCATAGAAAAATAGAATTTAGGTAGATGGAGCAGGGAATGGTGGTAGAAACATGCATCTTTGGGACCTAGTCTTTGTTCTCAATGCACATCTAAGACTATCCTTCTCCATGAAGTTCTGTTTCCAAAAGACTTGGATGTATATTGGCGCCTGTCTCTAAACATTCCCAACATCCCTTGTTACAAAACTGTTTCCGGATTGGCAACGTATATTTTACATTTAGAAATAGGTTTTGCTAGCCCTTCAAAGTAGTGTTGGGCGATATTCAGTATCGATATTGATATATCGATATATCGGAGCAAATATCGATATCGAATATCGAAACGAAAATATCGATATCGAAAACGATATTTGAACATATTTGACTATTTTCGGAATTTTCTGCTACTGGTAAACGTCCTGCAGAAAAGATCCAACATAGAAAATTGTTTGGGAAATGGGCGAGAAGAAGAACAATGATGTATTTAATCCATTGACTCATACATGCTGATACACAGCATACTTACCTGTATCCATAAGTTGGTATAGCCTGTTCTCAAACTCAAAATACGTTTAGTCAGGAGGACTTCCAAGTGTTGCTGAGAACCTCCAAAAGGCCTTGGCTGTATTAATGCCTTCTAAGCTGATAGGCCTTGCTCATATAAAAGAGAGTTGGCTTTCTATGCTGAATCCAAATATATAGGATTCATTCAGTTTAGTGTTCCCATCAAAAGATACGAGCCTGAGAAAATTTGGGTGATTTTTGGGAAAGGGGAGAAACCCTCCAAAAAGTCAAAGAATCTTAAAGAAAAGCGTACCATCAGATTCAGCATATCATAGAACCCTACTTGTAAAGATTTTAACCTCCCGTCAGCGTAAATGTAGAATTTTGTATTTTTTGTCAGAATAAAAATCACGGATGCATGTTTATTTATTCCTCTTTCTTTCGCCAGCGTGATTGCATCAATTCAAAGGCCCAAGAATGTTGGGAAAGTGCTCGTTCGAAAGAAAATAACAGTTCTAGTTCCCTTTTAAAGTGACCCGAGATATTGGAGAGCCAATAGCCCCCCTCCCACGCCCTTTTTCCCTGAAAACACCCGATCCCAATTTTGAGATATTCATTTTGTTCACCATAGTTGAAAGATCGAAAAAATGTTCCTCCGGAGATAACCTGACTCCCCGCAACCTGAGGAAAGGGCTTTAAGTTATGAATTTGCCTATTGTTTACGTATAGTATTTTTTATTTGTAAGTAAACAGGCCTTTTTAGGGGAGGGGGAATTTTCTGTGGGGGGATTTTCCACAGGTAGAATTTCCAATGGGCAGCGAAGTTTCCGGGGCTGAACTAACAAGGGGGAATTTTACACCGGAGAACTTGTCATAACGCCTATACGAAATTCGTCATAATGTTTCTCTGCCGATTCAATTTTTGATGTAGAGATGTTCCGAGGAAATTGTCATGATCCCCCATGATGCCCGGGGGAAGGGCTATAAGTTATGAATTTTGTCTGTTGTTTACATATAGTTTCTGTTATTGGAAGTAAACAGACGTTTTTAGGGAGGGAAATTTTGCGCAAGGGGATTTTCCACGGGGAGAATTTTCCATGGGCAGGGAAGTTTCCGAAAATGAACTTATAAGGAGAAATATTACACGGGAGAATTTGCCAGAACTCTTATATCAAATTTATTTTACTTTCTCTTTGCCGATTCAATTGAACATCTAGAGATGTTTTGGGGATATCATCCGGGGTAAATTTTCAGAGAGGTTAAAATTGCCTGGGAGATTTTTTTGTGGGAGGGAGGGAGTTCCCACGGGGGAAATTTTCCATGGGAAAGTTTTCAGTGGGAGCAATTCTTCGTGGCGGAATTTTTCGCAGGAGATATTCTCCATGTGGAAATTTTTCGCGGGAGAAATTCTTCATCAGAGGATTTTCCGTGGAAGAAACTTTCCATTCGGAGGATGGGATTTCAATGAAAAATTTCCTGTTGAAGGAGTTTTCCGGCATGATTTGAAAAAGATCAAAAATTAAATGAAAGACAAGTCTTTTTTTCAAATGAAAATAGGCGTAAGAGAAATTTCTAGGCGAAATTGTCCACAAGAAAATATCTGGGGGGAATTTTCAGCAGGGACGGATTTGTAGTGATGATTTCCTGGTATTAAATGAAAACAACCAAAAATTAAATAGAAATTTTTTTTTTCAACGGAAACTAGGGAGACATATTGAAACTTGAAACAAAAAGAAATCCTACCGTATGCGAGGGGAGTTACCGCCTCCTTTAAAGAGTTCCAATCATTTAAAACAACTCCTGAAACACAAGAGTATTAGAATAAGAATTCTTAATTAGAATAAGAAGCTTGTTTTAAAAATACTAGAAAAAACGTATATGAAGGGCATCCCTCTCATATACGGAATAATTTCTGTTCGTTTTAAGTTTTAATGGTGAACCTTACTTTCAGTTGAAAAAACCTGTTTCCTTTTTTTTATTTAATCACTGAAAGGTAGAACAAATGCTCAGGGAAAAAACATTGACATGTTGCTGAGTTTGAATAGCCAGAAGTAGTCAGTAGGTCATCTTTCTTTACCCTGAGCCCGAGTAATTTCAAGTCTAGATTTCTATGATGTTCACTCTTGTAATCGAAGTTTGTTTTTATTGCTTGATTTTCTATTATTCAAAGTTTAAAAAAATTGTGCAAAATACACTTTTATTATAATTGTTGGTACTTTTCTATCAGCCAGGACACATTCAAGAATTTGGTTCTACAGGTACGGGGTAGAAACAACCGCTATGCTTGGGAAATAGATAGGATATAATAATAATAATAATATAATAATATATATTGAATCTATAATATGCGTACCATTCAGAATCAGGGATAGCAGATGCGGATAAAGACTCATCGCTTTTAGAGGACAGAAAACGCCAAAGGAGAGAAGAATTAATTTTGGCCCGTGTAGATTCGATATCAATCATCTTTTTTCATATGTAAAAAAAATCATCATATAAAATCATCAATCATATATATATAATTTGGGCTGTATATTTGCACACTAGGGGGATGGTGGGGTGGGGGTTAAGTATAGCGGGGCTGCATGCAATAAGTAACCTAACCTAAATAAACCAAAATAACCAAATAAATATTTATTAAAACATAGCTACAATGTAGTTTTCCACTGACTCGAAGCTAATTGTCTCCGTATACAAACAGCAATAAACCGGTTGTTGTATGATTTTATAGATTCAGATTCTCGAGTGTGTAGTGGCTAACAGATAAGTACCCAATTTTTTTTTAACTTTGCAAAGCCAAGAGTTAATCTGAATAAAACTGATCAGAAATATCGAAATCGATATATCGATTATCGAATATCGAAAGTAAAAATATCGATATTTCGATATATCGTTTGATCAAGTTATCGCCCAACACTACTTTAAAGAATTTGGTCTTGACATCTACTTGTTGGATATAAATAAATCTTTTGATGACACCAAGTGCCAAGGAGTTTCTTAGTACCAAATCCTGAAGTCAGAAAGCGTAGTAGTGCAGATGGGACCTCGGCAAATTTCAATGACAGTAATTCAAAACTGATCAACGTTATATATCACGTGCGTATCTCTGTTTCCCATGACTTGTTTCTAATGTAAATGATCTGACCCCTAGTCCATTTATATTAAAATGTTGAAAGAATTATGGCAAAAGATAAAATTCTACTTTAGAAACTTTTGGCTATTGTGGAAAAGTATGTCCCAAGAAGATATTTTGAAGTACCTAGGCCTACCTCCACTCCTTCTCCCTCTAGAGGATCCTAACCTTTAAAAATCTGTGTGTTATAAAAATGAAAACTTTCAAAATAGATCTTATGGTTAAATAAAGTACAATAAAATTATTTTTAGCTTCACAACTTTGCTCAATCCCAATTTATAAGGTTTTAAAGATATGCCACTACATTACCTAAATTTTGAAAAAAAAAACATTGATATGGCTTAAACTATAAACAAAAAGTATAAAGTCAAGCATAAGACAATATAATGTTTTCTCTAATTATATAGAATAAGAAAAAAAGTCATACAGGTGATTTTTTGTGCCTTGTTCTTTTTTAGAGCAAACATTAATAAAGTCATGTAGATGACTTTATACCTCTTTCTCATAAGAACAGCATGGAGAAAGTCATACAGATGACTTTTTGGTTTTATTTGAATACTGTAAAACTAAATCTAGGAATATACAAAGAACACTTTAAACAAAAGTATGTTTTTGTTTTATCTCATTGCTGTATTATTTTCCCATAATCAAAATATTTCAATAGGCTATAGCAATTGTAGAAGATGCACTTAAATTTCATACAGAAGACATTATACTGTCCCAGTTCTATGTAAAGATTAAATAAATAAAAAAAACAAGTTTTTTTAACTGAAAGTAAGGAGCAACATTAAAACTTAAAATGAACAGAAATTATTCTATATGAAAGGGGCTGTCCCCTCCTCAATGCCTCACTCTATACACTAAAGTTTTTTATTGTTTTAAAAAATATAGTTGTGAGACAGACTCAAACTTTAGCATAAAGAGCAAGGTATTGAGGAAGGTACAGCCCCATTCATACATGGAATAATTTCTGTTCATTTTAAGTTTTAATGTTGCTCCTTACTTTCAGTTAAAAATAATTGTTTTTTTTTATTTAATTTCTGACTTGTTTTTTAATTAATGCAGCTTTGATTTTGGCTCACCATACATGAATAATTAAAACAAAATTTGCATA